>BSBM01000310.1:3607500-4207500 GCA_027924585.1 Larix kaempferi | reverse complement strand
TATTAATATGGAAACATTCTGAATATTCTGCTTTCATTTTTCGTTTGTTTGTGTGTGAAAGGAGTGACGTCCGGAAGAAAATGCGTCATTCCTCCGTTGCATGAACGCAACTGAAGGTATCTCTAGGTTAGGGTATTAATATGGAAAGGGATTGAAATGAATGTTGTTGACGATTCTAAATGTTTTGAAAATAGATTGAAATGAATAGTTGTAGATGATTCTAAATTGAAGTAAGTGGTTATCCACGATTCTAAATGTTTTAAAAAGAAATTAAAATGAATGGTTGTTGATGCTTTGAAGAGATTTTTATTAGAGAGTCAGAACTATGTGGCACAGGAGGCGATAGGCGATATGTGATAGGTGGGAAGGGGGTCAATTCTACTTTGATTTTTCGTTTGTCTGTGCGTGAAATGAGCGACAAGTGGGGGAGAAAATGCATCGTTCCTTCGTGACACGAAGGCAACTGAGGTCTAGGTTATTAATATGGAAAGAGATTGAAATGCATGGTTGTTGACGATTCTAAATGTTTTCAAATGGATGGTTTGCGATAAATCTAAATTGAACTGAATGGTTATCGAGAATTCTAAATGTTTGAAAAGATGGCTGTCGATGATTAGAAATGTTTGAAAGAGATTATACTTAGTAAGTCGTTTGCAAGGAAAGAAAAGGAATGAAGATAAAAGTATAAGTATATGAATAACTCTAAAGCCAAAACCTTGTACAAGAGATGAATTGATGTATTCATGTCCATAAATAAACTACATGAGAGAGTTCGAATTTATAGGAATGAGGAAGCACTATAAATAACCAAGAATAGTTGTGCGTTGAGAGTGTCTAAGTGAGGTTAACTCTTAAAAGATGTCATATATTGGAATTAGATATATTTGAAAATAAAGAGACTAACACACCCTATAAGCTAAATGTACGGAAGAAACAAATGGAAAACAAAGATGGGTTTCGACAACTAGGTTTCATAAGCTACTCATGTACAAATTCTCATAAGTGGAGAAAGGAGAAAGACTTGTACGAAAAACTCCTCCCCAAAAAAGAGGATACATCATAAATAAAAAGTGAAGGTAGGAGGATTCAAAATGAGCCCCCGAGGACAACTTCCTTCACCCCAAACAATGATCGTAACTGGAAAAAACGATGGGATGCCAAAGGTGTAGTGAAGATGTTAGGAACCTGCTCTTCAGTAGGCAAGTACTCCAAGCAAAGAACACCATTCTGGATGTCGAATGAAGTGCATGTCAATATTAATATGATTTTTTCTTTGATGCTCAACTGGTTGTGAGAGATGTGTATGGCACTCTAATTACCACATCAAAGAGTAGTGGGATGATCATGTGGAATGTCAAAGTTTTTCAATAGGTGTCAAATCTAAATGACTTTTTGATTAGTAAAAACAACATTGCAATACTCAATTACTAGAGAAGATAGTGCAATTGTTGATTGCTTCTTACGATACCAAGCAATAGGAGCATACCCAATGTAATAAGCAAACCCAGAAGTGGACTTCCAATCATCAACAAAACCATCCCAATCAAAATCACTAAAACTCTCAAGATGAGAAGCTCCCAAGGTGTATTGAATGCCAAAATTCGTAGTGCCCCGAATGTACCTCAGAATGTGCTTAGCTTCCTTCCAGTGACTCACATGAGGATCTTGAGAGAACCAAGATACAAGCCCAATTACAAAGGAGATCTCATAATGTGTATGATTCACGTATGATTCAAATATATTATACCCCCATCCAATTGTCGATACAACAACCGATTGAATCATTGTCAAGATAATCTAGTAGAGATAGTAACACCTAAATAAAATGGAGTAGGTTTTGACCTACAATTGAAACCATGCTAAAGCACCGAAGTAAGTCAATGATCCAAGAATATCTAGGATAATTCAAAATTTAAAATGTATTCAGTTCTGAAAAAAGTGGTACCAGAACGAAGAGCTCGGCAAGAGATTTCGGGCGGTGTTTGTTTCACCTCAAATGGAATCTGGATGGTTGAGATATCAAGTTCTGAAGTCTCAACAAAATAGTGGAAAATGGGAAAAAAAGGGTGCCACTTGGCACCACTAGAAGGGGTACACGGGACCTGTATGATGCTCTCGTGGAACTGTGTGATGACATGCCATACAGGTGGTGCAATCAGAATCAGACACATGGTAGGCATAGAGACACATGGTAGGCATACAACTGATTGGGCACATAAGTGGCAGTACATGGACCAATCATGTTTGAACCCATGGCATCGATTGCACATTTGGAGCAATGAGGGCCCACTATGTGGCAACTTGGTTGGAATGGTTAATGTGTGTACTATGGGATTTGATCCCGCGAACTCCCATAGTCTATCCATACGCCTTCACCAATCCACCTACATGTTGTACTTGCCTATTCTGTTGAAAGATATTATTTAAGCTTTATCAAAGTTTCATGTGGCAATTAGAAACAGGAGCCGATGGGTTTCGAACCCACAAACCATGTGCACCACACCCAACACTTATGGCAAAGAACCATGGTATGAGGCTTGTTATGACATTCAAATATAATATACTTATGTTTTAATGTGTTTTGGTGGTTAAAAAAGGCGAATCCCACAGGTTTGACCCCGAGACTCCCGCCTTACAATAACCATATGCTATGTCAAGTTTTTTGGGGTGGTTAAACTATATGCCAAAGGTTTTGGCCATGATTTTAATGCATAATGACTTAGTTAAATGGTATGTTGGAATATTGTAATTAAGGGAGGTTCTTGCACTTTTTATAGTGGACATCAAGACCATGGTGTCTTCCACTAAGTGCACTCTACTTGTATACATTGTGACTTGAAAATGATGTTGCCATGATTGTAAAAGGCTTGTAGCCACTTGTTGTGAGAGGAATGATTTTTCCTAAATCCTATGATGGGAATATTTCTATGAACATTTCCATATTGTAAAAGGTTCTCTTAGCCACTCTTAAGTGATGATGAGAGTAAGAAGCATTTTGCTCTATGTATGATCCTTGTTGGCAATATTGTTATGGTGCACATTACGTTGTAGCTGTTTTGAGACCATGGAGTCAACCACTTGTGCATAGTTTATTATGACTTGAAGACGATTGTTTCCATGTTGAAATGGGCTTTGAAGCCACATATTTATGAGAGAAGTTATCTTGCGTAAAGCCTATTTGGAAACTTTATAACTTGTCTAAGTTTCATAATCTCTTTGGGACATGATGAGGCAAGTATGAAATAGATTGAACCTTGTAAACTTGTGATCATTTCATTACCAGGTATAGCTATGCACCGATACAAGTGTTGGAATTTGACACATTCTATGTTTGAAGGACAAAGGTGAAGGGATTGAAGGAGATTTTGGATTTTCAAAGACATTTTTTGTGCAGAAGAAGCAGCTACAAATTTGCGTATTGATACAAGTGTTGGCCTTCGAAATTCTTGTTCTGAAGAACAAAGCTGAAGGATCTTCAAGAGAATGTGGTCTTATAGGAGAACTTGTTATGCATTCCAGAATGTGAGCGGTTTGTAAAGACTTCTTGTAGGTGAAATCCATTTGTGATTTAATGAACCTTTATACATTTTATTCATCATATTAATGGATCGATTGGTAGTTGAGGTGGTCTTGGATATCTAACTAGAATAGTTTGGTGAACTCCATTATCACATAAGTGTTCATTTATGTTCTTTAATTTCTATTGCATTGTTCTATGGTTTCTTTTGTTTAAATATGCACAATGATAATTTCTCATGTTCACATACACTATAATTGTCAGTAAAAGGTCATTATTGAAGATTTTTGTTGATAAAGTTCTCACATAAATATTAGATCAATGAAGGGAATACTTATATTGAAAAATAGAGATCCCTTATGATGATTGAAGAACCTGTAGAAGAAGAAGTAATTCAAAATACCAAGCTCTATCATATCAAATTGTTCCATCAATGCTTCCCGGACATTCTAAATTATGCACATACAAAACCAGAATCATCTGTGACAATTAAGTCATCCACATACAAAACTAGAATCAAAATATTTGAGCCTTGCTTATGAGTGTAAGCTGTAGGATCAAGATGACAGTGATTAAACCATAAATCCAACACAACAAATTCCATTTTCCTATACCAATATTGAGGATCTTTTTTAACTAGAACATACAATGAATGTCAAATCATGGACACAAGAGAAGAGTTCTGTAGAAAACTAGGAGGCTGCTCGATGTAGATTTCCTCTTATAAATCCCCATGTTTAAAAGCACTCTTCACATCCATCTGGTGTGATGACCAATTTTAATAGGCATCAAGAGAATGTGCAAGATGCATGGAAATAATCTTGGAAATATGGGAAAAAGTATCACAATAAGAAATCTATTATGTGAAAAACACTTTCCACTAGTTGTGCCTTATGTTTGTTTACAAAACCATCTGCAAGTTAGCTGGGATTTCCCAAGTCGCCAAAACTGTCCTGGTGGCATGAATTGACACATCCATGATGAATATAGTTGGCATGCAAAGACATGGGGTGGGCACCCACATTAGGTGGCACCACACCCATGCGCTTGGGTTTGCAAGTGACCCAACGACAATGTGGATGCGAGAAGAAAACATGATGGTTGAGTGAGACATGTTGGATTCACGACAACGACATTGGCTAAAAAAAATGGCGAAAGGATGTGTAGACTTGCTGGGAAATCAAGAAGCTTGGTGGAGTGGCCTGGACAAGCTAGCTGGGCTAGGTGCCCTCCCACTCCCATGAAGCCCAACGCCTTGGCACGTTGTCGGAACCAGGTATAGTTGCATGTGTCTTGGGTGGAGCATGTTACCAATAGGAAAGTAGGGTGTGTGCCCAAGATGCATGCATGCTCAGGTGTTGCGAAAGGGCCACATGTGGAAAACCAACAAGGAGACATGCAAATGAGATGGAAACGATGGCTAAGGTTGACGCAAGCGTGTTCGCGTGCGAATGAAAACATGGGAAGGACATGATGAAGGGGCATGTTCCCATGGAATTACAAGCCTCGTCACAGGAATAGGGGTAAGGCACAATTTTTTGCATTCCACTGTACCATGTGGAACTGCGAGGATCCTTGTCGAGGGTGAGACCATCCCAGCAGGTGTTCCGGAAGACTATGCCTAACCTGCATAATTCATTAAATTATATCTCTATTACATGTGTTATATAATACTTAGCCAATTTTACATTGTTATCACATCCAACAGTTCTAATGCTTATCCAAATTACAAGATACATAGAGATATGGGAGGGTGGCACCCCAAACTTGGACATGCCTAATACCCTCAAACATCTATATCAGTACAAGGATTACATTTACGTTTTCCAAGAACACATCTTGGACAAAATCGTTTGGTACATGGAACTTTAGGATTTCCATGAACTAATTTTTGGGTGCTCAACTACTGCACATACCTTTAGTTTAGACTTTCAAATATTTCATGCCAAATCCTACTCAAAGAATCAGAATGTGTAATGAAAGAAGAATCCGAGAAAGGTTCAAAACCAACAAACCTATAAAATCTAGAGCTATGATAAACTCTTCTAGAGGAAACATCAATGTCGGGATTTTGTAATTCACAAATGACTACATCATTATGAGAGATCACTATAGTTTTCCCATCACTAGAATGGAAGATCTGATAAATTGAGAGCAAATTAGCAGAGATGTTAGGAACAAGAACGTCATTGATGCACCCTTCATCGAAATACACATTGCGTGATCCTAAAACATCAAGTTGTGTGGAGTCTCCAATTGTAATCTCAGAAATGCTATAATTAGAGGTCGAAGGAATTAACTCATTAGAATGACACATATGATGAGATGCACCTAAATCAAATATCCAGTTTTGAGAAGATGCATATAAATCCCAAGAAGATAAATCATTCCTTTTACCTATTGAAGAAGGTTTGGACATAGAAATTTTTTGTTGCTGCATGGATTCATTCAATGCCTTATGTTTTCTTTGACATTTTTATTTTGGATGGCCTTGACCACCACATAAGATGCATTTATACTTTTCTTCGTTTCCTCAGAGGAAGACTCACTAGACTTGGAAGGTGGAGATGATTTCATTTTTTGCAAGGGTTTAGAGGGAGTCTCACCACCTTGAGCAAAATATTTCTTCTTTTTATATGTGGCTTTGTGCTTAGATTTGGAGGAAGGGGCCACAAGATCTTGAAACTTAGTTTTCTAAAGGGAATCTAGTTGCATAAGCTTGGATTTTTCCTTGGTGAGGCACTCACAAAAATGATCAAAAAAGGAATTTTGAATTCATCTCCAAGTGCATCCATCATACAGTAAAATATAGAAGAAAATACCTAATAAGGGCCTTACAATTTGGATAGAATTAGGAAAATGTACTCAACATCTGATTTGGGTTTTCCATGCCATTTCAGCTATGCTAGCAGTGACCTAAACTTGGAAAGATAATTTTAAATGGAGGCTTGTTCATCAGGTACAAGTGATGACAATTCCACCTCTAATTGTATTGCTCAAAATTCATTGACATTCCCAAATAGGGAACCCAATTTGTCCCAACCTTCTTTTGGATTTTTGCGTCCAACAAGATTAAAAAACAAACTATCAAAAACATGCAACCTGATCAATCCCATATCTTCACTGAGATTGTTTCAATAGAAAAAATTCTCAATCTCCTTGGTAAACACTAGTGGATCCTCAACCAAGATTTTTGAAATCCCCTTAGATTGCAACTATTGTTGCATCTTAAGTTTTCACATGTGATAATTATGGGGAGTGAGGAGCTCAGTAGCCCCTTATTACGCCATATTATCAATGCACAAAAAAAGTCAATCTGGTTGCAAGAAAAAGGGAAGAACAAAAAAAAGTATCACCAATTTTACATATCATATCTAAGCAAAACACCCACACACCAAAGAGAGAAATTTGATGATGGAACCCATTTATATTTTTTGGTCCACGTAACTCATGTTGAGTTTCAACTTTGGTTTTGGTAATGCATTAATAGAATTAACAATAATGATGCCATGATTTGTTGAATAAGCTTGACGACATTTTCTATTACCTTTTAACTAGTTTGGAAGAAAGATGAGAACTGTGCAATAATTGTCAACCAAGGTTTTTGAGAGCTTATGAGCCACCGGAAAAAATCTATGTCAAGCACTATACTTTTAGTGGTATTTTATAAACAATGGATTTTAATTGAATAGTTTGGATCTTCAATTAGAGAACCATTAACAATATTGGTATAAGGAAATTCTTAATCAACTAATTCTATCGAAAGAGAAAATGCTTTTGAACTTAAAGAATCACACTCCAAAGGTCAACCAACTATCTAGTAATGTCACACCCTTGCTAATTTAGAATTTGTTAGAACATTATTACACTTATGTACATTAATCATTTATTAATTGATGGTAAATTAGTACCAAACAACTTAATAATTGCATCCGCAAGTTGGTTAGTGAGTAAATGGTCATTTAGCTTGAAC
Organism: Larix kaempferi; assembly: GCA_027924585.1. NCBI lineage: Eukaryota > Viridiplantae > Streptophyta > Pinopsida > Pinales > Pinaceae > Larix > Larix kaempferi. The sequence continues at coordinate 4,200,010 of BSBM01000310.1, read as the reverse complement.
CAGTTGGCAATGTGGACAAAACTGAGCTTTGTGCCAAGTCAAACTAGCTGTTGGGTGCACCCTCCCAGTCATTTATTGCTTCCTGCATGCCTAGGGTGCTCTTGCTCCTTGTTTTGTGGGATTCTCTTTGACCAAGGGCGCACATGCTCAGAATGTGGACAAACTTGCCTCCTTTGCCCTTTTTTTAGCCAATTCTAGCTGCCTAACCTCTAACCAACCAGATTCTCCACATGTGTGAGGTCACATGGGCCTGTCCAGTCATTCCTAGCATTCACACAGCAGTTTCGAACCAGTTTGGGATGGTTTGGGATATTTTGGTCAACCTAGGGGGGTTTGAGCTATTTCTAAGCTAGATCAGTGTGAACACTCCAGATGGATTCAAATTGTTCCATATTTGTATATATGGATGTTCTTAACCTATTTTGAGGTTGGACAGTTAATAATATTTACATTATTCACCCATTTCATGTGTATTGTTCTTCATTTTTTACAGATTTATGCTCATGCTTGTAAATGTGTTGCAATCTTTTCACTAGTGAGGAATCCATAGTAGCTAGGTTCTGCCGTGATTCAGATTTTACATGGTATCAGAGCTCTTGGAGCTACCATTCAAACTAGTAAGACTGTTTTAGTGGCTTGCCATAAGTAGTGGAGAAACCACATAATTCCTGAGGCCATTGCCTTGAGATCACTGGAGAAATCTAGTGGCTCCTCTCAGGTGTGATGCTCTCCCGAATGCACCCACTATCCAAACAGGGTTCAAATTTGTTAGTGTAGATCCCTCCGGAGTGATTTGAGAGTTGTTTGCAGGTATTGAAGATCAACATTGTCAGCAAGTGCGCATTGCAGCAGAGAAGAATGGAGCCATCTCACCCAAATGTGCTTACTCCCTTCAACTATTTCGATTGGAAGGAAGAAATGGTGATTTTGCTGAGATCTAAGGGTCTCTACAAAATTATGATGGGCACTGAGGTGGAGCCAAACTCAGCTGTGGAGAAATCCAAGTTTTTTAACAGAATGGATGAGGCATTTGGCCTCCTTTGTCTCAGCATTTCAAGAGATCTCCTGTTTCATGTAGAAAGTCTAGCTACTCCAAATGAAGTGTGGCTCAAGCTTGAGACCTTGTTTGGAAAGACTGATGAGATGAGAGGCCACCAGCTCAAAAATGAGCTTGTTTCACTAAGCCCAGGGAATTTCGATTCCATCTAGGACTTCTTCACCAAGTTCAAGAACTTGGTCTTGCAGATCAGACAATGTGGCATAGAGAAGAAAGAAGAGCAGTTGGTGTTGTCCATTCTCTCCAAACTGGGTTCTGAATACTCAGTTTTTGTGTCTTCCTTCAAATCCAAAAAGCTCATAGTTAGAGGTTGGAAGATGCCACCTTTGGCTGACTTCATGGAGATGCTAACTCAAGAGCAAGACAAGCTGGTCTTGATGGGCTCCATCAAGCAAAAAGACCAAGTTCTTGTAGCTGGAGATTCGAAATATGGAAGAGGCAAGCAAAAACCCAAGGGGCCAAAACCTCAAGAGAAGAAGAGAAAGGATGAGAGCCCCAAATCATCTGAGGGGGTTTCGAATCCTGTCAAGAACAAGGGAAAGAAGGATGAGAAGACAAAATGCAGCTACTGTCAAAGGGGTTTTCACCCGGAGAGTTCATGCATGAAGAAAATCATAGACATCATGACCCATCTCCTACAGAAAAAAAATATTCCTCTTCCTGAAAGTTCCAAGAAGAAGGAGTGTGTTTCTTAAGACAAGGAGAGTTGCCATGCTTTGGTGGCTTGTTCATCTCAGTCACCCCTGTTCATCATTGATTCAGGTGCCTCAAGGCACATGGCTTCTTCAAGAGATTCATTTTCTGAACTTGCACCCTACAGTGGTCTCTCCATTCGAATGGGAGATGACTCAGAAATCCCTTCTCATGGCATTGGGAAAATCTCTATGGAGAATGGGTTCTTCTCTAATGTGCTGTATGTACCAAATATTGCAGAAAACTTGCTCTCTGTATATCAAATGACACATACTGGAGCAGCGAAGAAACTTGTCTTCACTCAGGATGATGTGGAGATATCAGAAGTTTCCACCGGAAAAATTGTTGCAATGGGTGTTGCAGACCATGATATGAAGATGTACAAATTCTCCAACTTTCTCGAGTTCTCTTCACCAAGTGTACTTCTGTCACATGGTAATGAGACCAGCAAGCTATGGCATCAAAGGTCTGGTCACCTAAACTATAGATATCTTCAAGTTTTGAGCAAAGAAGAGATGGTAGAAGGGCTGCCACAAATCAGTTTTTCCAATTGAACATGCAAGGGTTGCATGCTTGGGAAGCATCTTGAAAAGAAGTATGACAAAGGGAAGGAAAGGAGGGCTGATCAGCCACTTGGGATAGTGCATTCTGATCTGATAGGTCCACTCCCCACTCCCTCCTATGGCTGCAGCAAATATGTGTTCACCTTCATCGATGACTACTCAAGGTATTGTTGGTTATTTTTCCTTAAGCAAAAATCTGAAGTCTTTGAATGTTTCAAAATTTTCAAGAGTATGGTTGAGAACTTCAGTGGGAAGGCCATGAAGGTTTTGAGGACTGATAATGGCAGAGAGTATTTCAATAAGAATCTGCAGCATCTCTGTCAAGAACATGGCATTCAGATGCAACACTCAGTGCCCTACACACCACAACAAAATGGTGTTGCAGAGCACAAAAATAGAGCACTGAAAGAGATGGCAACTTGCATGTTGCAAGAAAGGGATTTGTCTCCTGAATTATGGGATGAAGCTATGAATTGTGCAGCATATTTTCAGAACAGAGCACCACACAAATCATTGCAAGGAATTACTCCATTTGAAGCATGGATGGGCCACAAACCCAATGTTTCACATTTCAGAATTTTTGGCTCAAGGGCTTGGGCCAGAATTCCACCGGAGAAGAGAAAGGCCTTGCATCCCCAAAGCAAGGAGTCAATCATGGTTGGGTATGTAGAGGATTCCAAGGGCTACAAGCTCTTTTATCCATCCACTCTTAAAACTTTCATCGAAAGAAGTGTCAAATTCGAAGAAGAAGAGTTTTTGCAAGCTAGTGAACAAGGTGATGGGGAATGCTCATTTCCTCTTCTTGATGATGAAGTAAGTAGTGATTCTTCTTCTGATATTTATGATTCTGATATTGATTAAGATGATGTTGATATGGATTCTGAACATATCCCTCCCTCAAGGCCCAAGTGGGCAGAGAAAACAATTCAAAGTGCTGGAGAGCTTGTGGGAGATCCCCAAGATGCTAGGAAAACTAGATCTCAATTTCACAATTCCTTTGCATGTAATAATTCTGATCTGAGTGAGGCATGCTATTTGATGGTTGGATCTGATCCAATGTCATATTTAGAAGCATGTACAGATCCAAGGTGGCAATCATCCATGCAAGAAGAGATGAACTCACTCCATGAGAACAAAACTTGGGATTTGGTCCCTCTTCCTCCCAACAGGAAACTAGTGCAATGCAAATGGATTTATAGAACCAAAGTTGGATCTGATGGCTCTGATCTGAAGTATAAGGCCAGGTTGGTGGCTAAGGGTTACTCTCAGGTCCAAGGAGTGGACTATACAGAGACATTTGCACCGGTGGCAAAGATGGACTCCATAAGACTAGTTTTGGCCATTGGGGCTTCCAAGCGATGGGAGGTTCATCACATGGATGTAAAAGGTGCCTTTCTTCATGGGGATCTGAATGAGGAGATATATATATAGCAGCCTGAAGTTTTTATTTCTGATCATACACTTGTTTGCAGGTTGAACAAGTCACTATATGGGCTCAAGCAAGCTCCTAGAGCATGGTATGCAAAAATGGACAATTTTCTGCTATCTTTGGGGTTTGAGAGGTGTAAGTCTAATCCAAATGTTTATATGCAGCATGTTAGTGATCTGATATTGATTATTGTACTGTATGTTGATGATATTTTGATCACTGGTAGCTGCACCAAAGAACTTGAATTAGTTAAGAGAGCATTGCACAGTGCATTCTCCATGACCGATCTAGGATTGCTAAAACAATTTTTGGGTTTGGAGATAGACCAAACCGTGAATGGAATTTTTGTATGTTAGTCAAGGTATGCTTCAGATTTGCTGCAGAAATTTAATATGGCTGAATGTAAGTCTGCAAAATTTCCATTTCTTTCAGGAGTTAAGCTTACAGAATGGGGTTCTTCACCACTAGTTGACAGTTCACTGTATAGACAACTAGTTAGGAGCTTGTTGTATCTTACACACTCTCGACCAGATTTGTCTTATGCTGTTGGGGCTGTTGCAAGGCACATGCAAGAGCCTCATGAGATCCATTGGAAGAAAGCCAAGAGGATCCTTCATTATGTTCAGGGTACTAAGTCCTTTGGTATCCATTATGCTGTTGGTTCATCCCTTGAACTAGTAGGATTTACAGATTCTGATTGGGATGGTGATTGTATCGATCGGAAATCAACTTCCGGTTATGTTTTCATGCTTGCACATGGACCTATTTGCTAGTCAAGCAAGAAACAAAATACTATTTCCTTATCTTCAGCCGAGGCCGAGTACAGGGGAGCAGTTAATGCAACCACACAATGTGTTTGGTTGCAAGGTATTCTTGCAGAGTTCGGGATTGTTTTTGATTCACCCACTATTCTTTGGTGTGATAATGAAAGTACAATCAAGATTTCTACTGATCCAGTTCAAAGGCAAAGGACCAAGCACATAGAGATACACATGCATTACATTCGGGGTTTGGTGCATGACCGGACCATAGCATTGCAGTATTGCCCTTCCAGTGAGCAAATTGCTGATATCTTCACCAAGTGTTTTACCGAGAAGACCTTCACTCACCATAGATCTTTTCTTGGGGTGAGTGATGCATGGTGATGATTGGTGTATTCTGATATATGCCACATGTCCATTTTATAGGGGAGGTTTTATTTCCCATGTGGTTTTCCTCCTTACCTTGGTTACATGGACAAATAAATTTTTATGATGTAAAAGGTGACTTGAGCCTAGTTGCCAAGGCCTTATTTTTGATATTTCACTAAGTCTAGCTTAAGGGGGGGTGTTAGAACATTATTACACGTATGTACATTAATCATTTATTAATTGATGGTTAATTAGTACCAAACAGCTTAATAATTGCATCCCCAAGTTGGTTAGTGAGTAAATGGTCATTTAGCTTGAACCAGTTGGCAATGTGGACAAAACTGAGCTTTGTACCAAGTCAAACTAGCTGTTGGGTGCGCCCTACCAGTCATTTATTGCTTCCTGCATGCCTAGGGTGCTCTTGCTCCTTGTTTTGTGGGATTCTCTTTGACCAAGGGCGCACATGCTCAGAATGTGGACAAACTTGCCTCCTTTTCCCTTTTTTTAGCCAATTCTAGTTTCCTAACCTCTAACCAACCAGATTCTCCACACGTGTGAGGTCACATGGGCCTGTCTAGTCATTCCCAGCATTCACACAATAGTTTTGAACCAGTTTGGGATGGTTTGGGATATTTTGGTCAACCTAGGGGGGTTTGAACTATTTCTAAGCTAGATCAGTGTGAACACTCCAGATGGATTCGAATTGTTCCAGATTTGTATATATGGATGTTCTTAACCTATTTTGAGGTTGGAAAGTTAATATTATTTACATTATTCACCCATTTCATGTGTATTGTTCTTCATTTTTTACAAATTTATGCTCATGCTTGTAAATGTGTTGCAATCTTTTCACTAGTGAGGAATCCATAGTAGCTAGGTTCTACTGTGATTCATATTTTACAGAATCAATTGGCCTCTACAACAAAAGGAAAATCCAATAAACTAATTTAATATTGCAACAAAGGAAACAAACCAACTGAATTAATTTCGGAGAAATTAAATGATCTTGAGCTAACCTTGCAAAAAGAATTCAATGGTTATTCTAATCAGCAGAAAATAAAAAAACCCTAACTATGCATGTAGGAAAGGAAGAATTATAACCAAACTAATAACTCTCGCATTTGCAATCCACACTTCTACGGAACTCTATAATCTACTATATGAACTATTCAAATGAACCCAATTAACAACAATTCTCTATTCAATTTCTAAGAAGTCTCTCATTCCCAATCTATGCATCCATATCATGAACATGCATTCAATCATCACACAACTATTCAGGGAATTAACATGAAATCAATCAACTAAATTAATATAATAGGAATTAAATCAAACACACCACTCTCTTCCAAAATGCAGAAAAGAAACAAAAATACAATAATCACCTGTCCTCTGAAGGGGGGCCTTCCTTCGAAGGAAAGATATCGATAAGCCACAAAAAATTACTCAATGCATCAAGAAACCAACAACAATAATATGTTTATAAAATAATATCGATGGATACAGTGCGATGCAATAATTCTTTTGTAAATTATGGCTAACCACCACAAGAGGAGGTTGATCATATTTTATACATACAACAAGTGGTTCTAATTTCTTCATAGCATCCAAAAGAATAATGATAATGAAGGAAGAACAATCATTGGCATAATAGAAATAAAACAACATTCTAATCATAGCCCAAGATGCGATCTCCTTTATTACATGAATCAATGAACAGATCAAATACATCAACAAACCACTCGATGAGTTAATTATAGCTTCGATCTCACAAAAAGAGTTGATATATCCAATTGGTGCACAACAATTGGAACAAGGCACAAAACAAGGTTGTTGTATATTGAATTGCGAAACGACTTCACTTGGATCCACAACTCTACCTAAGATCATGAGATCATCCAAAAAAATGTTGAACTAATCTCATAGCTCATTTGTATGATTCACATAGTTCCACAACTCCTATGTTGGTTCCACATCTCTCTGAAGAATAATTGTTTTTCCAATTCAAAGTGTCAAAATCCACCAGTAGAGTTCAGACTATATTATCAACACTCATTCATCAAATGTTGGAAAAAACATGCAGAAATATACCTTACATCATATCATTGCCAATAGTATGGATATATAAACAAGAGATGTATACACAAGTTTTGTAATGGTGGAAAGGTAAGTTAATATAGTGAAAGGAATGCTCACAAGATTTGAAATATATGATGCATCATCTCCCCCCAACCAAAATCTTGGCATGTACTCAAGACAAGCAAAAGTATTTCCTACAAATGTAGGTACTGGGAATCTTTGTTTCCTGTTCATTAATCCATGGTAAGGAGGATTTACTTCCTCTATCTCTTTGTAAAACCCCAACTATTGTGTGACTTCTTGGTAGGCAGTTTGGATGAGTCAGCTACGTAGCATCGTGGATGCTGCGAAGGGTCAAGAATGCCACGCAAGAAGGAAGACAGTACGCAAGTCGATTAGTTTATGTAGTTTTGGGTCATATGGACAACATTATGTGGGTCTTGGGTCATTTGGACCGCATTATGTGGGTTTTGGGTCACCTTTTTGTAAATCTTGTTAGAAAGTAGTTAGACGGTTTCTTAAGTGGACCACAATTGTAAAGGCACAAGCCTATAAATAGACTTAGCATTGTAAGTGTTGGGATATAGTTGGTAATGGAATATATGGATACCGATTGGAGACAAGAATCGATGAAGAGAAGAGACAGTTGAGCATAGATGATTTTGATTGTTATTGTCTGTTAATCTGGGTTTGCGACAAAAGGATTGTACTGTAGTATCTATGGGTTATTGAAGATTAATATGCTATGACAGATTTTTAAGCAGAACCATTATGTCTTTCCTGTTTCCTTGCGATGAATGTATTATGCAACATGAATCTGTCAATGATGCGATGTTTTCTTGCTGCAATTAATGTTTTACTGTTATATCTATTTTGCATTAGTGGTTCTGTCAATGATGAGATCTATTGAATGATGTTGTCATTATGTTTAACGCATGAGTTGAATGGTTAGATATGTTATGCAATGGTGCAATAAGTTGATTAGTTGATGCACAAAGTACTCCTCCATTCGGTGGAAACATGGTTATGTCAGCTCTCCCTTGAACATATTGGGTGAGACCTCATCTGGTCCATAGGTGTTGCTGGACAGAGTAAAACTTGTCTAGGTCGGTGCCGAGGGAGATCTCGGTGGTTCGGGTGTCGACACTATGAAAAACCCCTGTCGGCTGGGTTTGTGTCAAAAAATGGTTCTGTTATCGAGACATAGCGCGAAGTGAAAGGAGGACATGTTTTGGCATCTGACGAGACTAGAAATCCAAGATTGGTTCGAATTAAAGTTGCGAGATTTCACTGAAAAAGAAAATCAGAACCCTGGGTTGTCGATGAATTGGTGGTTGGCCAAGTACATACACGATAGTCCACAGGAATATTTTTTCTGTGAGTTCCCAATCATCCTGTATGAATGGTTAGTGAAATTGACCTATCAGAAGCGGAACTTCCCGGGTGGTGAGCCAACATCTTGGACCCCAGAACTGATCCAAAACCTTCAAGAAGTAGACAACAAAGCAGCGCGGGTTGTTGAGGTCTGGGTCGACAGTATACTGGAAGGCTATATAACCAAGTTTGGGGTTGATACGACAAAGTATTATAGCAAAGCTGAAAGAGAATTTTTCAACGGACCAAGAGGCAGGTTTCTGTTATTGCTACAGTTTCCCATTAAGATGCTCATCTGTGAAAAGGGAATACTGAAGGTGCACCTCGATCAGTAGAACCCTGGTGGGCGGAGGCTGTGGATACCACGATAGTAGGGGGGCAATGAATGGAACGATATAGGGTAGACAGGTGCAGGCTATGACGAGACTGTGAAGGAAGCTGAGGAAGAGAGTGGTCTTATGAGGGGAGGAGCAAGGTTTCGATAGGAAAAGAGGTAGAGGACAGGAGAAGGTCTTGCTACGATCAAAATGAAAAACCCCGAAGGAAGACCACATGGGGCAAAGAGACCTCACAGTTTCGACAAGGAAAACCAGGCTACGCCCAGAATAGAGGTAGGACCACCCCCCAGCAGCAACGTACCCACACCTCCGCTCACTATCTCTCAACCAACACGAAATACAACTTTAACATCACTATGTTCATCGTGTCAACAGAACTTGATTGGTTGCAGCTCAGTGACTATAACAAGGAATCCCAAGATGGCGGGAGAAGATGCGAAGTTACCACTGTTCCATGGGAATGGCACTGACAACCCAGAGAAATACTGGTTCTCATCTGAAGTAGTATGGATTGTCAAGCAAATTATGGATGATGACGCTAAGAAAGGCCAATTGGCGACTACTCTTCGGGGTCACGCATTAGACTGGTTTATGAAGTTTGTACAAGTTCCTACGGGCATTTCAAAGAGGACGCTGGATGAAGTTAGAAAAGGATTGGTTATAGAGTTCAGAAAACCCAAGTCTGAAGCACAGTATATTACAGAACTAAAAGAGATTCAACAGTATCCAAATGAAATTGTGTGGGATTTTGACCAATGGTTCAAAACACTGATGGCAAGGGTCAGCTTTGACATGAGCAATGTTCGACACAAGGAATGGTTCATCGCAGTGTTGCTACCTAATATTTGACTCTCGTTGATGCAACAAAACATTACAACGCCAAGTGAGGCTCTAGCGATTGCGATGCGGTTAGAAGCTTCATCGATTGGTGAGAATGCAGCTGGAATGTCACAGATTCAGACACAGCTGACCAACTTGACAATACAGTTGCAAGACCTTAAGAAGGGTAAAGAACATCATGAAGAGGCTTGGTGTACATGATGTCGTGCAGAAGGGCATACTAAGGATAGTTGCCCAGATTTCTAAAACTATCTGGTATCCGAAGCGCCGAACCCATTGAGTGGCGGAGGTATTCCATGGTGCTGCATCTGTTAGGTATATGGGCATCGACATGAGGAGTGTCAATATATGTAGAATATGGTCACAAAGCCAATGAATTTGTATTGTACATTTTGCAATTCCATGGGACATGAAGATAAGGACTACCTCGCATATGGCTTACTTCAGGAAAGATCGTACGATGCATTCTATGTGAATGACAACCAAAGTGTAGTACAAAAACTGCAACTACAGCCGTAGATGGCCCAACTGCTACCTCAGTCGCTGATATAGATTGTACCGCAGCCGCAACCATAGCAACAGCTTATGCCGCAGTATACTGAGATGCAGATGGCTCCACCATAGCCACAGTACGTTCAACAACTGCAGTATGTTCAACCGGCACGATGCATTCATCCAGGGCAGTGTGTTCAGCTGCAACTGAATCCCATGCAGCAATAGTTCAATCAATCACACTACCAGCAGCAAGGGGGATTTTGTAGAGGATTTCGGGGAGGACACGGTGGAGGATTTTGTCATGGAGGAGGACGAGGTCGCGGACCTGTCCAATGTTACAATTGGGAGTGTTGGGACACTACCAAAGGGATTTCCCACAATTGCAGACATAGTGTACGTTTTGTTTTGTTATTGATCACACTGTCAAAAACTGTCCACAGTTGATTGCACAATGGCAGGAAGGAAATATACTGCAGTTGCAAAATCATAACCAGTTTCCAAATCAGAATCTAGCTCATAACCAGAACCAGCATTGGAATCAAAATGCAAACCAGAATGTGAATCAACTTGCGAACCCATCGCCGAACCAGAATTAGGGACCAAATTTTACGACAATTTAAGCAAAGCCGAGGACACAAGATGTCGTTGTTGCTGTTATCACTAGCAGAGGCACAACGATAGGAGAAGATGGTCTGCATCCACTCATCTAGTTAGCTAGGCAGAAGAAGGTGCATTTTGATATTGATGTCGAGCGTGACGCGTTCTTTCAAGCACGCAGTGCGATGGAAAAGGATCACGGTAAGTCAATTGTTTATGATATGCCCCCTGTTTTTTATTTAACTTCAGAAGTAGGCCCATCGCAGCAGTCTGGTACTTTACATCATTTTTTAAAATTTTCTTATCACTGGAACGCGATCCCGATGCTCTCATTGAGATCGAGGGTCTTTTGCAACGACTTGCCAGGGGACGGAAAGAGTCTGCAGTGAACTCCTTGCAGAAGCGGAAGACAGGTAAAGAGATGCGCATGAATATCCAGATTGGGTACTATGAGGTAGATTTAGTAATTTTGGATCTTGGCTCAGATGTCAATATTTTAACAAAGCAAGCATGGCAGAAAATGGGGATCCCAGCGCTGATCTTGTCTCCCGTACAGCTGCGATTAGCTAAAAAAGCCAAGGTGATGCCGATTGGGAGAGTTCCGCACCTTGTTGTGTATATCGAGGGGATGAAGACATATGCTGATGTTGATGTTATCGAATTTGTTGATGGAGGAAGCTCCTATCCCGCGTTGTTGGGGATTGGATGGGCTAATGACAGTGCAACAATCATTAATTTCAAGAAGCGGATGATGACCTTTGAAAACCATGACCTCCGCATCATCGCTTCGTTGGATCCAAACAAAGGGTGACATTATGTTCAACCTGTCAAGGATGAAGTTATAAACGGATGGAACCATGCATATAAGATTTCAGAAGATTACTTTCATCTGACGGTTGGCGCAGCTCTACTTCTTCACCTTCCGACTCGGATGATTCTTTGAAGAATTGGCAAAATTGCCTGCATGAGGTGTCTGTGAAAATCCTCACATCATATCTAAGAAATATTGTATACCTCACAAGAGTAATTAATTAAGCAAGAAGATAGAAGAAGAGTGGTTAATGCAGTATAATGATCAATAGAATAATAATACAGTAGAACTCAGATAGAAGCAAAAATACTTCACACACACTAATTCATTAAGCACAAATGGAAAAATAAATAATACAATGCATGAGGAATTCGAATGCCTAAGGTGGCAATTCGAATTAGCCTTCATGGAGTGATCAAAAGATCACTGTAGCGTCATCGGAGCACAACTGGTGTCATCGAAACACAACTGGAAGTCTTCATCATCATCAGTAGAGTCATCAATGCTCAAGTAACTATCAACCATCAGTCAAATTGAGTCTGGTAGGTGTAATTGAGTGTAACTAAGTGTAACTGAGTGTAACTGAGTATAAACTGAAGACAACTGGACTAGTAGGTGAAGAAGGGAGAGTTGCTTCCTAAAATCAAGGAAGAAGGGTGCATTAAGCAACTAGAGGGATAAAACTGATCAGTGAGAAGCTCTCCAGGGCTGGCTAACTGAGGGCTAAGTGCTGGACTGATGATTGAAATGCATGCAAATGCATGCAAACCCTAAATGATGCATGCAAACCCTAAAAGTGCATGCATGACTGAAAATGTAAATGATCAAAATACTTGTGGGAATAGGATGGAGTATAGGAATATCCTAAGACCCCCGCTTAATCCATCCTGGGCCTTGGCAACTAAGACCAAAGGTCACCCAATACAATGAATAATAACAGTCAATAAACCAAGGAAGTGGGGAAAATTTCATGGGAAAAATACCCCCCCCTCAAAACAGACTGTAAGGCACACATAAAAATAAATGCTCCAAACTCAAGCAGGTGTGATGCTTGGTCATATGTATGGAGGTATCTTCTTCTTGGGAAGAAGTGGATAATGCTCAAAAAGCATGTGCTTGTACTTTCTCTTCAGATCGAATGTGATGAGAACAAATCCAAAAGTATGAGGATGATCCTTGAACCTGTGATTTGAATCAGTTGAGGTACGATCAAAAACATGAATATGCAGATACTCTTTTGTCTTCTCATTCGAACCATCATGGGTGAGATTATGCCAAAAAGAACCATCAAATAATAATGATTGCTTGAAATCCAAATCAGATTTAAGACTTGAAGAATAGTTTCTTGAGATCTCCTTTGAACCAGCAGGTGTACAATCTCAATCACAGCAGAACCTAGCTACTATGGATTCCTCACTAGTGAAAGATTGCACAACATTTGCAAGAATAGCATAAATCTATAAATGAATGAAGAACAATACACATGAAATGGGTGAATAATGTCAATATTATTAACTGTCCAACCTCAAAATAGGTTAAGAACACCCATATATACAAATCTGGAAGAATTCGAATCCCTCTGGAGTGTTCACACTGATCTAGCTTAGAAATAGCTCAAACCCCCCTAGGTTGACCAAAATATCCCAAACCATCCCAAACTGGTTCGAATCTGCTATGTGAATGCTGGGAATGACTGGACAGGCCCATGTGACCTCACACATGTGAAGAAACTGGTTGGTTAGAGGTTTGGTAGCTAAAATTGGCCAAAAATTGGACAAAGTTGGCAAGATTGTCCACAATCTGAGCAAGTGCGCCCTAGGTAGAAGAGAAGCATGCTGAATGCATTAATTAACCTGGGGAGGGCGCTCTAGGCATGCTGAATGCATTAAATGCCCTTGGGAGCGCACCAACCAGCCAGTTTGACTCAGCACTTGTTCACTTTTGCTAAGTAGTTCATGATAATTGACCATTTAGTAGCTAACCAACTTAGGGATGTAATAATTAATCACTTGGGCACTAATTAATCATCAATTAATAAATGATTAATGTACATAGGTGTAAAAATGTTCTAACACCCCCCCTTAAGCTAGACTTAGTGAAATACCAAAAATTAAGGCCTTGGCAACTAGGCTCAAGTCACCTTTTACATCATAAAATTTATTTGTCCATGTAACCAAGGTAAGGAGGAAAACCACATGGGAAATAAAACCTCCCCTCTAAAATGGACATGTGGCATATATGAAAATACACCAATCATCACCATGCATCACTCACCCCAAGCAAAGATCTAAGGTGAGTGAAGGTCTTCTCGGTAAAACACTTGGTGAAGATATCAGCAGTTTGCTCACTGGATGGGAAATACTGCAATGCTATGGTCCGGTCATGCACCAAACCCCGAATGTAATGCATGTGTATCTCTATGTGCTTGGTCCTCTGTCTCTGTACTGGATCGGTAGAAATCTTGATTGTACTTTGATTATCACACCAAAGAATAGTGGGTGAATCAAAGACAATCCCGAACTCTGCAAGAATACCTTGCAACCAAACACATTGTGTGGCTGCATTAACTGCTCCCCTATACTCGGCCTCAGCTGAAGATAAGGAAATAGTGCTTTGTTTCTTGCTTGACCAGCATATAGGTCCATGTGCAAGCATAAAAACATAACCGGAAGTTGATTTCCGATCGATACAATCACCGGCCCAATCAGAATCTGTAAATTCTACTAGTTCAAGGGATGAACCAGCAGCATAATGGATACCAAAGGACTTAGTACCCTGAACATAATGAAGGATCCTCTTGGCTGCCTTCCAATGGATCTCATGAGGCTCTTGCATGTGCCTTGCAACAGCCCCAACAGCATAGGACAAATCTGGTCGAGAGTGTGTAAGATACAACAAACTCCCAACTAGTTGTCTATACAGTGAGCTGTCAACTAGTGGTGAAGAACCCCATTCTGTAAGCTTAACTCCTGAAAGAAATGGAAATTTTGCAGACTTACATTCAGCCATCTTAAATTTCTGCAGCAAATCTGAATCATACCTTGACTGACATACAGAAATTCCATTCACAGTTTGATCTATCTCCAAACCCAGAAATTGTTTTAGCAATCCTAGATCGGTCATGGAGAATGCACTGTGCAATGCTCTCTTAACTGAGTCAAGTTCTTTGGTGCAGCTACCAGTGATCAAAACATCATCAACATACATTACAATAATCAATATCAGATCACTAACATGCTGCATATACACATTTGGATCAGACTTACACCTCTCAAACCCCAAAGATAGCAGAAAATTGTCCATTTTTGCATACCATGCTCTAGGAGCTTGCTTGAGCCCATAGAGTGACTTGTTCAACCTGTAAACAAGTGTATGATCAGAAATAAAACCTTCAGGCTGCTGCATATATATCTCCTCATTCATATCCCCATGAAGAAAGGCACTTTTTACATCCATGTGATGAATCTCCCATCGCTTGGAAGCCCCAATGGCCAAAACTAGTCTTATGGAGTCCATCTTTGCCACCGGTGCAAATGTCTCTGTATAGTCCACTCCTTGGACCTGAGAGTAACCCTTAGCCACCAACCTGGCCTTATACTTCAGATCAGAGCAATCAGATCCAACTTTGGTTCTATAAATCCATTTGCATTGCACTAGTTTCCTCTTGGGAGGAAGAGGGACCAAATCCCAAGTTTTGTTCTCATGGAGTGAGTTCATCTCTTCTTGCATGGCTGATTGCCACCTTGGGTCTGTACATGCTTCTGAATATGACATTGGATCAGATCCAACCATCAAGTAACATGCCTCACTCAGATCAGAATTATCACATGCAAAGGAATTGTGAAATTGAGATCTAGTTTTCCTAGCATCTCGGGGATCTCCCACAAGCTCTCCGGCACTTTGAATTGTTTTCTCTGCCCACTTGGGCCTTGAGGGAGGGATATGTTCAGAATCCATATCAACATCATCTTCAGCAATATCAGAATCAGAAATATCAGAGAAAGAATCACTACTTACTTCATCATCAAGACGAGGAAATGAGCATTCCCCATCACCTTGTTCACTAGCTTGCAAGAATTCTTCTTCTTCGAATTTGACACTTATTTCGATGAAAGTTTTGTGAGTGGATGGATCAAAGAGATTGTAGCCCTTGGAATCCTCTACATACCCAACCATGATTGACTCCTTGCTTTGGGGCTGCAAGTCCTTTCTCTTCTCCGGTGGAATTCTGGCCCAAGCCCTTGAGCCAAAAATTCTGAAATGTGAGACATTGGGCTTGTGGCCCATCCATGCTTCAAATGGAGTAATTCCTTGCAATGCTTTGTGTGGTGCTCTGTTCTGAACATATGCTGCACAATTCATAGCTTCAGCCCACAATTTGGGAGACAAATCCCTTGCTTGCAACATGCAAGTTGCCATCTCTTTCAGTGCTCTATTTTTGCGCTCTGCAACACCATTTTGCTGTGGTGTGTAGGGCACTGAGTGTTGCATCTGAATGCCATGCTCTTGACAGAGCTGCTGCAAATTGTTATTGAAATACTCTCTGCCATTATCAGTCCTCAAAACCTTCATGGCCTTCGCACTGAAGTTATCAACCATGCTCTTAAAAATTTTGAAACATTCAAAGACTTCAGATTTTTGCTTAAGGAAAAATAACCAGCAGTACCTTGAGTAGTCATCGATGAAGGTGAGCACATATTTGCTGCAGCCATAGGAGGGTGTGGGCAGTGGCCCTATCAGATCAGAATTCACTATCCCAAGTGTTTGATCAGCCCTCCTTGCCTTCCCTTTGTCATACTTCTTTTCAGGATGCTTCCCAATCATGCAACCCTTGCATGTTCCACTTGAAAAACTGATTTGTGGCAGCCCTTCTACCATCTTTTCTTTGCTTAAAACTTGAAGATATCTGTAGTTTAGGTGACCATACCTTTGATGCCATAGCTTGCTGGTCTCATTCCCATGTGATAGAAGTACACTTGGTGAAGAGAACGCGAGAAAGTGGGAGAACTTGTACATCTTCATGTCATGGTCTGCAACACCAATTGCAACAATTTTCCCGGTGGAAACTTCTGATATCTCCACATCATCCTGAGTGAAGACCACCTTCTTTGCTGCTCCAGTATGTGTCATTTGATATACAGAGAGCAAGTTTGCTGCAATATTTGGCACATACAGCACATTGGAGAAGAAGCCATTCTCCATAGAGATTTTCCCAATGCCATGAGCAGGGATTTCTGAGTCATCTCCCATTCGAATGGAGAGGCCACTGTAGGGTGCAAGTTCAGAAAACGAATCTCTTGAGGAAGCCATGTGCCTTGAGGCACCTGAATCAATGATGAACAAGGGTGAATGAGATGAACTAGCCACCAAAGCATGGCAGCTCTCCTTGTCTTCAGAAACGCACTCCTTCTTCTTGGAACTTTCAGGAAGAGGAATATTATTTTTCTGTAGGAGATGGGTCATGGTGTCTATGGTTTTCTTCATGCATGAGCTCTCTGGATGAAAACCTCTTTGACAGTAGCTACATTTTGTCTTCTCAGCCTTCTTTCCCTTGTTCTTGACAGGATTCGAAACCCCCTCAGAGGATTTGGGCCTCTCATCCTTCCTCTTCTTCTCTTGAGGTTTCGACCCCCTGGGTTTTTGCTTGCCTCTTCCACATTTCGAATCTCTAGCTGCAAGAACTTGGTCTTTTTGCTTGATGGAGCCCATCAAGACGAGCTTGTCTTTCTCTTGAGTTAGCATCTCCATGAAGTCAGCCAAAGATGGCATCTTCCAACCTCTAACTGTGAGCCTTGTGGAGTTGAAGGAAGACACAAAAACTGAGTATTCAGAACCCAATTTGGAGAGAATGGGCAACACCAACTGTTCTTCTTTCTTCTCTATGCCACATTGTCTGATCTGCAAGACCAAGTTCTTGAACTTGGTGAAGAAGTCCTGGATGGAATCGAAATTCCCTGGGCTCAGTGAGACAAGCTCATTTTCGAGCTAGTGGCCTCTCATCTCATCAGTCTTTCCAAACAGTGTCTCAAGCTTGAGCCACACTTCATTTGGAGTTGCTAGACTTTCTACATGAAACCGGAGGTCTCTCGAAATGCTGAGACAAAGGAGGCCAAATGCCTCATCCATTATGTTAAAAAACTTGGATTTCTCCACAGCTGAGTTTGGCTCAACCTCAGTGTCCATCGTAATTCTGTAGAGACCCTTAGATCTCAGCAAAATCACCATTTCTGCCTTCCAATCGAAATAGTTGAAGGGAGTGAGCACGTTTGGGTGAGATGGCTCCATTCTCCTCGGCTGCAATTCGCACTTGCTGACAATGTTGATATTCAATACCTGCAAACAACTCTCAAATCACTCAGGAGGGATCTACACTAACAGATTCGAACCCTGTTTGGATAGTGGGTGCATTCGGGAGAGCATCACACCTGAGAGGAGCCACTAGATTTCTCCAGTAAGCTCAAGGCAATGGCCTCAGGAATTATGTGGTTTCTCCACTGCTTCTGGCAATCCACTACAACAGTCTTGCTGGTTCGAATGGTAGCTCCAAGAGCTCTGATACCATGTAAAATGTCAATCACAGCAGAACCTAACTACTATGGATTCCTCACTAGTGAAAGATTGCACAACATTTGCAAGAATAGCATAAATCTGTAAATGAATGAAGAACAATACACATGAAATGGGTGAATAATGTCAATATTATTAACTGTCCAACCTCAAAATAGGTTAAGAACACCCATATATACAAATCTGGAAGAATTCGAATCCCTCTGGAGTGTTCACACTAATCTAGCTTAGAAATAGCTCAAACCCCCCTAGGTTGACCAAAATATCCCAAACCATCCCAAACTGGTTCGAATCTGCTATGTGAATGCTAGGAATGACTGGACAGGCCCATGTGACCTCACACATGTGAAGAAAATGGTTGGTTAGAGGTTTGGTAGCTAAAATTGGCCAAAAATTGGACAAAGTTGGCAAGATTGTCCACAATCTGAGCAAGTGCGCCCTAGGTAGAAGAGAAGCATGCTGAATGCATTAATTAACCTGGGGAGGGCGCTCTAGGCATGCTGAATGCATTAAATGCTTTGGGGAGCGCACCAACCAGCCAGTTTGACTCAGCACTTGTTCACATTTGCTAACTAGTTCATGATAATTGACCATTTAGTAGCTAACCAACTTAGGGATGTAATAATTAATCACTTGGGCACTAATTAATCATCAATTAATAAATGATTAATGTACATAGGTGTAAAAATGTTCTAACAGCAGGGGTGAGATCAAAACTATCATATGCATGAGAAATTATCTGAAGTAGTAATTGCTTAGAATCCAAATTAGATCCAAGACTTGAATCATGGTTTCTTGAGATATGCTTTGAACCATAAGAGGTGAGATGAAAACTAGTAAAGGCATGAGAAATTATCCCAAGCGAATGGTCATGGTTTCTTGAGATCTCCTTTGAACTAGTAGGGGTGAGATCAAAACCATGATGTGCATGAGAAATTATCCCAAGCGAATGGCAATGGCCATATTCTTTAATAACCTTCTGAAAGCATGGAATAATGATCATATAGTAGTAAATAAGAGGTGATTGCTTGAGGAGAGCGAATGCATTACCTCCAATAGCTGAATTGACCTCCGAAATAATCATGTGATCATGATGCAAACCAACAGACTTTGGTGCAAGAGAGGATTTAGGACCTTCTGCAATATCTAGAGTGTGAGCTGGCACATAAAGAGAATAAAGTTGGAGCATGAGTGTAGAATCTGCAAGTTCTTTGTGGACAACTTCAATATGAGATGATACTGGTTCATGATCTGAGATATCATCAAGGAGGGCGAATGCAACACTTTGCTTTCTCTCGAATGGGTTTGGACCAATCCCTTCATTTTATCTGCCAAATCTTTCATCCAGGTTGGCCCATAGCTCTTTTGGAGATTCAACATAATCAATGAATTGATGTACCAAGCATCGAGATATAGCAAGCATCACGGTTCCCATGACTCTGTCACCATTATTTAACCAGTCAATATTTTCTTCAGAGGATTCAAACTCTCTCTCAAAACAATGATCAAAGAGACCATTTCTCTTCAAATATGCTATCATCTTCGGTTTCCATTAATCATAGTTGAATGGAGAAAGAGGATCATAGTTGAATGGAGGAGGGTAGAATTCTTCTGAATACATGGAAGCTGTAGAAGACCTGCAAAAACAATAGAGAATATCTGCAACTGCTACTGCTGCAAATATGCAGAAACTACTGCAACTGCTACACTCGAAATCTTGGTAATAACCTGCAAAAAACTCTCAAGAATGGAGATAAACAATACTATCAACATGCTCTGATACCATGTGAAAATCCTCACAGCAGATCTAAGAGATGATGTATACCTCACAAGAGTAATTAATTAAGCAAGAAAATAGAAGAAGAGTGGTCAATGTAGTATAATGAGAAACAGAATAATAATACGGTAGAACTCGGATAGAAGCAAAAATACTTCACACACACTAATTCATTAATCACAAATGGACAAATAAATAATACAATGCATGAGGAATTCGAATGCCTAAGGTGGCAATTCGAATTAGCCTTCATTGAGTGATCAAAAGATCATTGGAGTGTCATCGAAGCACAACTAGAAGTCTTCATCATCATCAGTGGAGTCATCAATGCTCAAGTAACTGTCAACCATCAGTCAAACTGAGTCTGGTAGGTGTAACTGAGTATAAACTGAAGACAACTGGACTGGTAGATGAAGAAGGGCAAGTTGCTTCCTAAAATCAATGAAGAAGGGCGCATTAAGCAACTAGAGGGCTAAAACTGATCAGTGAGAAGCTCTCGGGGGATGGCTAAATGAGGGCTAGGTGCTGGACTGATGACTGGAATGCATGCAAACCCTAAAAGTGCATGCATGACTGAAAATGTAAATGATCAAAATACTGGTGGGACTAGGATGGAGTATAGGAATATCCTAACAGTGTCATTCAGGAAGTGTGGTTTCATCACCCAGTCATTGTGCCGCGTTGCAACTGAAACTGTTCAATTTCCAGTATATTAAGGGTTTCCCAGGTTGTTTGAATTTTTGGTAGTATTAGAAGACAAGCTGTCAGAACCACAATGATTACTGGTCGTGGAAGAGGTGTTGAAGGCTACTCCAGCACGTTGGTGGGCGACCCATAAAAAGTTGATTACTGGATGGTCGCAGTGTCAAAGACTGATGATGGTCCGCTTCAGAGAAATAGAAGTCTACCACACTGGTAAGTATGATTGGCGGAATAAACATGGCAGTTATATGATGGAATGTCAGACTTTGTGAGCCTTGTGAGCAAGGGATGAATGGGTCCATTCTTTTATCTATACTTTAGATTAAATGCCATGGTCATGGTATGCTTCAGCTGAGTTGCTAAGGGAGATCACCACTTGGTTAGAATTGGAGGTTTGCTTCACTCATACCTTCAACTTCGCAGATACCAATCCAGATGTTCACAATGCCCTGCAGCTCATCCACGACGTCGTTCTGTTGGTAGTTCCCGTGGATTATCTTGTGGATCCGCATATGCACTGTAAGATGCAGTCGATGATGGAATATTATAATATCACTAGCAGACCAGAGGATGGTGATGACCCTGTGGAATGTCGATATTCGGGAATCAAAAGGAAGTCACAACGTTGTAGCTCCCGATGCACCAATAGATTCGATCAGTTAGCCGCTGAATCT
Organism: Larix kaempferi; assembly: GCA_027924585.1. NCBI lineage: Eukaryota > Viridiplantae > Streptophyta > Pinopsida > Pinales > Pinaceae > Larix > Larix kaempferi. Next base: position 4,178,884 of record BSBM01000310.1, on the reverse strand, counting down.
TAGGAAGGTCAACATTAGGATAGAGGAGAACCCAAAGTTTGCAAATGTCTGGGACTACTGGGATGAGGAGATGATAGTGAAGGTCACATAACTGTTGCATGAATTCCAAGACTTGTTCCCTACAAAGTTTTTTGAGATGAAGGGAATCTTGGGGGATTTGGGGGAAATGAAGATTCCGTTGAAGCCAAACGCGAAACCGATAAGGCAGCGACCATATCGCCTATATCCGCGACATAAGGAAAGGGTAAAAGTTGAACTTGATCGCTTGTTGGATGCTGGCATCATTGAACCAGTCGAAGAATCAGAATGGATTAGTCCCATGGTGGTGCAAGACAAGAAGACAAGTGAGGTCTGTATTTTTGTTGACCTAAGGAAGTTGAATGATGCATGTATGCATGATCTATTTTCGATGCCATTTTTGATGAGGTGCTGGAAGGAGTGGGTGTCCAAGAGATGTATTCCTTCATAGATGGATTTTTTGGTTATCATCAGATAAGGATTGCGAAAGAGGACCGCCACAAGACAACGTTTGTGACTGAATGGGGTTGTTTTCAGTACACTGTCATGCTATTTGGGTTGAAGAACACACCTACAATGTTCTCTTGGGTTTTTGTTGCTTCCCTCAGGGATTTTATTCAAATTTTTTTGCAAGTTTATATGGATGAATGGACAGTTTATGAATTGATTAGCGATCATCTGGAAAATCTGCGACTGATGTTGGATCCCTGTCGATAGCATCACCACTGAACTTGAAGAAGTGCATTTTTCTGTGCCCCATTTGGGATATTGTTCGGTCACATTGTGTGCAAGTAGGGATTGTTTATTGACCCAACAAATATTGTGTTCATTTTGAGCTAACACCACCTACCAATGTGAAGCAGTTGAGAGCAACGTTAGGGCACACCGAGTACTATCGCAAATTTATCCGGGGTTATGCAGCGATCATGGCCCCTATGGAAAATTTGTTAAAGAAGGACGCGGTATTTTTGTGGAGTCCCAAATGTCAAGTCAATTTTGAGATGCTGAAGGCTAAGATGGCTTATGCTCTGATATTGGTATTTCCTAACTGGAGCAAGGAATTCCATGTCCATGTAGATGCATCCTCGATTGCAATGGGAGTAGTGCTCGTGCAACTAGGGGAAGGAGATATGGATCACCCAATTGCTTTAACGAGTCGGAAGTTATCGTTTGTGGAGAGAAATTATACCACTACAGAGAGGGAAGGCTTGGCAATGGTATATGCGTTGCAGAAGTTTAGGAACTACTTGTTTGGAGGTCACTTCAACACACCATTCTGCTTTGAAATACCTGGTCAATAACCCTATGTTGGGGGGAAAGATATGTCGCTGGCTACTTCTATTTTAGGAGTTTGGTTTTGAGGTGATTCTGAAGCCTGGTTTCTTGAATGCGAGGCCAGATCACTTCTTATGAATTGAGATAGGGGAGAAACCAACCAACATTGAAGATGGGTTTCCAGATGCGCAACTATTTAGGGTTGAAGTAGCTAATGACTATTACGGAGAAATAATTCAGTTTCTGGACACAGGAACCGCACTCGAGGAGTTAACCACCAGTCAGAAGAAGCAGTTGGTGGTTAAGGTTGTAGATATCCAGTTGATTTCTAGACAGTTGTATAAGCTAGGACCAGACAAGATCTTGAGGTGTTGTGTCATGCCTCATGAGCAAGGGCATATATTATCAGAAGCACATGCAGGGGTGGCTAGTGGACACTACGGCGATCGTGTAACTTCCAAGAAGGTGCTTCGCGCAGGGCTTTGGTGGCCTACTCTTCATAATCATGTGACGAACTATGCACGAACCTGCGATGCTTGTCAACGGACTGGAAATCCCTCCAGGAGGGATGAGGTGCCACTAATACCTCAAGTGACACTATAGCCATTTGATAAATGGGTTGTGGATTTCGTGGGACCTATCAACCCACCTGGGAAGCGGACTGGTGCACGGTACATAATCATAGTGACATATTCTTTGATGAGGTGGATGGAGGCTGCACCAGTCGTAGATTGCACTGCTACGACAGCAGCGTGATTCTTGTTCGATAATATTGTCACTTGGTATGGATGCCTAGAGATATTGATGAGTGATCAGGGGAGTCATTTCATTAATCACACAGTCAGTGCATTTACAAAAAATCTTCATATACAACATACGAAGAGTACACTGTATCATCCACAGGAAAACGACATGGTGGAGGCATTCAACAAAGTATTGTAGAATACGCTTACCAAGGTGTGTAATGCAAATCGCGATGATTGGGATTTGAAGATTCCAGCAATCTTGTGGGCATATCACACCACTTGTAAAATATTGATGGGACAGACGCCCTTCAAACTAGTGTATGGGCAAGAAGTGATTATGTGTATGGACTATATCGTTCTGAGTCTACGCATAGTGGCAACCACAGGCATGGATGATGAAACAACATTAGCGGAATGACTGGAGCAGCGGGTACAACTTGCGGAAGACTGCTTTATTGTAGGGTTTCACCAATGCATGGAGAAGGATCGGCAAAAATCTTGGCATGATCGCCATATAAAAAAAAATAGTTTCAGCAAGGCGACTTGGTGTTGTTGTATGACAACAAGTTTATGAAGCATCCAGGTAAATTACAGATGCATTGGCTCAGTCCATATCGCATCATTTGCATAAAGTTAGGAGGCAGAGTACAACTTCAATAGTTAGATGGAGCGATGCTCCCAAAGTTGGTGAATGGTAGTAGGTTGAAGCCCTATAAGACGGGCTCGGAGCAGTGCGATGCCTAAACACATTGTGTGGTAAAACAAAAAAATAAAAATAAAAAATGCAGGATGCTCGGTGGCAAGATGGTGCACCAACAGGGAAAGGATGCGCAAGTCAAAGGACTCGTATTGCAGTTTGGGAGCTATGTTGAGAAAACCAAAGGGTCGGGACGCAGTCAAATCGACAATAAATGCAAAAAATTAAATACAGTTAATTACCGACGCTTGGTGAAGGGACACGTATTTATTACGGATCTGACCGTTCGATTGGCAGGATTGACGACGGATTTTCCTAATTATAAATGCATGATTTGGTCATAATCATCGGTGTGATTTTGTCATAATGACGCAAGATCGATTTGGCGCTATAAAGAATGGGATGAGAGTGGTCAGACACCATTATTTTGCAAAGAGTGAGTCGATCCAAGCAGTGCCAGGATGAATTGCGTAAGGTTGTGTTGTGCTGTAGAGTGGAATTGCAGTGTGATTGGTGAGTTTCCAAGTCAGGAGAGCTTGAGCAATATTTAGGCATTGCGGTAGTTTTGTGCGGAATGTTGGGTGAACCGGATACGGTTGAAATTTCGAGCAAAGTAGAGTCACCCATCATCCTTGTAACTATTAAAGAGGAGGTTGCTAGTATGTCAGTTCGATCATGGGTGATCTCGAAGAAGAGGAGGGGGGCCAATAGAGCTCCCCGCCACCGGAGAAGCGGCAGACCCGAGCATCTGCCCAGCTGGCAGGGCGAGCGAATCCATCTAGCTCAGGCATTGCAGAGTCTGCAACTCGATTTGGGGTCTCTACTATGGATATCCTCGGGTAGATACCCCCTTGTCGACCTGGTGCACCGCCCTGGAATCCCACCAATAACCAGAGGTACCAAGTCAGGATCCCGATGATCCCAACAGGCATGGTTTCTGCTACTGACATTGTGCCTGCACTAATGTAGTTGAAGTATGATGATCATGATTTGTTGGCGCAGGAGGACGTTATGACAGACCCTTTTCTTCCATGCATAGCAGAAGAGGTCAGCTCCACTCCACAGATTCCACGTGATTGTGCGAAGGGATTGGACAAAGCAGGGTTATTGGGCTTGATCCATGTGCCGCACTTTCGGAGATTGACAGAGGTAAATGCTTGCATTAAGCAACTTTTGGCATGATTTCATGGTGGAACTTTATGGTTGGACAGACTGGTCACTGTCATAGTTGACCTAATTTTTGATATTATGGGATTTCCCAAGGATGGACCGGACCCTTCACAATATTTTTGGGGGAAGGAGAATGACTGAAAGAAAGAAGCAAGGTTGATACAATGTTATGACTTGGAATGCGATGACCGAGCCTACCGCATTAATTGTATTAACGATCAGGCGGTCCGCATTGAGGCAAGAATTTTGTGTTGCAAAGTTTTATGGAAAAACCACCCCAACCAATGCAATTCGGGGGTTGTGGCATGTGCGGAGAAGTGCACGTAAGGCGTACAGATGAACTGGTCACTATTCTTGTTGAACCAGTTAAACAAGGATGCAATAACTGTCCAAGGAGGAAAAGGGTCATTCGCCTACAGCTGGATTTTAATTCTGATTACGCTTGTAGCATGGATGGAGCCCGACGGTTACCAAGGGATGGAAGTTGATGCCGTGGTAGACCGAAAAGATACGTTCTATCATAATCTATGGCGGGTATAGGAGCCAGAGTGACTAAAGGATTGCGCAGAGTGACTATAGGGTTGCGCAACGCAGCTCTAGCTCTATTGGGAAATACTGCAGACAACAACTGAGCGTGTTCTGTGGTTCTCTCAGGCTGTATTCGTGCTAGAAATTGTCCCTAGACTACAGAGGGGTAAGCTAGTACAATCTCAAATAAAATAAATACAAAATAGGGTTTTTTTTATGGTTTATTGGTTTGAGAGTTTTGTATTGAAGAAAATAATCCTTCATTCAAATAAATACAAACTCATACAGAAACTAAATCATGTAATACATCAAAGAAATGAGATGTTTAATAATTCAAAGCTTAAATATAAGCCAAACACTTTCATAAGCACAATACTAGTTTATCCACAACACATGAGCAATCCATGAATAAAACTTTAAGCAAGGATTGAAATCACAAATTGAGTAATCAAACTGATCAGAGATAAAACAGTGAAATCAGATAAAATGTCTTATAAGTATATATTCCAATCTCAGTCTTTAAAAAAATTACATAAGAGAGATGTGTATGAGTCTAAAAATATATCCAAAATCTTTTTAGTGTATAATCTTTCTTGAAAACCAAAATCAAACTGTCTACATCTCAAGTTCCTTCCTTTTATCCTTTTAAAAAGGTACAGTAGTTCCATAAATACCTTCTAGGTTGAGATTTAAAGTAGTTACAACAATTAGTTACATGCTAACTCGGATCTTTAGAGACAATTAACCAAAAATAGCAAATCGGACTCAAGGAAATTTGGCGAGTTTTCTGAAAAATGGGTCTTACAAATGCATTCATATCTCTCAATCCATGACAACTGTGCAAAAACTAAGGGAGTTTTGTTTAAATGCGTCCATGAAGAAAAAAAACTCTCTTGGTTTATAAAAATCCTCTAAAATTGATTGGAATACGTGCTGGAAATTTGTGACTAAAACAGGAAACTATTAAATATTTTAAAACCTGAAAAATAGGCCACAAAGATGAATTCGACTCTTTCAAATGATGACACCTGTTGCAAAAATGAGATAGGTTTTTGTGAATGAATCCGTGATGGACAAAAACCTCTTTGGGATTTCTGAAATTCATCTCCATCTCCTCGTAATCTGTGCTCAATTACAATGACTAAAACAGGGAAAAAAAACAGAGCATAAGTATGCATCTCTTTATTTTCTTAAAGCCTTCTAAGCCACTCTTACCAATATTTTCTATGTATTCCGAAAATACGCTATGTTATTCTCTTGCAACTGAATTAAGGGTGACATTTTTCAAAAATTATGTATCTTCAGCTACTAAATTTGAAATCCCCAAATCAGAGATTGTGGCCTCTTGAACCTTGGAATTACGGGATGATAATCACCAAAAGCTCATACATGTGTCATGATGAAGTGTAGAGGTACCTAGAATCTCGTCTCCCATCATTACAATACATTGAATGTGCCCTGTCATCACAAATCCACCAACTTTCATAATTTTGAGATTCCTGTAGCGCGCTAGTGTATTGAATTTGAGTCTTGCGCTATGGGAATCCTTCAATGTGCAATTTGATATATAAACTCAAAAATATAGGTTAAAATTTGGGTAATTGTTTAGAAAACAGTTAGGTAAGTATTTTTAATAGACTTCGAAATGAAATATTACATAAAATAAGACATCAAGGGTAAAAGGGTAAGTCAATTCAATTAGAACCATAACTATTGAATAAAAGGTTAGAAAACAATAAAAAATGGTTTAAAACTCAAAATGAAATAAAATGAAAAAGAAAATAGAATATAAACATTAAAGAAAAAGACACAAAAACTTAAAGACAATTTCAGTGTCAACATCTGGCTCCTGCTGAGGGATGAAAGCCTCCTTGTGAGGTTTCAAGAACCTGTAGACCTTGTGCCTTATTCATTGGGTGATGGAGTCATTTGTATCTTGTTCCCAGCCTATTCCAAAACTTGTAACCCTACTCTTCTAACTGTCAAACAAACTGAAACTGCTCACTCTAGACCATACTTGCTGAAAAAAAACCTCACACTGCAAACTAAAATCATTGCTCAATAAATGAACCTATTTATTTACACTACCTACACTGATCAACTGAACTCTGCTTGATCAAGTGTAATCCAAATTCCAATGAAACCAAGAAACGATTTGATTGAGAATCAGAATTCTGTGCATACTATTGTTTGAGAAGACCCACAAAGGTGTAATAAATGGAATAAAAAATATGTAGGCAACTGATACTTACGGCTAGAAATGGGAAATATGCCAAAATCTAGAGCATTATAAACCTTTGAAGAAAATAACTCCATCCAAGAAGCCACGGGATCATGAAACTCATGCAAAATTATTTCGTCGTGTTGTTCAAAAAGAATGGACTGCAAATGGGTGTCCTCAATTCTCAATACTCCATGAGATAATGCAATAAGAGAACAAAATATAAAATCTTTGACTCTGTTGAGGTTATCTTGTTTTAGATCTTCCATGAACCCAAGCTGATTGATTTATGAAGAGTGTTGCTTGACTAATGAGGACTTAAAGAATAGTTGTAGTATTTCTTTCTTATCTTGTTCACTGACCACATAATTATCAAATAAAGGAGGACTAGTGAGAAATTCAGTGAGTGTTGATATAAATTTTTGCTCTTCTAAATCCTCTTCATATCCATAAAAAATTGGCATATTTTCATAATATTTTTGAGCAGCAAAGTCATCACGGACATGGGTATTAGACATATCTAATATTATATTCAAAGTATCTACAGTCTGGCCTCTATTGATTTGAAAGTCAAAGCAATTCAAAACTTTTTCTTGTTCACCTACAATCAGTTGCTGCTGATCATGGAATTTCCAATCTAAAACTTTAATACCATCATCATATTCATTAAAAATAGGAAATTCTTCATAGACATTTTGAACCACAAATTCATGAGTATAAGAAACTTCTGATGAAATATCAAAGGTATCTGTAATCTGATTATTATCAGCTGCAATATGAATATTTTTTTGAACATCATTTTCCCGATAAGTTTCCTTTTGTGACATTATATTATCATGAAAATAACCCGAAAATTCTTGAGAGTCATGACAACCAAATATTTCTTCAACGATCTCTTCATTAGTATGCTGATCTGAATAGGCACAATCATGATCTTCTTTTTCAATTTCAAACTCCTGCTGAATTGAATCTTCTTTAATTTCCTTTTCAACAAGATCTTTACAGAGCTCATCAACACTCTATAGTCTGCTGGATACAAGATTCAAACTGTTCACAACAATCTTCAAGAAGGAGTTCATGTGAAAAATACCTTTTGCAACATTTATTAAATACGACATGGAAATATCTCAAGGAAAATATGTTGGAAGTAGGAAGAGAAAAATACCATTCTCGTGCATTTCCTTCTAGTGAATACATGAACATTTTCATTAATACATCTTCATGATGAATTCCCAGCTGATACATAACTTTATGAAATTTCAACAAATGTGCAGCTGGATTGTCATCTTTTTTCTCTCCAAACTATGGAAGGAAATCTCCCCACTCGTCCATGATAGGTACAACATTTGGAAAGCCTAGAACAGATGAAAAATTCAAAGGTGCAAACCTCCGAGCCACAATGGCTTCCATGGACATTGACATTCTGAACAAGTGCAGTCACCAATAGATCCTTCCCAATGGAGACGCCGGTGAAAAATTGTAGTCTTAACCATGTGACTAGCCCCGGTTCACCATCAAAGACTGGATCTACTAATGTTAATACCCAGGGAATATTTTTCTTCACTTCCATCCCTGACAACGACGTCAAATATGTTTGTGCTAAATTGTCCCTAGACTACAGAGGGGCAAGCTAGTACAATCTCAAATAAAATAAATACAAAATAGGGTTTGTTTTTATGGTTTATTGGATTGAGATTTTTGTATCGAAGAAAATAATCCTTCATTCAAATAAATACAAACTCATACAGAAAATAAATCATGTAATACATCAAAGAAATGGGATGTTTAATAATTCAAAGATTAAATATAAGCCAAACACTTTCATAAGCACAATACTGGTTTATCCACAACACATGAGCAATCCAAGAATAAAAATTTAAGCAAGGATTGATATCACAAATTGAGTAATCAAACTGATCAGAGATAAAATAGTCAAATCAGATAAAATGTCTTATAATTATATATGCCAATCTCAATCTTTAAAAAACTTACATAAGAGATATGTGTATGAGTCTGAAAATATATCAAAAATCTTTTCACTATATAATCTTTCTTGAAAACCAAAATCAAACCCTCTACATCTCAAGTTCCTTCCTTTTATCCTTTTACAAAGGTACAGTAGTTCCATAACTACCTTCTAGTTTGAGATTTAAAGTAGTTACAACAATTAGTTACATGCTAACTCTGATCTTTAAAGACAATTAACCAAAAATAACAAATCGGACTCAAGGAAATTTGGCGAATTTTCTGAAAAATAGGTCCAACAAATGCCTCCATATCTCTCAATCCATGACAACTGTGCGAAAACTGAGAGATTTTTTCTAAATGAGACCATGAAGAACAAAAACCTCTCTTGGTTTTAAAAAATCCTCTCCAATTGATCATAATACGTGCTAGAAATTTGTGACTAAAACATGGAACTATTAAATATTTTAAACCCTGAAAAATAGGCCACAAAGATGAATTCGAATCTTTCAAACGATGACACCTGTTGAAAAACTGAGATACGTTTTCGTGAATGAATCCGTGATGGACAAAAACCTCTTTGGGATTTCTGAAATTCATCTCCATCCCCTCATAATCTGTGCTCAATTACAATGACTAAAATAGGGAAAAAAACAGAGCATAAGTATGCATCTCTTTTTCTTCTTAAAGCCTTCTAAGCCACTCTTACCCATATTTTCTATGTATTCTGCAAATACACTATGCTATTCTCCTGCAACTGAATTAAGGGTGAGATTTTTCAAAAATTACGTGTCTTCAGCTACTAAATTTGAAATCCCCAAATCGGAGATCGTGGCCTCTCGAACCCTGGAATTATGGGATGATAATCACCAAAAGCTCATACATGTGTCATGATGAAGTGTACAGGTGCCTAGAAGCTTGTATCCCATCATTAAAATACATTGAATGTGCCCTGTCATTGCAAATCCATCAATTTTCATAATTTTGAGATTCCTGCAGCGCGCTAGTTTATTGAATTTGAGTCTTGCGCTGCGGGAATCCTTCAATGTGCAATTTGATATATAAACTCAAAAGTATAGGTTAAACTTTGGATAATCTTTTAGAAAACAGTTAGGTAAGTATTTTTAAAAGACTTTGAAATGAAATATTATATTAAAATAAGACATCAAGGGTAAAAGGGTAAGTCAATTCAATTAAAACCATAACTATAGAATAAAAGGTCAGAAAACAATAAAAAATGGTTTACAAGTCAAAATGAAAAAGAAAATAGAATAAAAACATTAAATAAAAAGACACAAAAACTTAAAGACAATTTCAGTGTCAATAGGATGCTTCCGCGAAATATAAAGGGATTGCCGAGTTTGCGATTGGCCTGCACAACATTTATGTGCAAGCACGACATGATACGGGGAAGCAGTGGTTGCAGGCCTCATACAAATTGTCCGATGAGGAGTTGTATGCAACCATCGATGACTGGCCTGTAGAATGGCGAGAGCCAGTGAGTCAGGCCAAAGAATCGATGGGGATGTCGCAGGATGGACCAGAGATGGACCCGCAAGGTCACCAGGATTTTGATCAAGAGTCATCGTAGACCCCTACGGATGAAGAGTGTGAGGCTGAGGAGGGAAGAATGAAGGCACACTATGAGCATATTACGATCAGTGGGGCGTCCCCAACAACGGAAGCACTGTTGGGATGACATATAGCAGTCACAACCAATGCAACGAACGCGTCAGCTAACGCAATGGTAGCAGGATTCAATGGGGTAAAATCTCACCTTGATTCATTAGTTAATATCATTTCGAAGAATGCACCATAGGTCGCACTTGTGCAGGTAATTGGCACAATCAGCACTACGCCACGAGTTCAGAAATTGCTAATTCCCCCGAATGTGGTTGCGACCAACGATGAGGCTCTCTAGGATTCACTATAGCAACTACACAGTTTGTCCATCAACATCAACACACTGTCTTCATAGATGTTGGTGTAGATATAGGAGGTTTCCATCAAGTAAATGGGAGACCGAGAGCAGGATGTTAGCAGTCAAGTCTTGTGATTGCAGGAGAACGAAGTAGCGGCTTGAAAAGAAGTGGAAGATTTAACGACAAAGGCAGTAGCTACAAGGGAGGTGGTAGATGAAATGGAAGACAAGCTAGAGCAGATGATTGCTAAGAAAGCTTGAGCAATTGAGGAGTTGAAGAAGGAGTAGGATCGCTTGATAGTGGAGAAATCCAACCTTTGGGACAGCAGCTCACGATTGGAGGCAGCAGTCTCTAAAGCATGTCAGTACCTACCGAAGCCCACCGCGTAGTTAGATCTGGTCGAGCAGGCACATCAGCTTGGGGCTGCTATCTCTCAGTTACAGTGTGATAATGCTGACTTCACAGCTCTAATACACCTAGGCACACCACAATAGCAAGTAGATGAATGAAAACGTGCCATCGAGGAGTTGGAAACACAGCTGGGTGAGCTAGAGCAAGCAACGACAAAGATCACTATGGAGACTGTGGAGTTTTGGGGTAGCATAGTTCAAGACGAGCAATTAGAATAGCTGACCAAGCTGCGAGAAGAGGAAGAAGGGTAGCTAGCAACACTAAAGGTGTCAAGGAGAACACTTCCACCAGCTGTTTAGGTCACCAAAACGATGGAATTGAAAGAGTTGCAGCATCATGTCGCAAAGGCAGAAGAACGTCAGAAGAAGCGCAACACATAACTGGAGGAGTTCCAAGAGATTGGAGATCAGTTTTCGTTCAAGACCATTTCCGCATTGCAAGCTGTGTAGGAGGGTCGCTGGAAACTTGCTGATAAGATGAGTGAGCATCCATCCACGCAGGATGTGACAGAGAGTCAAGCGGTGGCTGCAGCAGTGAAGGAGCAGGTCAGGGAGATCGATCAGCAGTACGAGGACTTCAGACTGAAGATCACTAAGTACACCATGTCCAACTGATGTGGCTCGAGGGTGAACCACAAGATTGTGTTTGGGAGCTGTTGGAAGGAGGTTTGGATGAGTCAGCTACGCAGCATCGCGGATGCTGCAAAGGGTCAAATATCTCGTGCAAGAAGGAAGACAACCTGCAAGTCGATTATTTTATGTAGTTTTGGGTCATTTGGACCGCATTATGTGGGTTTTGGGTCATTTGGACCGCATTATGTGGGTTTTGAGTCACCTTTTTGTAAATCTTGTTAGAAAGTAGTTAGGTAATTGCTTAAGTGGACCACAATTGTAAAGGCGCAAGCCTATAAAGAGACTTAGCATTGTAAGTGTTGGGATATAGTTGATAATGGAATATCTGCATACCGATTGGAGACAAGAATCAATCAAGCGAAGATACAGTAGAGAACAAATGATTTTTCTTGTTATTATCTTTTAATATGGGTTTGCGATAGAAGGATTGTATTGCAGTATCTATGGGTTATTACAGATTAATATGGTATTAGAGATTTTTGAGCAGAACCATTGTGTCTTTCCTATTTCCTTGTGATGAATGCATTATTCAACATGAATATGTGAATGATGCGATGTTTTCTTGTTGCAATTAATGTTTTATTGTTATAACTATTGCGCATTAGTGGTTCTATAAATGATGAGATCTGTTGAATGATGTTTTCATTATGTTTAATGTCTGATTTGAATGGTTAGATATGTTATGCAATGCTTCAATAAGTTGATTAGTTGATGCACAAAGTCCTCCTCCATTCCTCGGAAACATGGTTCTGTCAACTCTCCCTTGAACATCTCGGGTGAGACCTCATCTGCTCTGCAGGTGTTGCTAGACAGGGTAAAACTTGTCTGGGACAGTGCTCAGGTAGATTGTGGTGGTTCGGGTGTCGACAGTTTGAGGAACCCATATGGACTAGGTTTGTGTCAACATGACTCTATTCCAGGAGTATTCTTCTTTATTCCTAGTGAATGGAATCCATAGAAGAGCATAGTGAAATCGAAGCCCAATCCAATATGCACCATATACTCTAAGGCAATCAAAATATAATGGTAAGCATTCTAGTATAATCTCAAGCATGTTATAACTGAATGGTTCCTTGCCTTTTAACTCTGGATACGTGATTTGAGATCTTTTCTTGAAGCTATAACACCCCCAAGACTTTTGAATTATTTGATTTAATGTTTTTATTTGAGAAATATTATCCAAACAATTATCATTTTGTAAAAGAGTTATAAAACTCTATACTCACACTCATGTGGCTGAATGTTATGCACAAGAAATATTATTTTATTATTATCAATAAAAAAAGACACTTGGAGCTACCGGTTGAAATAGGGGAGACCATCATGAGACAATGAGCATGTGGATAGCAAGCAACATATTTGGTATCAATCAAATCCAAGTCAAAATCTCAGCAAGCCGACCCGATCCACAATTATAGGGATAAAGATATTTGGTTGAGATAATTGCATGACTGTATGACATATATTCTTATGTGTAAGATTTTGTTCTAAAAACTATGAGAAGTTTCAAATCATGCAATTGAATTTGACTTGTAGACAGGATCGTGTACAATCACCTACAAAAGAAGGACAACAACATTTGTTCCAGCAATGAAGTTCAAGAAAACTATCTATTGAAGATATTGAAGAATCTAAAGATATCGATCATGAAGAATGATGTTTGGGATGTGGTCCCAAGACCAGAAGGGAAGTATGTTGTGACTTCCAAGTAGATATACAAGATCAAGCATGCTGCAGATAGTAGCATAGAGAAATACAAGGCAAGTGATGAAATGGAAGATACACCAAATGGATGTCAAGATAGCTTTATTGAATGGTGTAGTCAAAGCGAAAGTGTACGTGGAGCAGCCACTTGGTTTTGAGACACATGACAGGGAGTCATATATATGCAAATTGAAGAAAGCCTTGTATGGATTGATGCAAGCACCTAGGACATTGTACGACAAGATAGACAACTTCCTGTCCAGTTTGGGCTTTACCAAGAGTAAAGCAGATTCGAACCTTTACTACAAGGTTGAGGAAGAAAATCCAGTGATATTCCTATTGTATGTGGATGACCTGTTTGTGACAGGAGAGGATAGGTTGATTGCCGACATGAAGAGGAAGCTTGCTTTCGAGTTCGAGATGAAGGACTTGGGTATGATGCATTACTTTCTAGGTATGGAGGTGTGGCAAAGTGTAGATGGAATCTTCCTTTGACAAGGGAAATATGTAGTAGAGATCCTGAAGCAGTTCAGGATGATGGACTGCAAGGCCATGGACACACCTATGGCATGCAACCTGAAGCTACTGAGTGATAATTCATCAGATTCGGTTGATGTCACGATGTATCATCAGATGATTGGGTCCTTGATGTACCTGACGAATAGGAGACCATATATATGTTTTGCAGTAAATACCTTGAGCCAGTTTCTGACAAAGCCTAGACATGTTCACCTGATTGCTGTAAAGCATATTTTGAGGTACCTAAATGGTACAATTGATTATGGGATCAAGTATTATACAAATCAAAAGTTTAACTTGGAGGGTTATGTTGATTCAGATTGGAAGGCAGTGTTGCAGATAGGAAGAGCACTTTCGGGTGCTACTTCAGTATGGGATCAGGTGTGATCTCTTGGTTTAGCAGGAAGCAATCCTATGTAGCACTGAGTAGAACCGAAGCAGAGTATGTCGCAGCTTGTTCGGCTAGTTGTGAGGAAGTATGGCTAAGGAAGATATTGTATGATTTATTTGATCTCCAATTGGATGCTACTTGTATCTATTGTGACAACCAGAGTTGTGTGAAGTTGTCAGAGAACCTGATATTCCATGATAAGTTGAAGCATATCGAGATAAAATATCACTATATCAGGGATATGGTGTAGAGAGGAGTAGTGACGCTCCTGTATGTTGCGACGGATGAGTAGATTGCAGATGTGTTGACCAAACCAATATCCAGAGCGAAGTTCGAGTACTTCAGAAAGCGGCATGGTGTACTTCAGATCGAGGTTCCTTCCAAGGGGAAGTGATGAGTCCAAAAGATGCAGATTCACATGGGATTTTCTCACATCATGGTAGATGTGTTCTCCCATGCTGTATATGTAAGAGCTGGAGCCATTCTCACATGGTGGCAGATGTGTTCTCCCATGGTGTAGATTTAAGGGATGAATCCATTTTTCACATGGTGGTAAATGTGTTCTCCCATGGTGAAAAAGTAAGGGTTGGAGCCTTCCCTGAATCGTGGTAGATGTGTTCTCTCATGTCGGTGGTGTAAGTGTTGTATGATGTGCATATGGGCTATCCTCCATGGATGATGAGATTATTTGAAGAGGATGATCATGTGATGAGCATCAATACGATGCTCCAGATGATATGCATCAGGATGATGTTGTGTACATGATCAGGGTTATCATGTGATGATGATGTGTATAGGATGATGTACTATATGATGATGATCAGTATGATCATGAGTATTAGGATGATACTCTATGGTCATGGACAGGTTGTGCAGGTATCATAGAAAAGATCCTGAGAGATCCAATATTTTGAGCTCGGATACTCTTTCGAGCTTTTGATACAGGTTGGTCGTGGACAAATTGTTCAGGTATCATAGAAAAGATCCTCGGAGATCCGATAGTTTGAGCTTGGATACTCTTTCTAGGTTTTTCTATAGGTTGGCCGTGGATAGATTGTGCAGGAAGCATAGAAAATATCCCAGGAGATCGGATAGTTTGAGCTCGGATACTCTTTCGAGGTTTTGCTACAGGTAGCATAGAAAATATCCTGGGAGATTCGATAGTTTGATCTCAGATGTTCTTTCGAGGTTTCGCTACAGGAGGCATGTAATCAGTCCCGTAGATCCAATAGGTTGAGCTGTGTGCTCATAAATATCCTGGGATTCTCTTGAGAGATCTTGCAGGTTGCAAGACACTCTTTTAAGGTTTTGCCTGACCACATGTAAAAGATCGTGGGAGATCCGATAGTTTTAGCTCGGATGCTCTTTCAAGGTTTTGTGGTGGTCACATGTAAAAGATCCTGGGAGATCCGATGGGTTGAGCTCTGTGCTCATAAAAGTCTTGGGATGCTCTTTCGAGGTTTTGTCGACGCACATTCCACAGGATGGCCAAGGATGTTGAAGACCTATAGGAGGCTAGGTCTACAACCAACATGAAAAAGGGTTGGCTCTGTAGAACATCCTATGATGAGAAGAATTCAGAGATAGCACCAGTGATTGATATGACGAGTACAGCAGCAGTGATGATGATGCTCCGTGATCCAGTGATGATGATCTAGCTCCAGTATTGGAGACTTGTGTCTATATGTATTGATGAATTATGTCAAGAGAATACCTTCCTAGTTAAGAGGGAGTGTTGATGTATTTTTAACTTTGGAAGATATTCACTTGTATATTGTATGTATTACATTTGTACTTTATTGTATCCCCAAAGGAGATGTATTATTCCTCTGATTGGAAGCGTCGTCATTTGTATTTGCAAGTTTCGCAAGTATTATTGTAAGTGTCACAACTTATATTTGATGGGTTCTTAGACCACCTTGGTGGGGTCGATCCTGTATGAGTTGTGTGGGTCAAAGGGTTTCTAGACCACCCTAGTTGGGTTGGCCCAGTTACAAGTGGTCAAGTTGGGGCCGACCTAGTTAGAGTTAAAAATCAAGTGAAGTAAAGTATAAATAGAGAGTGTGACTCTCTCATTTGTTCATTCACACACCTACTCACTTTGCATTCATGAGAGAGAGGAGGAGTGCGCACAAGTGGAGGAGGAGCAGCTGCTAGGATAATATCTCTTGTTGTGGGGTTTGATCTTTGTGATCGTTGTATTGATGCTCATTCTATATCTGAGGAAGTTGTGGGGTTTTTTACCGTCTTGGTTTTCCCCGGTGAAATTGTTTTTGTCTCTTCTCTTGTGTTTGATATGCTGTACATGTTGTTCTCTCAGTTAAGATCCTAGATCAGATTGAATTAAATGTTGAAAAACTAACATATGTGACTTCTTTAAGGATAAAATCCAATATTTAGGACATTGTTTTTTAAAGAAGTTATATCAGTGGATCCCGTGAAAATTAAAGCTATCATGGGAATGGCCCATTCCTAAAGACGTATTTGATATACTATCTTTTATGGGGATTACTGGCTATTATAGAAAATCCATTGAAGGGTTTTCTAAGATTGCATATCCTATCACCTCATTACAAAAGAAAGGAGAGAAATTTGATTGGAATGAAAAATGTGAAAATAGCTTTAATAAATTGAAATATTTATTAACGACAGCTCCTATCCTAAAAATTGTTGTCCTTTATAAAGAATTTTTCATATGTGTGGATGCATGTAAAGAGGGTCTAGGAGGAGTATTAATGCAAGAAAATTATGTCATAGCATATGAATATAAGCAACTTAAAGAACACGAAAATAACTATATTTCTACTCATGAACTAGAGTTCGATGCTATCATTCATGCCCTTAAGATGTGGCGACACTATATTATAGGAACAATATTTTTTCTAATTTCTGGTAATATTCGTTTAAAATATTTATTCGACCAAAAGAATTTAAATGCTAGATAGTCTAGGTGGTTATATTTCCTAAGTGAATATGATTTAAAAATTAAACATATTAAAGGGAAGGAATATAAAGTAGTTGATGCTTTAAGTCATCATGCAAATCTGCTATATTGCAAGTAGCAGTTACGGGATAGATTTGGAGGAGAAAATTGAAATTGCAGCAAAGTTTGATTAGTATTATCAAAAAAGAAAAGAAAAGAAAACATAAAATGAAGCTAATCATCCAAAAGCAGAACTCAGTTTGAACATAAAAGGATTATTATTACATAAAAGAAGGCTATATATACAAATTCAGAAGAAACTAAACTAATCATTATGAATGAATTTAAAAAAAGAATGTATTTAGGACACCCTAGATATCAAAAAATGATTACCATGATAGGAAAATATTTTTTTTGGCCCAATATGAAAAATGAAGTTGGAGAATACTTAGCTAGATGTATTGAATGTCAGCGAGTAAAAGATGAACATCAATATCCAACTGGATTTCTACAACCTTTATCCATTCCATAATGGAAATGGGATATTATCAGTATGGATTTTATAATAGGTTTACCTAAAAATGCTAAAAAAAATGATTCAATTATGGTTGTGGTGGACAGGCTTAGTAAGGTAGGACATTTTATTCCAGTTAATTCTACTTATAAAACCATCAATATTGTTGATATTTTTATCAAGGAGATTTTTAGACTGCATGTTGTACCTAAGGTAATAATTTCTAATAGGGATGCAAAGTTTATGGGAAATTTTTGGAAATATTTATTTAAAGGTTTAGATACTCAATTAAATCTTAGTAAGACATATCATCCTCAGACCAATGGTAAGAATGAAAGGATCAATCATATTCTAGCAGATATGCTTAGAATGTACATAATGGATAAACCAAGTAATTTGGAAGAGTATTTACATATTCTAGAGTTTACATATAACAATCCTTTTCAAGATTCAACTATATTAATTCCATTTCAAATACTTTATG
The DNA here is from genome assembly GCA_027924585.1 of Larix kaempferi. NCBI lineage: Eukaryota > Viridiplantae > Streptophyta > Pinopsida > Pinales > Pinaceae > Larix > Larix kaempferi. The sequence goes on along the minus strand of BSBM01000310.1, from coordinate 4,160,764 downwards.
GATGAAAATGTAACACTCCAGTTTCTTGGAGCAGTCCAGTTGATAGATTAATGCTAGGTCCCGAAGTATTGAAAGATATGGAACTAACAATGAAACAGGTATAACATAACTGGAAGATAGCTCAAGATAGACAAAAACGTTATATAGATTTAAAAAGAACTCCAAGAGAGTTACAGGTAAAATATCATGTATATGTGAAAGTGAAACCTAGAAAAAGTTCCATTGGATTGGGAAAATGCACAAAATTAGCACCTAGGTATTGTGGACCTTTCAAAATATTAGCAAAGGTTGGACCAGTAGCTTATTAGTTGGAAATACCACCTACAATAAAACTACACAATGTTTTTCATGTTTCGAGTTTAAAAATATACGTTCATGATGCTACTCATGTTGTTGCTTTGAATGCTATTAAAGTGGAACCTGAAGGAGAATTTCAAGTGGAACCGAAATGTATTCTCGACAGCAGAGAAGTTTTACTCCGGAACCATACCATCGAAAAGGTAAAGGTGCAATGGAAGTGTTAACACCAAAAAAGTGCTCACCAACTCATCGATTTGGACATACACCTATATTGACCAAATTTCCTACCAACCTAGCCTCCAAAACCTTAGAAAAACCCAAATGGGTACCAAAATACCCAAAAATTCACTCAAAAACATATCAAAACCCCAAAAGTGGGTTAAAATTAAAATAATTGGGAATAAAACTCAAAAGAAAATATAAAAAAGAGAAAATAGGGCAAAAACCCTAAAAAGCCCGAAAACCCTAATCCAAGTTTATAAAAAGGGGTAGAGGCCCCCCATTTCCAGATCCCTCACTCACTCTATCCTCATGCTATTGAATTTTTTCCAAAGCCTTAAGCCATCCATATTCGTGCCTTTTGGCCTCCCCTTGAGATAAAAATTTGTAGCCACCATCAAAGCATCGGAGAGAAGAGTACCAAACCAAAGAGCTCCGGAGCACATTGCCAAAACTCCACCAGCCTCATCCTTGAGGTAAATATATTTTTTTGCAAGCCCTTTGCTTTCCCATGATATAACAAAAAAAAAATTCTCTATTCTACAGTTTTTTCAAGCATACCATTCATTATTTCAAGTCATATTTTGTTCCATGCACATGTTTAAGATCAAATTTATTGTTTAATGATATTTTCTTTAATTGTTTGTACTTAGTTCATTAATTGTTGTTTACTTCCATACTGTTGTTAAGGATTCCATAATCCTTAACAAGTGCTCATTTGCACAAGCAGGGGTTAAAACCCCAGCTATAGATTGGCGACTCCCTTGTCTGAACCCCTCTCTGACAAGTTTAGTTTATTGATATTTTTGTTTGCAGTCCCGTTTTCTATTTTTTCTTGCTTAGTTTTATAAGTTTTTCGGGTTTTCCTGTACGGTTGCAACCAATTTGGATTTGGACAACAAAACCGCTTGTTTTTCACTAATAACTACGGTCCAAACCACAGCTTTTCCTCACCTTCGCGTGGTCTGCACATCGGCTCCTTATCCTTTTGCTGTGACCCAAAACGCGAGTTTTCCTGATTTGTTTGCGGTCCTCACCACGTCTGTTCCTCATCTTCGTGCGGACTGCGCATCGACTCCTTAGCCTTTTGTTGCAACCCAAACCGCGAGTTTTCGTTATCTGTTAGTGGTCCCCACCGCGTCTTTTCCTCATCTTTACGCGGTTCGCACATTGGATTTTTAGCCTCTTGCTGCGACTTAAAATGTGACTGAGGCTTACCTGTTCACAGTTTCAACCGCGGTTATTTGCCACTTTCATGCACACTGCACCGCGTAAAGCCCATCTCCTGCTCGTAGACCACACCGTGGTCCGCACCAATCTTCCCGTGGCCTCATCCCCACACCAGAGCGGCACTGTTCATTACTGCGACCTATACACGGTCCACGCCACAAGCTAGACTAGACACAAGTGTGGTTTCCACCGTAGTAACCCGCATGTGAATTGCGCTGCAAAACACAACATTCCTTGCTAGCTATGCGCTGCCACACCCCGCCTGCACCACACAAAATCTTCACAAATAGTGCGCTGCACACCGCATCATCCGACCCATAACTTGCGCTGCAAACCGCGACTTTTTCATTGGTACCCACGCTGCACTGCGCCCAAATTCTTGAAAATTGCACTGTACACCACAATTTTCAGTGCCATAGTCGCGCTGCACACCGCACCGAGCAGGCCCTTAGCCACGTTTTGATTTCCACTTTTTTCTCAATTTTAATTGTTTAAAAAAAAAATTGTTTTAACTCTTTGAATCAACATTCAATTTATAGCATTGTTTCCATTTTTCTAGCATTTAAATACCATGTTTTTATTTGCTAGTTAACTGCCAACATTATCATTGCATACACTCTGACACTTAACTCAAGCGAGCCTTAAAATACACCTAACTCAACCAACACTTAAACCCACTTGGGAACACAAAAGAATTTGGTAGCTAGGTAGGGCAAGGGGGATAGGTATCCAAATAACACCTCTTTCTCTCTTACATCTGAGACATAGTTGTTGTCATATAGGGTGCCAAAATCCCTTAGTATTTTTTGACAGGGTTATGACCAATTTGTCGGAAAGGCCTCTCCCTTAGGAGGGTTGAAGTGGCGAGAATGGTTTCAGAGGCCTCAGTGGAATACCGCAATCCATTCAGTCACCAAAGGCTACCTACTCGTTGGTCCACATGTGGTGATTCCTTTTAGGCCCATACGGTGATAGGACTGGAGGCGCAGATTCACCTTTCTGGACATGTCATGAATGGGGTATCTTAGTTTCCTTTCTTCGAGGATTGTCTACCCGGTGTCCCTCCCGGTAGGGGGATACCGTGATTTCATCACCCTACAGGGTGATGTTTTGAAGAATTTAAATTATTGTTTAACTTATAATTGTTTTCTTGAAAATGTATAAAGTAAATATGAAATATTTATGTGAAATACTAAAAGGAAAAGAAATGAAAACAATACTTAGAAGTAATTTGTTTGATTCTTATAAATGTTTAAACTGTATACATAGTCTAAACATTTCATATATATGAGCTCATTTGATGCATATATTGATATTTTTAGGACTACACAAGATGTATAAATATTTAAGTTTCCTAGTTAGCAATTATCTGAAAGGAAAAATGTATTTATACATAAATAAATCATGCATTTATTCTGGAAATAAAATAGATTTGTTTATAAATTCAACACTTCGAATCTATTTACAGTACTTCATTTCACATTTATTGTAATTCTATCCTCCCTGTACTAGAGTATGACACTGGAAACAGTGTGTGAAAAAATGTGTAAAATTAGTCACAGCAGATCTAATGAACAAGTAAATCAATCACAATAGATGAAACTCAGAAAATATGGTGTAAACTGTGCATAAACTTGCATCAATGCTCAATATCCCAGTAAGGGTGAAAATACAATACAATAATGTCACATTGAGTGATCAATTCGAATGGCCTAAGGAGGTCATTAGAATTAACTGAATGGCATAGCTTGGATCCAACTAGGAGTCCTCATCATCAATCGGCGGTGGTCATCAATGCACAAGAACCAGTCATCCAGGTGTCGATCTGAGTCTAACTGAGTGTAACTAAAGTGTGTAGCACTGATATAGGGAAGAAGGCTTAGTGGAAGGCGCATGGGAGGCTAACTGAAGTCAGAACAAGTCATATAGTCAATATGGAGGTCCAACGGAGTGAAACAATTAGTAAGGAGTGAAACTAGCCTCAAATCAAGGAGAATGAGAGCTAACTGAGTGGAAACTGAGTGTATAGGTGAGGAACTGTGCCCTTCTCTGGAAGTAGGTGAGATGTGGGTACCTTCATGACTAGAAGGGCTAAAACTCTTAGGAAAGAATCTCTCGGGTGCTAGAAGGAAGTGGATAAGGTGTTGGAGGCATCAACCTGGTGACTGGGATGCATGCAAAATGCATGCAAACCCTAAGAGATTGCATGCAAACCCTAATTGCATGCAAAACCCTAACAATGATGATGTGGATATCTGAACACCCCCCCTCAAGCTATACTATGATGTAAAAAAAAAATGTAGGGCCCTGGTTACTGAGACCAAAGGTCACCCCAATACAATAATAATCCAAATAAAGAACAATCCATGAACCGATGAAATGGAGAAAATCTCATGGGAAACCCCCCCCCTCAAAAATGGACTGTAACACACTAAAAGATTTAACTTCTTGAAAATCAAGTGGATATGTCTGGAGGTATCTTACTCTTGGGAGTAAATGGGTCATGCTCCAAAAACCTGTGCTTGAATTATCCATCAGTGGATGCAAGCAAATGTGGAGGCTTTATGAACTTGCTCTTCATACAGAAAATGGTGAGAACAAATCTGAAAATATGAGGATGATCCTGGAACCTGTGATTCGAACCAAGTGAGGTAGGATAAGCTCCAATAAGATCAAATAGCTCTTGAAACTTGAACTTCTTATCAGTAGAAGTTAAATCATCTCCAAGAATAGATGAATGGTTTCTTGAGATCTCCTTTGAACTAACAAGGGTGAGATCAAAACCAAAATCAACAAAAAGTGCATGAGAATTGAACTCAAGCGAATGGTAGTGCTCTTCATCTTTATTAAAACAATGAGAAACTATGCTAATGATAGAACAAAATTTTATAGGAGGCATGCAATCAAGGAGGACGAATGCTTCACCTCCAAAATCACATTTTACCTCCAAAACATCAAGTAGATCATTATTCTGCATCCCGACAAACTCATGTGAAAGAGAGGATTCAAGAACCTCTTCGGAATCTAGAGTATGAGCTGGTTTATTTTGCTCAGAATTTGAAATAGAAGATATTGAGAGAATGAGTGTTAAATCTACAATTTCTTCTTCATCTTGAACAATGGACGAGGCCAAGACATAATCGGAGAGAGCACATAAGGAGATCTCACTGGGCTTGTTCTCCAAAAGGCTAGCATGATCCTCTTCTTCCTACTTTCCAAATTCTCTATTGAGTTGGGCCCATAGATCTCTTGGATTTTCAGCAGTAGTACCGAGGTAGCACATACAAGGAGACATAGCAAGACATATTGTCCCAAAATCTCTGTCACAGTCATTAATCCAATCATTCTCCTCTTCATCGGAATCAAAATCTCTTGTAATACCAATGCACATATCAAAAAGACATTGTCTCTTCAAACATGAAATCATCTTTGGTTTCCATTCATCATAGTTGAATGGAGTAAGAAGATTTTGTGAAGAAGAATCCCCCATCTCTGCAATAGCGAATGCAAATGGAGGAAGTAAGAAACCTGCAAATCACACACAAACAATAACCATTATGGAGCAATAGCTGCAATTGCAGAAAGTGTTGCAATTGTAGAAAATTGCTGCAAAGTGAGCAAATATTGCTCAGTCTTCATGTAGAACACCTGCAGAAAAGAAATCTTGTCCCTGCCATGGCTCTGATACCATGTAAAATTAGTCACAGCAGATCTAATGAACAAGTAAATCAATCACAATAGATGAAACTCAGAAAATATGGTGTAAACTGTGCATAAACTTGCATCAGTGCTCAGTATCCCAGTAAGGGTGAAAATACAATACAATAATGTCACAATGAGTGAGAAATTCAAATTGCCTAAGGAGGTCATTCGAATTAACTGAATGGCATAGCTTGGCTCCAACTAGGAGTCCTCATCATCAATCAGCGGTGGTCATCAATGCACAAGAACCAGTCATCCAGGTGTCAATCTGAGTCTAACTAGTGTAACTGAAGTGTGTAGCATTGATATAGGGAAGAAGGCTCAGTGGAAGGTGCACGGGAGGCGAACTGAAGCCAGAACAATTCATCTAGTCAATCTAGAGGTCCAACAGAGTGAAACAGTCAGTCAGGAGTGAAACTAGCCTCAAATCAAGGAGAATTGGAGCTAACTGAGTGTAAACTGAGTGGGTAGGTGAGGAAGTGCGCCCTTCTCTGGCAGTAGGTGATGTGTGGGTGCCTTCATGACTAGGAGGGCTAAAAATCTGAGGAAAGAAGCTCCCGGGTGCTAGAAGTAAGTGGATAAGGTGCTGGAGGCATCAACCTGGTGACTGGGATGCATTCAAAATGCATGCAAACCCTAATTGCATGCAAAAACCTAACAATGATGATGTGGATATGCAAACAAAATGCAGGGAACATTTATTATTCAATCATTCTATCATTTAACTATATCATTCATATTGCATTTTATCCTAAAAGATATGACTTACAGAAATAAAATATTCATTAATAGTGCAGAATATCTAATATTTATTTGGGTAACTGAAAACATAAACATTCAGATTTATTATACTAACTTGACAGAAGTAAATAAGATAACACAATATGAACCTGGAAATATGTAGAAGAAACAAACAGCCAAAGGAGCCCGTTCAACCCAACTAACTCCCGAAGACAACCAAGTTACTTGCCTTAGGACCCCCGAGCCTGTTCACTGAACCACCAAGATGAAGATGCTGTGTGGAGTAATGGAATAAATTCCTTTGCAACTCAACAGTAGCACTCAGCAGTAGTAATTCCTTCTTTTAGCAATATTGAACTCAGCAATGTGGCTGCACTAGTTCAAAATGTAGTCTTAATTCACTTAATCACTTCTAACTTTCCCCTCATCAAATCTCTTGTGCACAGAAATTATCACAAGGTAGGAATGAACAACCCCCTGTTGAATTTGATGGGTAGATAAGTAGCATGCCTAAGTCTTTTGGTCAGTTTATTGCAGTAAATGAGCCACCTGCTCAGTTTAACTTTATTGGGGAACATGACCATAAAAGTAGGGAAGTTGCCCCCTACAATAGTTAGAGTGAGTTGAGGATGATGCCAAGTGTCATATTGCTCTCCACCACAGTCCATTCCTCCTAGTGGGTCATTGAAAACTCATTCAACAGTCTCCTTTGGATGTTTGTCTCCAGTTTTATTTATTTATAATAAAATATTCAAAGTAATTAATTACAGTCATCTATGCCCCAACTTGGTCAATAGTCATAAAACTTTACAATAAAAATAAAACATAATGTTTTCTGCATAACATAAAATATCTAGAGTTGGGGTATGTGACAACCTCTCTAAAATACAGAAACAATGCCCAAAAGGATTAAAAATGAAATCCCCTTCCCCAAAGACCAACAATGTTGCAGACAGATACAATCCAACAAAAAAAACTGATAACTAGGGATGGCATTAAAATTCCTTGTCACTCCAGCGCAACCATAAACTCAAAACACCGAAGCTGCCAAAACATTCTCATGGAATGATGTAAATTCCAGGGGCTCGGGTCTTACCAGGGCCTATCGCTCTTGGAGCCTCCCCATTGCTTGAATGACCAACCTCCAAACCAACACGTGAATATTATAAATAAGAAAACAAAGAATGAATTAATACTGCATCATATAAAAGAAATTGCTGCAAAGAGGAATTTGTTACAGAGAAAGGGGAGTAGGAACGCTACCTAATATTGGACTCATCTTGGTTACAAGAATGACCTCTGAAAGGAGCACATTCATACCGAGAGCTACACTTTGGTCATGCGCTTTCTCTCTCCACAAACCCTGAAACTGCCGAGATCTCTCAAACTCCAAATTCCAAACTAAACAACACACGGGACATTAGGGTTTAGGGTATACCCTCTGTCAGCATGGAAAAGTGCCTCATGACCATCATGTGGCTTTCATAAAGCCCCAAATACTTCAACCATCAATGAAATCATTTACCCAATGCCTATACTTGGAACTTTCTTTTCGATTAATAGTGCTTTGGTAGAAACTTAGAGTTTCAATACATAGGTTAGTCCCTTTTTCGCACTTAAGAAAATGGTTGCATTTCATCAAGATGTTATCTTATGCTCTTCTTAGGGACACCTGCAAACAAGATGTTTAATACGTATTAGCTTCTATAAAATCTAAGTAAGACCTGAGGCAATCAAACCATCAAAGAAATTTTTTAAGGAAACCCATAACAAAACTAATACATCAGAGTAAGGATGCATCCATTATAACTACAAAAGAAGAATGTAGGCATTAGAACATTCATCGAACCTGTGTTGGAGAAAACTCACTATGGCTTGGGCTAGACCACAACATATAGATGACTACCAGAAATCAACTCAATTCTTAGAACTCTGCTATATAAATGACAATGCTAAGATAATGGGGATTGTAACCAACCTTGATCCAAATGTTTGATGTAGATCCCCATTGGATCTTTTCAATCCATGCATTTGAATCTGCAAATTAGTCTTGATAGCCAATATACAACACGCACATATAATATATAAATGGCATTAACATCATCAATAGAAATGGCCCATGATATAACAAGTAAATGCAACCCAATGTAAGATAAACAACATTTACAACATTAATGGACGAGAATATGAGTATTTCTATTAATAAACAAGAATAAGTAGAATATGATATGACCTCTTGCCGGAAACCAATCTGAACCACGATCTAGATCAATCCACTTGTGCCTCCACCACTTCAATCCTCCATGAATGGAAAACTCAAACTATGGTAGGAGTTTGGAAGGTGAACGTAAAGGGTTCACAACTACAAGGATCAATGAGTGTAAACTCAAGATTGGGCAAAAATCCACTAGAGTTCTCTTGCTCTTCTGTCTCCCCCCGTCCATACGCCATATGTGCTCAATATATAGTCCTCTCAAAGGTAAGTCAAAGGACACATCGAGGCATTTCTTGGGCAGATGGAGAGCCAAAGGTCACCTAATGACTGCTTTTGGGGAGTAAAAAGTAATCAACTAGTGATTTTTTCCATTTTACATGCTACCCGCGGGCTATAGTGATGCAACTCGTGGGTACGCTGGCTATAGTGATGCAGCTAGCGTACAAGGGAAAAAATAGGGAAAAATAGTGTCTGAAGGATATAAAGTGGTTCTGAGTCAGTGGAATGGATCCTCTAGGCCAAAGAGTGTTGATTCTCACTGTTAGGAACCTATGTCAACCCTTCTCTTTACTATGTTAGTATATTGTTGTTGGACGCATATGCTTTGTAAGTTGTCCCATAGTATTTGTTGATCCGTAGTTTATATTAGCCCATAGTATTGGACGCATATGCTTTGTAAGTCGTCCTGTAGTATTATATGTCCCATGGTTTTGACTCATAGTATTGGGCATAGACTTAGTATATAAGTGTGTGTTGAGGTCATTGAAGGCACCGTGAAGTTAATTGTATTGAGCTTGCTCAAAGGAGGTTGCCCCCTCGAACTGGCCCGTGATCAATATAAAAGTGATTCTGTTCTGTTATTTCTGATATCTTGTGTATTTGCATTAATTAATTATTGCAGGTTCATCACATCTGGTATCAGAGCACTTTCCTTGGCACAAGTGGGAATTTTTTTTTTCTTTTTTTGGGCGGCGACTTTCAGATCAATTTCTGAAACTTTTTGCACAAAATCAGAAGAAACCAATTGCATATCTGAATTCCTCTTTCAAAAATACGCAATTTCAAAAAAAAAAATCATCTCATTTGGAGTTCTAAAAGTCGAGATATCACGGATTTAAAATCAACAATTTTTTAGAATTTCGGTGACGGCCGCGGAAATTGCGGCGAGAAAATCTTTTGACCGAGTGCCCATATTTATATTCCGCTTTCATGGGTAGAAACAGAGTGGTTGTTCCAGTTCCGGAAACATGCTATAATAGCGATTCTGAGCAATATAGATCCGGTTTTTGAACATTGGGTGAAATTTCTGCCCAAATTTTTTCTGTTGCAGGTTTGGATTTGGGAATAATCCCTATCCACTCAACTGTGGGAAGTACTTGGGCATAAGCCCTAAAACTCATTGTGAGGAGTACCACAGGAACCCCGAAGTAGCTGGCCCATTGAGAGGACCTGCCAGCGAAAAGGGAAACGACCCCTACCTGATTGACAAGTTCCCACCCGTGAGGTAAACCAAGAGCTGTCGTTTGTGGCAAAGCGGTTATCAGTTTTACCTGAGCCGTGGAGTGAGGGGTACTGCCCCAATACGCAAGCTGTCAGACAGCATTGGTGGCCGAGTGAAAACCCTAAACTATTAGGAAGCCGCACATACCTGGGGTCCATATCTACTTTCAGCTGAACTATTGTCGATCACTGTTGCGCCATTTCAGATCCATTTTGCAAGCCGTTAGATCCATCCATTCGGCGTCGTTCTAGATTCCTTTTGAGCCGTAGCCGCTCCAGTGTGTAAAAAAAAAAAAAAAAAAAAAATCCTAGCCGTAGCTGCTCTAGTCTGAAAAAAAAAAATAAAAAAAAAAAAATCAGTTTTTCCTCCATATCTCCCTTATTTTACCTCTGTTTCCCTTGAAATTTTCAGGGAACCCCTGTCATTCCATTTTGCATATTTCATTCCTGAGGACCTATCCTCAATTCCCCTTCCTACAGCCTGAAATCTCACATTTTCCTATTTTTAGAGTTTGCCATAACTTCCTCAGATTTCACCCTATCACCTTCAAATTTTACCACAGAGTTCCTTTCTAAATTCTGCTTCTCTGTTCCTCTCTGCCAAATTTTCCCATTCTTTCACCCCACTTCTGAAATCCTCATTTTTTCTTCCCTGTCTATCCAACAGTGTCCAAAACCTAGTCAAACCCCAATTATCCTTCTGATTTTTTCCCAAATCCAACTTTTCCCTTACTGAAGTAGTTCCTGTTTTTGTTTTCCCACCCAGTCAACCAATAAAAAAAAAAAAAAACCTGGTTATGATTGTCACCTGTGCAGGAGCACACACCATGGAGGAAGCACTGACAGCCATCCAAACCAAACTCCAAGATTTGGATGAAAAATTTCTCAGCCTCCATCTGCAGCATTCAGCCATGAACAATACCAGACAGCTAGAATCTTTTGCAGCCACCGGGTTCTCTGCTTCTAGCAATTTTCGTGGGTCGAAGCTTGATTTTCCTCGCTTCAATGGTACTGATCCGATTGGATGGATATACCGAGCAGAAAAATATTTCAGTCTGCATAATACTTTTGATGTTCAGAAAGTTCCACTTGCATCCTTTCATTTGGAACAGGAAGCCCTTCAATGGTACCGTTGGTACATCAAAGCTCATCTCGAGCCAAACTGGACAGATTTTTGCCAACTCATTTTGCCACAATTTGGTCCTAGTGATTTTGACGACTTCACAGGAGCACTCACTAAACTTCACCAAACTGGCACAGTGAGAGAGTATCAGATGGAATTTGAGAAACTAGCCAATCACATAGAAGGATTGTCTAATGAATTCTACAGGAGTTGTTTTATCAGTGGTCTCAAGGATGAAATCCGCTCAAAGGTCAAAATGTTTTGTCCCAACACAATGATGGAAGTCCTAGGTTGGCTAAGTTGGCCGAGGAAAAGATCGCAACTCAACAACGCTCCAAACCCACCTTTGTTCCCTTCAGAAATATGGGTTCCCAACGACCTCCGATCACGCCTGCTCCTCAACCAACTCCTATCAAGCATTTGTCTGAAATAGAAATGCAGGCACGCCGAGAAAAAGGGATTTGCTATAATTGTGATGAGAAATTCGCTCGGGGACATAGATGTGTTCAACAAAAGCTCTATCTCTTGGATGTGGATTCTCCGCCTGCCTTAGAACTTGGTGAAGAAGCTACAGATATAGTAGATGATCCGATCGACATGCAACACCCGTCTGTTGACACCCCACCTCAGGACGACCCACCCGAGATCACTCTCCATGCTGTAACCGGCGTCACCACCTCACAAACAATGCGGGTTAGGGGATACTTCAAGAAACTCCCTCTTACCATACTCATTGATTCTGGTAGCACTCATAACTTCACTGACCCTCGAATTGCCAAACAGGCTGATTGTTTTGTCCATCCTTGCTCCAACTTTGAAGTCATGGTTGCCAATGGGGGCACCTTACCTTGCAAGGGGAAGTGTCACAATGTGCGTATCTCTATGGAAGATTATAACCTACGCTCTGACATGTTTTCCTTGCCCTTAGGTGGATGTGATGTGGTTTTGGGCGTTCAATGGTTACGCACACTTGGCCCCATCTTATGGGATTTTGCTGAACTTTGGATGCAGTTTAAAGTCAATGGGGCACAACACAAATTTAGGGGCTTACACCCAGGGTCTCTCTGCATCATCAGTTCACATCGCCTGGAAAAAATCCTTAAGAAGAATTCACATGGTGTCATCGCTCAGCTTAATTCCATTCATATGCACCCATCAACAGTCTCCACTACTCCCTTGGATAGATATGCAGGTATCTTTGTTGAACCAATGAGCTTGCTGCCTTCAAGAGACCTTTCCGGTAAGAATGTAGCCACATCTACCTCTCAGCAGGAAATGATGGCTATTTTGCATGCAGTACAGAAGTGGCAGCCATACCTATTAGGCAATTATTTCTGCATCAAGACTGATCTCCCGAGTCTAAAAAATTTTCTGGAACAATGGGTCTCCTCCCCAAGACACCTGCAATGGGTTATCCCTATGTGATCACTTACAAGAAGGGTAAGGACAATATGGTGGAAGATGCTCCTTCTCGCACAATTGATGACCCAGTTTCTCTTACAGCTCTTTCTCTGCTTGTTCCAAATTGGTTGCAATATGTTCAACAGGGCTATCTCTTCTATGAACTCCATGCTTCTTCATCAACAGGGCACTCTGGGTTCTGCAAAATGTATAACCAGGAACAATGTAAATTCTTTTGGTTGGGACTAAAAATGACAATTCAACAGATGGTGGCTAACGATGATACTTTCCAAGTCAACAAGGGGGAACCGACACTCCTTTCGGGATTGATCAAACCCTTGCCGATCCCTACACAGCTTTGGCCAACTATTTCTATGGATTTCCTAGCAGCACTCTGGTGGTACAATACCACATCTCAAAGGAAACCATATGAAGCAGTCTATGGACAAACACCACCAGTTCTTCTTCCATACACCCTTAGCAACTCCCCAGTTCAGGAAATTGACTCGGTTCTTCGAAACCGTGATCAGATTCTTCTCATTCTGCAGGACAATCTTCACATGGCCAGAATTCGCCGAAAACAACAAGCCGATCAGCACCGTTCTGAGCGCATTTTCCACGCAGCGGATAGGGTTCTTCTTCATCTACAGCCTTCCAAGCAATCCTCCTTGACACTCCAAAGGCGTCAGTGGCCCGAAATGAAAACCGAGGATGCTACCGCGGAACCACTCCTTCAGATTCTGTAGCAATTTCTCCAACCAAAGCTTTGAGGACAAAGTTTTTTCTAAGGGAGAGGGGATGTTAGGAACCTATGTCAATCCTTCTCTTTACTATGTTAGTATATTGTTGTTGGACGCATATGCTTTGTAAGTCGTCTCGTAGTATTTGTTGATCCGTAGTTTATATTAGCCCATAGTATTGACCCATAGTATTGGATGCATATGCTTTGTAAGTCGTCCTGTAGTATTATATGTCCCATGGTTTTGACTCATAGTATTGGGCATAGACTTAGTATATAAGTGTGTGTTGAGGTCATTGAAGGCACTGTGAAGTTAATTGTATTGAGCTTGCTCAAAGGAGGTTGCCCCCTCGAAGTGGCCCGTGATCAATATAAAAGTGATTTTGTTCTGTTATTTCTGATATATTGTGTATTTGCATTAATTAATTATTGTAGGTTCATCACACTCACAAGGTGGAATATTACGTTGTAACAGATTCCCCCTGATGTGTGAGGTCAGATACTGATGCTACGATGGTCGAAATACATTATAAATCTCAGAAGTGGAGTGATGGAGACACAAGTGGAAAGAGAAACTCACTCGTCATAATACAATAGTATCCCTGAATACATGTCGGTAGTACAACAATATGATACAATGGCCATGAATAGGTAGTACATAGTGAATATATGTCATAAGTGATCATAGCCATGATCCCTCTACCGTAAGATATGGTCTCCTGCTAGAAAGGAAACAACTGGTACAAAATGGAGGTATAAACTGCTGATATCTGAGTGGTGATATCTCAAATGTAAATTCATAGTCATAAGTAGCATACTGAATGCCACTATCGCCTAGGGTCTTCTACACAAGTCTTCGACGGTGCAAGTCCCATCAAGTGAATAAAGGAGTTGAGGTCGAACCTGATGTGACATCGTCTGATTACCGGTCAATGATGTATACCGTTAACAGACGTGAGATAACCCACCAATAATTAAAATGGGCATCAAGGAACAGAGCACAATCGTCGGAGTGTGAATAGATGAGTTGAAGTCGAACACTAGGATGAATCCATCAATCAGGGGACATCGATGTATTCCCAAAACTGTCGATGGTGAGAGAACCTGCCACTAATGACTGCAAGCCTCAAGGTACTCAACCGAACTCTAAGCCTCAAGTTCCGGAATAAATGGGTTGAAGTCGACGGAACGAGACTCGCTGGAAAGAGGGCATTAAGGCATCCCCCATCAACCAGCACGAGGTACTAGCTACGCTAAAATATTTGGAAGAACGCAAGAGAAAGGAAATGACTCAGTAAGGATGGCCGACATGCAAATAGTCAATAGATCTGAGGAGTGGCTGACTCTGGGTTCAGGACTTCCTTTGAACAAGAGCATGAGCAGATGGATAGACTTAGGGAGCATAGACTTGACATAAACTGTGCAATGCAGGAGGCATTACAAAGGGCTCCATAATGACTGGAAGCTTAACCAATCGGTGGAGTAAACTGAGAAACAAGTGGAATGAATGCTCTGTTCAAAGGAGAGACAACAGCTGCCAACAAGAAGTAGTAACCATAATCCCATCCAGCGTTTTGGAATATTTAATTTTTTGGTCTTTTTCAGATTTGGTGAAAGCTTGAAAAAGAATAAAATTGCTTATAGTACAACAAGTGAGGGAACGAGTGTGAAATAGGGAGCAGACTAGTTCCAAGCAGTGGAACATACCTATGATCAATGCAAGGAAGTGCATGCAGGATGTGGACACTCGGGGGGTGTTCCCTCAGGGTCAAAAGGTCATCAAATTGTGAAGGGAAAATATAAGCTCTGCAGGGCTCGACAAGGAAAAGTGCACAGGCACCAGGCTATCAACTAAGTAAGTGGGAGTTGGCACAAGGCTCAAGCGGCATGCAGGATGATGCAATGCAATCACAACATGATATAACTAAGGGGAGTCCTTAAGGGAGATGGCTAGCATAAGACAAAGTAGTGTATGAGTCTTTATCGCAATGTCATGGCGTAATTACAAAGGACTCTCAATCCTAAGGACAAACAACGGCATGGGCACCAGAATGCACAAAGGGGTTCTAACTAGGGTACCCATGTCTGGAAAATCCCTACCTCCACATAACGACACTTCTATAACAGTGTGAAGGTTCCGTGTTAGTTAAGAAGTGGGGTCGCACCTAGGGTTTATGAAAGTGGTCAAAAGGTCAAATGCATAATGCATGTGGCATCTATGTTCGGATATCCATCATCTATTTCGGGATACATCATCTATTTCAGGATCTTGCATGATCTATTTCAGGATATGATCTATTTCAGGATCATCTATTTCAGGATATGATCTATTTCAGGATCTTGCATGCATAGGCATGCATCCCAGTCACCAGTTTGATGCCTCCAGCACCTTATCCACCTTCTTCTAGCACCCGGGAGCCACCTACCACAGAGTTTTAGCCCTCCTAAGCTGAAAGGCGCCCTCTTCTCACCTACTGCCAGAGAAGGGCGCACTTGTTCACCTACCACTGCAGATTCACTTCAGTTACATTCAGTTAGCTCCGATTTCACTCCCGACTGACTGTTTCACCTCCGATTGACCTCCAGTTTGATTAGGTGACTTGTTCTGACTTCAGTTAGCCTCCCATGCGCCCCCACTGAGCCTCCAGATCCTATATCAGTGCTACACACTTCAGTTACATTTATTAAACTCAGTTAGACTCAGTTTGACACCTGGATGACTGGTTGTTGTGATTGATGAGCACCACCGATGATTGATGAGGACTCCTAGATAGAGTCAAGCTACTCTATTCAATGATTCGAATGGCCTACTTAGTCAATTCGAATTGCTCATTGACAGATATTGTATTCTATTGTAATTCATTCACCTTTTCTGGGATAGAGAGCACTGCTGCATGTTTTGCACAGTTTTGCACCATATTTTCTATGTTCATCTGTTGTGATTGATTTACTTGTTCATTAGATCTGCTGTGACTAATTTTACATGGTATCAGAGCCATTGCAGGGACAAGATCTCTTTTCTACAGGTGTTTATACAAGAAGATTTGACTGAATTGATAAAAATTGCAATAAGTTTGGCATGAGATATCTCAAGGGCATTCGCTCCTGTGCATGCAAAGCTTGAAAAATATTCCAATACCACTCTAGAAGCTTGAGTTACCACATAATTCCTGGATCTGATACATTGGACCCATTCAACATTGCTTGAAATCCAATCCCAGGTGTGATGCAACTCTCAAAGGGTGGATTGTTCGACCTTATTGTGGTTGTTTTGATGTGATTTGCAGGTTTATTGTCTCCTTCAAGTGCACTCGCTATTTTCTGCATGCAAGGTTTCCTCCTTCAATTGCATTCGCTATAGTCTGCATGCAAGCTTCCTCTTCATCAGTTGACTCAATCCTTGCAATGGAATACTCTTCTTCAAAGCCTATCCTCACCCCATTCAATTATTTTGATTGGAAAGATGATGTGGAGATCATATTACGTTCAAAAGGTTACTACCGAGTCACTATTGGTCTTGAATTGGAGCCAAACAGTGTAGCAGAAAGAACCAAACACTACAACAAGCTTGATGAAGCTTACGGTCTTCTTTGTCTCTCCATCTCCAAGGATCTTCACTTCCATCTCAGCGGATTGAAGACTCCAAAAGCCATATGGGAGCAACTTGAGACACTATTCGGCAAGCAGGATGAGCTTAGGGCTTTTCAATTAGAGAATGAATTGATTGGCCTTAATCCTGAGAATTTCGAGACCATCAATGAATTCTTCACAAAATTCAAGAACTTGAACTTGCAATTGAAGAACAGTGGTGTTATCAAAGAGGATAAACAGTTGATCCTCTCCATTCTAAGCAAGCTTGGGAAAGATTATTCGGTATTTGTCTCCACTTTCAATTCCGGTCGGCTAACTACCCCGAATTGGAAGATGCCTACCTTGAATGCCTTCATTGAGTCTGTTACGAAAGAGCATGACAAGTTGATTCAAATGGGGTCCATAAGCTCCAAAGATTCAGCCCTATTTGTTCAAGGACCCAAGATCTCGAATGGTAAAGGAAAGCTAAAGAAGGAGAAGCCCAAATTCGAGCCTCACAAGCAAAAAGACAAAGGAAAGCAAACGGATGCACCATCCAGTTCGAAATCCAAGCAAAAGGGCAAAGGAGGTAACCAAAAATCTAAATGTACTTATTGTAACCGTGGCTTTCATCGCGAAAGTTCATGTATGAAGAAGACTATAGATCAAATGGCCCTCCTTTTGGAAAAGAACAACATAACCCTTCCTGACGGTGCAAGGAAGAAGGATCGGAATGACGATCATGAAAGAGGACAAGCACTCATGGCAACGGTTTCGAAGCCCACTCTCTTGATAGATTCGGGTGCATCAAATCATATGGCTGCAAATATTGATTCTTTTTCCTCATTCGATCCAAACAGCTCCATCCCCATCCATTTGGGAGATGACTCAAAAATTTCTTCAAAGGGCAAAGGTACGATTCATGTAGAACATGGATGCTTTCAGAATGTTCTCTATGTGCCTTCCTTAGCTTCGAATCTCCTTTCTGTGTATCAAATGACACATACTAGTGATCCAAAGAAAGTCACATTCAGCCCTAATACAGTTGAAATTTCTGATATCAAAAGTGGAAGACTAGTTGCGGTTGGAAGGGCAAACCACACTGCAAAATGTTATGAGTTTTCGCACTTTATACCGCTTGCAAAGCCCACCACTCTTCGCACACATGGTAATGAGGTTAGTAGGCTTTGGCATGAAATATTTGGACATCTAAATTATAAGTATTTGCTGCTGCTATCAAATAAATCCATGGTAGATGGGCTTCCACAACTCCATTCCTCGAAGGGAATATGCACCGGTTGCATTATTGGGAAGCACCCCGAGCACAGATTCGACCGCGGCAAGGCTAGCAGAGCCTCTACTATTTTGGGATTGATCCATTCTGATATCAGTGGTCCGCTGCCCCATATGTCATTAAATGGTTCAAGGTATGTTTTGACATTTATTGACGATTTTTCCCGCTTTACATGGGTATTCTTTCTCAAAAACAAGTCAGAAGTGCTTGGAAAATTCAAGGATTTTAAGGCTTCTGTTGAGACCACCACTGAGAGCAAGATCAAAGCTCTTAGATCTGATAATGGTGGGGAATATATCAAGTCCGAGTTGCTGCAACTTTGTGCCCAAAGCGGAATCAAGATCCAACATACAGTTCCCTACACACCCCAGCAGAACGGTGTAGCGGAAAGGAAAAACCGGTCACTGAAAGAGATGGCTACATGCATGATTGAATCGAAAGGTTTGGCTGCAAATATTTGGGCTGAAGCAATCAATGTTGCTGCATATATACAGAACCGTGTTCCACATTCATCCGTGAAAGGTATGACTCCTTTCGAAGCATTCTTTGGTCACAAACCGGATGTGTCAAATTTGAGAGTTTTTGGCTCTACTGCATGGGCTAGAATTCCTTCTGAGAAGAGACGAGCTTTGGATCCACAAAGTATCGAGTGCATATTGATAGGATATGGGGAAGAATCAAAAGCATATAAACTCATGGATATCAGATCTAAAAAGATATTCATAGAGCGCAGTGTGCAGTTTGAAGAACCGCTTCAAGAATTGCAACTAGTTGAGGAGAAAACTGCCGATTCACCGCCTTCACCAGAAGAAGATTCGAGCAGCGATAATGAAGGTATGAGTTCTGATATTTCTGATATTGTAGCAGCATATGATGATCATGACATATCAGGTTCGGAATCTGACCATTCAGATCCCCCTCAGTTACCAAAGTGGGCCCAAAACACTCTACAATCTGCTGGTTCTAGTCTTGGAAATCCTGCTGATCCGAGACGAACAAGAGGAGACTTTCAAAGGGCAGGTATGGCTCTTTCTATTGCTGATCCATTTCTTCCTGAGATTTGTTATTTGATGGCTGGTTCAGATCCCCAATCATACTATTCAGCCCATCGAGATCCGAGATGGAAAAGTGCCATGGATGAAGAGTACAGTTCTCTTCAAAAGAACAATACATGGGAGCTAGTTTCTCTTCCACCTGGAAGAAAATTAGTGAAGTGTAAATGGGTCTACCATACTAAAGTTGCTGCTGATGGCACTATCAGCAAATATAAAGCAAGGTTGGTGGAAAAAGGTTTTTCCCAAGTCCAAGGAGTGGACTACACAGAGACCTTTGCACCGGTTGCAAAGATGGATTCCATCCGCCTTGCTTTAGCTATTGCCGCATCCAAGCACTGGGAAGTGCACCATATGGATGTGAAGAGTGCATTTTTACATGGAGACCTTGCTGAAGAGGTCTATATGCAGCAGCCAGAGGGTTATACATCAGATCCATCATTGGTTTGTAGATTGAAGAAATCTTTGTACGGGTTAAAACAGGCCCCAAGAGCTTGGTACGCAAAGATGGACTCCTTCCTTCTTTCTCAGAATTTCCAAAGATGCAAATCTGATCCGAATGTCTATCTTCAGCGAGTTAAAGGTAATATGTTGGTTATTGTACTTTATGTTGATGATCTGCTTATTACTGGTAGCACACTTACTTCAATAAACAAGCTAAAATCTGCCTTAAATCTAGCTTTTGACATGAGCGATTTGGGCTTGCTGAGTCACTTTTTGGGCTTGGAGATAGCTCAAAATTTCGATGGGATCACTATATCTCAGCAAAAATATGCTTCCGACCTGTTATTGAAGTTTAATATGGCTGAATGTAAGGCAGCCCCGTTCCCATTCCTCTCAGGAATCAGTCTTGAGGAGGGAGATTCCACACCGCTTGCAGATTGCAGTATGTATCGACAGTTGATTGGTTCACTACTTTATTTGACACATTCACGGCCTGATATCTCATATGCCGTGAGTGCCGTGTCAAGATATATGCAGCAGCCACATGAGCTTCATTGGCGAGCAGCCAAGCGGATCTTGCAGTATGTGCAAGGTACGAGACAGTTTGGCATACACTATGCTGCAGATTCTGAGCTAGATTTCATTGGTTTTACTGATTCAGATTGGGAAGGTGATAGCATTGATCGGAAGTCCACTTCCGGTTGTGTTTTCATGATTGGTCATGGTGCTATTTGCTGGTCCAGCAAAAAGCAAGCAGCCATTGCACTTTCTTCAGCAGAGGCAGAGTATCGAGGGGCAGTCAATGCCTGCATTCAGGCAGTTTGGTTGCAGGGTATTCTTTCCGAGTTAGGTTTTGGTGGCACTACTTCGACTGTCCTATTTTGTGACAATCAAAGTGCTATCAAGATCTCCACAGATCCAGTTCAGAGGCAGAGGACCAAACACATTGAGATTCATATGCATTACATTCGACAGTTGGTGCATGACCGCACCATCATTCTGCAATATTGCCCTACTGATGAGAAAATTGCAGACATCTTCACCAAGAGCTTCACTGAGAAGAAGTTCTCTTACCTCCGTTCACTGTTGGGGGTGAGTTCCATCATGGTGGAGACAGATTGATTCATTATTATGCTTTAGCTTGAGGGGGGGCTTTCTTCCCACTGGGTTTTCCCTCTTTCCTCACTTAGTTTATTTTCAGCATTTTTTGGATTATTGTATTGGGGTGACCTTTGGTCTTAGTTACCAGGGCCCCACATTATTTTAGTTGGCACATCATAGTCTAGCTTGAGGGGGGGTGTTTGGATATCCATCATCTATTTCGGGATACATCATCTATTTCAGGATCTTGCATGATCTATTTCAGGATATGATCTATTTCAGGATCATCTATTTCAGGATATGATCTATTTCAGGATCTTGCATGCATAGGCATGCATCCCAGTCACCAGTTTGATGCCTCCAGCACCTTATCCACCTTCTTCTAGCACCCGGGAGCCACCTACCACAGAGTTTTATCCCTCCTAAGCTGAAAGGCACCCTCTTCTCACCTACTGCCAGAGAAGGGCGCACTTGTTCACCTACCACTGCAGATTCACTTCAGTTACATTCAGTTAGCTCTGATTTCACTCCCGACTGACTGTTTCACCTCCGATTGACCTCCAGTTTGATTAGGTGACTTGTTCTGACTTCAGTTAGCCTCCCATGCGCCCCCACTGAGCCTCCAGATCCTATATCAGTGCTACACACTTCAGTTACATTTATTACACTCAGTTAGACTCAGTTTGACACCTGGATGACTGGTTGTTGTGATTGATGAGCACCACCGATGATTGATGAGGACTCCTAGATAGAGTCAAGCTACTCTATTCAGTGATTCGAATGGCCTACTTAGTCAATTCGAATTGCTCATTGACAGATATTGTATTCTATTGTAATTCATTCACCCTTTCTGGGATAGAGAGCACTGCTGCATGTTTTGCACAGTTTTGCACCATATTTTCTATGTTCATCTGTTGTGATTGATTTACTTGTTCATTAGATCTGCTGTGACTAATTTTACAATCTAACCTATATGACAGGTGTGAAACGTACCTGTCGTAGGTGTGAAATGGTCCAAAACAACTTTCACCGAAGAAATCTGATTAAAAATTCTACTCCATGACATTATATTAGTCCATAACGGCATCAAACGGTAAAAACT
Source organism: Larix kaempferi (assembly GCA_027924585.1). Lineage (NCBI taxonomy): Eukaryota > Viridiplantae > Streptophyta > Pinopsida > Pinales > Pinaceae > Larix > Larix kaempferi. Next base: position 4,139,031 of record BSBM01000310.1, on the reverse strand, counting down.
ATAGACAAATGGGTCCTGAAAATTATAAATAGTAATAAAAATTGACAATTTACAATTCATTTATTCTATTGACCCATTTGGAGCTTTGTGGTTAGTTTTCACCTGAAAGTTCAGTTGCCGATTCTGGAAGCTACAAGCATCCGTTCATTGAACCGTCGGAAGCAGGTTGGTACTCTCATCCATACCTTTTATTTCAATGCTTTCATTTTAGTTTTCAGCAGTGGGATTTTTAGTTTGTCCAAGACCTAATTGGCTTCAGCGCTACCCACGGGCTATTACTATGCAGGTCGCGGGTAGGGCACGATACGCGCAGTCAATGCACAGGGTGACCGTGGGTACCTGCCCCTGTATACAAAATAGCCCGCGGGTATGGCCGTGAAGTTGAATTTGCAGAAGAAATTGACTAAAATCCTTGTTTTTCCTCACTCCAGGATGGTTCTAGAGTGGAGGGAGAGGGAGCATGACCAAGCAGATGAGGCTATGCGCAACGATGTGCAAGCACAACAAGCATTGCAAGCATGTGGGTTGTACAAATTCTAGAGTATAGGGGGTTTGAGGGGCCAAAACCTACTACTCCACCGCTTGATAGATTATTGGGATGTTGATGCACAGAACTTCAGTCTCAATGGGAAAATCCTCACACTGGAAGTGGAAGACATCTACTTCATTATCGGTTTGTCCCGTCGAGGTGAGGTGGCCAGTATTCGGTCTCATACTGTGGGTGGCGGGATCATTGTCCTTAATTACATAGCACGGTATTGTCCCACAAACACACGAGCAGTGGGAAGTTAGGTGCTCATCAATGCCATAGTAGATCTGAGTATGAAGATCATTGTGGCTACCTTAGTGCGGATAACGAGTTCAAAATCACTGCACTAGGAATCCAGGCCAGTGATGTTCTATGCATCACAATGCATGCAGCCTATAGTATTTGATTGGTGTACCACACTATTGGGGTCTATGAAGACCCAACTAACAAAATGCAAAGAATGGAAGGACAAAAACTTTGGGTATGGGAGTATCTTGTGCATCTTCTTCTTTGAGAGATTTTTGGGGCTTAGTCCGAGGGTGGATGTCCCTCCTTATAGTCTCCGCAATCCAGCCTTGACCTGGTGGGCTAAGATCTTGACACGACAGGGTGGTGGCTATCTAGTGTCACCATATACTCAGGAGTTCTTCCGCTGGTAGGACTGACAGGTCAGTTCCATAGAGGACTATCCCTATGCAGGGATAGACTTCCGTAAGGATCTGGACATGCCACTCCCACCAAATGTAGCGTTCAGAGATATTGATGAGTACTCTTTTTAGGTTTTTTTGTATATTAAATTTTTATGGATTTTTTATTATAGATGTAAATGCCAAATATTTTTGGTGGTAGTATCCTATGCTAATGTTTGACTGTTTGCTTGTAGACAAGGGCCCAGTGAGACCCGGTGGCTTCCCGAGACATGGTCTCCAAGGCAGGGGTGATGAGGCAGGTGATGCTGTAGCAGGGTGCACTCTACAGACCTTGCGGCGCAACCTATCATGGATGGTTGCTAGGGTTCCACAGATAGAGGTGGCACGACTACTTGAGTCCATGCAGTGCCAGGTCGTGGGGGTTCCGGGAGATTGGGTGCAGCTACTGCAGCGGGTAGCCAATGCAGTTCACTATTTCTATGAGACACATCCTGTTAGGGAGGCAGCTAGGCCTCCTCGTAGGGAGTAGATATCTCAAGATCTCATTTTTGTATCGATATGCATATTTTTGAGGGCTACGAGCTCCAGTTTTGTATGACACTACCGTTTTTGGACATATTTATAAAAAACTTTGGTTCTCCGGTTCTACTATATGTGTGTATGTACAAATGTATGAATGTCTTCTTTTATTTGTGTGCTTCATGGTGAATGTGACAAATTCCAATCTAATACGTAGTTAGCGTATGCATCAGATATATGATTAACACTTCTTGGAATATGTATGTATGTCACTGAAACAAAATGTCGTTCCAAGATTCTTACCCTTAGGAATTTCTGTAGTAACGTAGGATCCCTCACATGGTACTGACCATTCAGCTGAGACACAACTAGTTGTGAATCCAGGCGGACTTCTAAAGACTGGATACCATGGGAAATGTCATCCCAAAGTAGCTCAATGACGACACTATACTCAGCCACATTTTTAGATGTAGGACCAAGACAAGCACTGCCTGAGGACACAACTGTCACGTCCCCTCCCATCCAACCAGCTAGATGGAGAGGATCGTGAGGTTAAACCGGGCATCTAGCCCCACACTTAGAAATTTATCATTCAATTTAAGAAGGAGATGAACACATGCGATTTCATAAACACTTGAAAACACAGCGGAATTAAAATCATTTAACACATCCACACACATTCCAATATTTATCAAAGGAACAATTGCAAATTTACACACACACAAGAGAATACTTATCTTATACAGAAGTAATCCCAAGCAACCAGCTATGCTTCTGCAACGTTCCACCCAACCGTAGGCCAGTGTGCTCCTTAATCTCTCCGCACCACTGCCACCCCCGAGCTGGGCACGATCTCCACAAGGAAAAGGGGAAACCGGCTCTCACATAGCCAAAGATATGCCATAATCAGCCAAGCCAACTAGCAGTTGGGTTTCTCAGGCTGCTAAGAGGTGGGCAGAGGTGAGTTACTAGGCTAGTGGCTCAACCATGGAGCTATGGGTACACCATTGGGCTCATCAAGCCAAATCTGTCCTCTTCCACTCTTGAATCTCCTGCTCACAGGTTCCAATCTAAAACGGGATGCACTGAACAACAAAACCACAATTACTGGGCATGAGGAAAACGATTTCCACAGTGGGATGCATGAGATGGGGTTTCAACTCACTCAGAAAAACGTGGGAACACACAAAAACGAAATGGGAAGATGGGAAACAACCCTGGGAAGCCAATCCATTTTTAGAAAAACGTCCTTGGACATTCGGGGGCAAAAACGACCTCCATACAGTCCCCAAATCGTGGCTCTCCTCTCCCAGGCTACTGCATATGCAAAAACGAACTCCCAGGCATGGAGAAATGCAGGATTTGGATGAAAAACGTGCAGGGAAAAGGCCCAGCTAACTCCAACTGCGTGAGTGAGTGAATACCTTCCATTCCCCATGGCTTTGGGCACCATTTCCTGGGTGTTTTCTTGCCCAACAAGCAAAAACACGAATTTTCAGGTTGATGGTTTGCCCATGCACGAAAATGGCTTGCCCATACTTCATCATTTCCAAGGCATTTACTGCTTTAACCAATTTATTGGGAAAATTAAATGATTGGGTGCATGAGACCAAATGGGTAGTTGAGAGTTCATGGGTTTCCTCAATGAAATGGCTTAACACCATGGATCAAGGGTTTGGCTATTTTTCCCTCCCTATTCCTTGTAAAGATCATGCCCCATCTCTTTGTTGCATTGCGTAGCTGGTTGTGGGTTTTCATTGAAATGGCATATTTACATGATGTCTGATTTTTACATTGTGCACAGCTAGCACAAGAACCATATGCATCTATTCTAATTGCCGATACATAAAGCGACAAATCAATGGCGGGGCCTTGGCCTTGAGCTCCTCACCATGATTAAGTTACAATATTTACATCATTTACGATCTAATGCAAAGGGGGTCAAAATGGGGACGTGACATACCCCTCCCCTTGGAATAACACCGTCCTCGGTGTTCCAACACTTTGTAAAATAAATACCCACTTTACATATGTCCAAAATTCACAAAAACTTTGCAGATCTGCCCTGCATTCTGTCCTTTACATTGAACTTTCAGGACCAAGTCCTTTGATCTTCACGAGCTGCTCCTGCTGATTCGGATCTTCTAGCTCACCCATAAGTCTGAAAACTTTATGGCTGCTACCCTCTTGAGGTTCTCTTGTTGGGAAGTTGCGGAGGTAATGATCCCCCTCACAATTCCAACACTTCACGGGTTGCTTCATCTTTACCTGCTCAATTTCCTTTGAGTCTTCCCACCTGGAGCGTTTCTTAATCGGACGATTGGATGAATGCTTCTTCACTGATCCACTTTTCTTTCCCTTGCTGATTGCTTTCATAATACTTTTTACCTCTTTCTGCAGATGAATAGAGTCCTGCAAGACCTTGTGGTTCATCTTGTTCTGCTGCTTTTGCATTTTGAGCATCTCTTCAAGATTTTCTTGGGTCTTGGCAATTGTTTGAAGAAGACTTCCAGCTAATTCTAATAGCCCTTGGTCTGCCGCCATGGTCAATGGAACGATTGACCACACTTTGCTTACTAGCAACACTTGCCTGCACCGGCTGCAACCAATTGATTCAATTTCCACCTGTGAAATTCATCATTACAATTCTCGTTAGGTCAGGCATAACCCAAAACATTAAAAATCAGTCAATGGTTTTTCCCCGGTTGACATGGATAGCCCATGCCTTACTCATGAGACTTCCACACTTTTCATGCTTGCCTAACATAGACATGAATTCCTTCATGTTCATCCATTCACAAGAAATTCATTAATTAGCATTCACAATTCACTTTAATCAAATAACACACTTTTACTTTCAGTCATGCATGCATTCAGCAACTTTCTAACTCTATAAATGCATCAATAAAAGGAAAGAGAGAGAGCCTTAAGAGTTTCTCCTCTTAGTTTTGTTCCATTCTGGAACCCACACCACCACTGTGGTTTTTCTGCTCTTGTCCTTTTTCACTTCATCGTGAATGCTTGACCTTCTCTTCTTGGCTATGACACGTAGTGTCTATGGTTTATTCTAGACCTCTCAACCATGGAGTTCCTCCACTTGGTTGGTCTAACTCTTGGCTGCTAGGACTCATACCGTTCCACTAGCCCCATCTTTCATTACTGCTCATGCTGAGCTCTTCAAGGTGGTTACATATCCACCTGCATTCTTAAGATGCTTCAAGGTCCTTGCTTCCAACAATACCTGCGTTGGATGTCTTCACTTTATTCCATAGGACCCTTCGGTGCTTTACAAGCCTTGGATCTTCTATGGGTATAATAACGAATGTTGGGATAGCATGCAGGCTACTCCTCAACATCAATTAATGAATGCTCAACCAGCCACTTTCTGGATTTACCAAGCAGCTTTCAGTTCTTTCGGGGTCCTTGCTTCCTGCATTTGCCAAGGTTTCCAACAAGGAAACCATAATGTATTAGCTTGGTTGCAATAAGACTTGCTCCTGAAATCTTCATTATTCCAAACAAGAATTAGATGAAAAAGAATACTTATCTGTATTGTGCATTTTCCCCGCTACTCCACAGGTTTCCTTCTTTGCTTTACAAGCCTTAGATCACCTGTGGGGTGGATGCTTGGCCAGCACACATGCTGCTCCACAACATCATCCGAATAGGCAATTCCAAGCCAGTACGCCGACTGGGTTTATCAAGCATTTCAAAATCAGTATGCTAAGCCAGTACGCCGACTAGGTTTATCAAGCATTTCAAAATCAGTATGCTAAGCCCGTACGCCGACTGGGTTTATCAAGCATTTCAAAATTAGTATGCTAAGCCAGTACGCCGACTGGGTTTATCAAGCATTTCAAAATCCATTTCCAAGCCAGTTCTCCGACTGGGTTTGTCAGGAAATAACACCCTTCACCAATACCTCCACATCATACAAGTAACAAATGCCAAGCCAGTACACCGACTGGGTTTATCAGGCATCCGGCAACCTTTCGCCTCAACTCCCAAATAACCAATGCCAAGCCAGTACACCGACTGGGTTTATCAGGCATACAACAACCATTCGTCACAAATTCCAAATAACCAATGCCAAGCCAGTATGCCGACTGGGTTTATCAGGCATACAACAACCATTCGTCACAACTTCCAAATAACCAATGCCAAGCCAGTACGCCGACTGGGTTTATCAGGCATACAACAACCATTCGTCACAAATTCCAAATAACCAATGCCAAGCCAGTACGCCGACTGGGTTTATCAGGCATACAACAACCATTCGTCACAAATTCCAAATAGCCAATGCCAAGCCAGTACGCTGACTGGGTTTATCAGGCAATATGAACAACATAATATGATTACATGGCTCCTTCTCTTGTGCAACCAGCGGTTCCCTCCAGGAACTCCATAGGTGACTCACTTGACTGCAGGCTAGCATGGCCCCACAATACCCACTCACACTACACAAGGATGATACCCCTTTTCTGCAACACAGCTCCCCGGGCCTATCCATCCCTTCTAGTGTCCTTTTGTGTGAGCGTAGAAAGGTTACCACTGCCCATACAGTCCTCTTTGAGCACCCTTCTTCACTTTGCCCCTTACGTGCAACACCAAGTTGCATTTGTGTAAGCTGTTAGCACAAGAAGGACAAGCAGGCTCATCAGTATTACTGCCCAAAATTGTAATCATATTTCATATCATTCACTATCAAGTATTGAAACACCAGGAATGCGTCCATTCCCTTAGGGTGTAGTCAATATTGAAAACCCTACCATGACCCAGCACCAGAAAAGGTGTGCACCCCCTTTTTGATGTGCGCCATGTAGGCCCTAATCATACTCAAGCAGTCTGGAACAATAATGAAATAATAAAACATGCTCTGCATATTAAATCTAATAATTTAGACATGCATGTTCTTGTCTAGGGTCACAGAATACTCATTCATTTTGCATATGTGTCTCACATGCCTTCTGGGCATAGCTTTACCATCTCACTTTCATGGTTTACCGACATGTTGTTTGGTTGAGACAATGGCGTTTCACCCGAAACCCATTTCCAAAGCATGGAATCCTTCCTATCCAGTTTGGCTTCTGCAGGCCATCACACATGATCTTCCTGCAATGTGTCATCCTGGCACACTTTATCAAATAGCCAAACAGTCAGCAACATTTATTAGCAAAATTTCAAATGCGAAACAATTACAAATCTGATGTTTACAACTGTTCTTACTAACATAACTTAGAGCTCTCAACCATGAGATTCCTTCTCATAAGCTCTAGATCAAATTTCACAGTCATATCATTCATACAACTCTGTCCTTCCACAGAGCATTCTAGCATCCCATCGATCATGATTGGGATCTTACTATTCTGCATTCACAACAGCCCATAAAATGGTCCTAGAATTATCATCAATTCATCCTTTCATTCATTATTTATTTCGCAATGACATGTGTATCATCCCTATGCATTCATACAATGCATCACAAGGTTTATAAAATCTCTTAATGCACATCTACTCAATGCTACCTTGCATTGTTTCATGAGTACTATGCCTTCAAGCATATTATGATCGAAACATGACTATCTCATATAACTTGCATTATCATAATCAGGACCACCAGTCCTCACTTGCTTTGGTTATTAAGTACATAACCAACATACACATGGCATGATATAAATTCATATGAATGCATTGAGATTTCTAAACAGTCATAGGTTGTAAGGATCATTTCCTTCACTTACCCACACCTCACCAAGCTTGGTAGGTTAACAGTCCCAATCGGTAACCAATATCACATGCAAACTATCTCAACATAGCTCAAACATAGTTGAAGAGATCTTACCAAATCCCTTTTCAACATTCATGCAATTGGGCACTGATAATCATTACCTGCATGGTTACCATTAACATCGCCTGATGTTACCTGATCAATTGGCCTCTTACCCAGGCTGTTCAGTCATTTTTCCAACTTTTGATCATAGATTTGTTGCATCATCCTTTCTGCATAAGGTCATCGGCTTCATGCAATAACATCCTCAGAACATTTAGCCATGCTCTTTGTTAGCTTTGGTCCTACAACCAATACCAACATCAATAGTGATTATCAACCACAATATTCTACATTAGTGGTTTATTGCACATGCCTACTTCATTATTCTACCAATGTGCAATATCCCATTTATGCACAGGCGTTTCTATATGCACTATGCAATTTGTTAAGATGCCATCTAGTGCATATACATCTATGTAATCCTTTACTTTTTAACATTTTTATGCCATATGACAATTTCATAATTATAAGTATGATAACAAACAGAGGTTTAAGAAATTCTTCCCTTTTCGATCCCTCATCGTGACATGGAATTCCTCTTCCATATCCTGCAATTGTATAAATTGCCCATATTGACAACAAAATTTGTTTGTCAAAACAGCCGCTGGCACTCTTCTGCACTAAATATCTATGATATATGTAGACCTCCTTCAAACTCTGGTCATGCATCATTGTTCCCTGCTGGACAAGCTTTCAAATTCCTGTCTTCATGCTCCATTCTGACATCAGGTGCGGGAACTGCATCCTTTCAAAAATGACAACTTTCACTCCCATTCTGCTCATTTTACACAGTTGCATCATATTCTAAAAAATTCACAAATTTCTTCATGCACGTGGGAAGAATGCCATACTGACAATTTGTCAAACCACAAACAAAGACACATGAGGGGGAAAAAGAAAAGGGGGTCAAGGGGGCTTGCCCCCTTGTGGCTTCCCTGCGCCACAGCAGGGCGGGTCGAGGGCAGCGCCCTCATTTTTTTTTTTTACAAATAATGCCCCTGTCGCGGGGCGGTTCATTGAATCCTGCCGCAATGGGCGGGGCGATAGCCTGAAAGCTTCCGCAACTAGCGGAGCGATAGGTGGGAGGTTTCCGCAATTGGCGGTTCACAGCATGCTCCGCAACTACGGGGCGGTTGGCTGAAGCCTTCCGCAATTGCGGGAAGCTTGGCCGAAGCCTTCCGCAATTGCGGGGCGCTTGGCCGAAGCCTTCCGCAATTGCGGGGCGCTCGGCTGAAGGCTCCCGCGGTTTCGGGCGATTTTTCGTGAAAATATTTGCAGAGCGACTTGCGGAGTGCTTCCGCAATGGCGGAATGATTCGCCGAAGTCTTCCGCAGTTGCGGAACGATTCGGCAAAGTCTTCCGCAGTTGCGGAACGATTCGCCGAAGTCTTCCGCAATTGCGGAACGACTCGCCGAACTCTTCCGCGTTGCGGAATGATTCGCCGAAGTCTTCCGCAGTTGTGGAACGATTCGGTGAAGTCTTCCGCAGTTTCGGAACGACTCGCCGAACTCTTCCGCGTTGCGGAACGATTCGGCGAAGTCTTCCACAGTTGCGGAACGATTCGGCGAAGTCTTCTGCAGTTGCGGAACGATTCGGCGAAGTCTTCCGGAGTTGCGGAACGATTCGGCGAAGTCTTCCGCAATTTCGGAACGACTCGCCGAACTCTTCCGCGTTGCGGAACGATTCGCGGAATCCCTCCGAAATTTCGGAAGAGAATTCCTCCCGCAATTTCGGAAGAGAATTCTTTCCGAAATTTCCGATACTTAGAAAATTTTTCACTTAAAAAAAACATTTTTCTCCGCTGTTTCGGAGCAGTTGGCTGAATTCTTCCGCAATTGCGGGAAGGTTCGCCGAACGCTTCCGCAATTGCGGGAAGGTTCGCGGAACTCTTCCGCAATTGCGGGAAGGTTCGCGGAACCTTTCCGCAGTTTCGGGAGGACTCCTCGAAACAGACTAAAATCAAAATTTCCAGAAATAGGCTTAAACCAAAATTTTTCAAAACTGTTAAGGAAAAATTTAAAATCTTTCCTTCTAACTGCTATCAGGTTTGGCCCATAGAGGCCCAATGCTGCAACGCAGCTCTGATACCATTCTGTCATGTCCCCTCCCATCCAACCAGCTAGATGGAGAGGATCGTGAGGTTAAACCGGGCATCTAGCCCCACACTTAGAAATTTATCATTCAATTTAAGAAGGAGATGAACACATGCGATTTCATAAACACTTGAAAACACAGCGGAATTAAAATCATTTAACACATCCACACACATTCCAATATTTATCAAAGGAACAATTGCAAATTTACACACACACAAGAGAATACTTATCTTATACAGAAGTAATCCCAAGCAACCAGCTACGCTTCTGCAACGTTCCACCCAACCGTAGGCCAGTGTGCTCCTTAATCTCTCCGCACCACTGCCACCCCCGAGCTGGGCACGATCTCCACAAGGAAAAGGGGAAACGGGCTCTCACATAGCCAAAGATATGCCATAATCAGCCAAGCCAACTAGCAGTTGGGTTTCTCAGGCTGCTAAGAGGTGGGCAGAGGTGAGTTACTAGGCTAGTGGCTCAACCATGGAGCTATGGGTACACCATTGGGCTCATCAAGCCAAATCTGTCCTCTTCCACTCTTGAAGCTCCTGCTCACAGGTTCCAATCTAAAACGGGATGCACTGAACAACAAAACCACAATTACTGGGCATGAGGAAAACGATTTCCACAGTGGGATGCATGAGATGGGGTTTCAACTCACTCAGAAAAACGTGGGAACACACAAAAACGAAATGGGAAGATGGGAAAAAACCCTGGGAAGCCAATCCATTTTTAGAAAAACGTCCTTGGACATTCGGGGGCAAAAACGACCTCCATACAGTCCCCAAATCGTGGCTCTCCTCTCCCAGGCTACTGCATATGCAAAAACGAACTCCCAGGCATGGAGAAATGCAGGATTTGGATGAAAAACGTGCAGGGAAAAGGCCCAGCTAACTCCAACTGCGTGAGTGAGTGAATACCTTCCATTCCCCATGGTTTTGGGCACCATTTCCTGGGTGTTTTCTTGCCCAACAAGCAAAAACACGAATTTTCAGGTTGATGGTTTGCCCATGCACGAAAATGGCTTGCCCATACTTCATCATTTCCAAGGCATTTACTGCTTTAACCAATTTATTGGGAAAATTAAATGATTGGGTGCATGAGACCAAATGGGTAGTTGAGAGTTCATGGGTTTCCTCAATGAAATGGCTTAACACCATGGCTCAAGGGTTTGGCTATTTTTCCCTCCCTATTCCTTGTAAAGATCATGCCCCATCTCTTTGTTGCATTGCGTAGCTGGTTGTGGGTTTTCATTGAAATGGCATATTTACATGATGTCTGATTTTTACATTGTGCACAGCTAGCACAAGAACCATATGCATCTATTCTAATTGCCGATACATAAAGCGAAAAATCAATGGCGGGGCCTTGGCCTTGAGCTCCTCACCATGATTAAGTTACAATATTTACATCATTTACGATCTAATGCAAAGGGGGTCAAAATGGGGACGTGACAACAACTTGGTGGTTAGGTGAGAAAATAACCCAAGCAGCAGAAGCAAGTTGCTGTGTATGACGGCTGGAACCATCTGCGAACCCTAAGAACGTAGGAAAATATGTTGACATCTGTCAATCAAACGGAAGCTAATCAGCAGACCCAAAAACCAAAAGAAATCTAAACTATGTACAGAAGCAACTATACAATAGTATACAAAAGTATCAGCCTGAACTAGAGGTTCAAGTGTAATACTGCTTGAGGTAGAGCCCATTTCTAGGCTCCTTCAAGACAGTCGCCTCATAGTCTTCTAATTCATAGGCTCCTTTTTCCAGGACATGCCTCACGATGTAAGGACCGTGCCACATGGGGTTAAACTTGCCTGCCCCCAGGGGTTCTTTAGCTTGGTCATATAAGAGGACCAAGTGACCTTCAACATACTACTAGGGATGGATAGACCTATCATACTGAACCTTAGCATGATGTTTGTTGGCATCTATAGCCACAGCGTCATCTCAACGTTGCTCGTTAAGTTGCTGAAGGTGGATTAAACATTGCTCAAGACCCGTCGTATCAGGGAGGAGCTCTATGGCCAGTTTAAGCGAAGGGATCTCGCATTGAATCAGTAAAAGTGACTCCACACCATGAACCAGCTGAAATGGTGAGAACTTGATGGCAGTCTTGACTACAATTCGATATGCCCACAAAGCAGGATATAACATGATGTTCCAGTTGGTCTTTCTTTTTTGGATGGTACGTTGAGCAATGGTCTTCAAAGACTTATTAACTGCTTCAACTTGACCATTCGCTTGGGGATAATAAGAAGATGAGTGTTCTTGACGAAACCCAAGCTTGAGAGACAAATCCTTCATCATATTGTTCTGAAAGTGACTACCATGGTCAGTGACAATCTCTTTCAGAATACCGAACCGAGTGATAATTTGATTGAACATGAAATGGGCTGTTGTAGCACCGTCGGCTTTAATGGTAGGCATGGCCTCAGCCCATTTGGAAAAGTAGTCCACGCCACTATAATATGGTGGTGCCCCCCAGCTGAAGTTGGTTTGCAATCCATGAAATCCACCCCCCACTTGGTGAAGGGACCGACGGTGACGACCGGATGAAGGGGCGCTGGATGCGAGCATATGTTATGAGAAAACACCTGGCAAGGGTGACATCTCTTCATAGCATTAACACAGTCCTTAAATATGGAAGGCCAAAAATAACTAGCTCGCATAATATGTTTGGCTGTAGCAAGCCCGGATAAGTGACCACCACACACCCCATCATGGAAATCATTAAGCACCCGCTCCGCTTCTTCGTGATTTAAGCAAGGATGAAGAATAGAATCCTTTCCTCGATGATACAAATTGTCACCGATGATAGTATCATCTTTAGCGTGATGTTTCACATTCCGTCGCTCATCTTGTGAATAATGCGGAGGAAACTTCAAAGTTTGGAGATATACAATGACATCCCCATACCAAGGGTCCTCGGATGAGATAAGAAATATGTACTCATCCGCAAAGGAATCTTCATTAATGACATCCTCATCAAGTTGTGGGAGGTCCCACATAAGCTTAGCAAACACCAACGATTTCACCGATTTCGCCGAAGCAAAATCGAGATTGAACTCCTGAAGGATAAAAATCTATTTATTGTACTTCCCCCCAACAAGGCGTCGTGATAGCATGAACTGAAACGGATTGATATGCACGACAACTGTGGTTATTCTAAGCAAAATGTAATGTCATAACCATTGGACTGAATGAACAATCGCAAGTTCTAGCTTTTCCACATGAGTATATCTTAATTCACTGTCTACTAGATTTCGACTAAGGTTATAGATGACATGCTCGACAAGCACATCATCAACCTAAACCAAGACCATGCCAATCATATCTTGAGACGCGGCCACGTAAAGAATGAAATCTCGTGCGAAGTCTGGTGGACTAAGCACAGGGGAGGATACCAAATCTTTCTTAAGGGCGTCAAAATGCTGCTGGGATCGCTCATCCCAGATAAAGGGTGTGTCTTTCTTCAATAGGCGTGCGAAACCTTTGGTAAGATTAGCATAATTGGCTACGAAATGACGTAGAAAAGTGGCTCTCCCTTGGAGGCTCTAAAGTTGTAACAAATTGTGCGGAAGAGGCAACTGAAGTATTGCCTCAACTTTAAGAGGATCGACTCTAATATCCTCTTTCGAAACTATGAATCCCAGAAGGCGACCCGTCCTTAAAGCAAAGATGCATTTGTTAGGATTCAATCGAATCTTGTATCATATACATCATTCGAGAATCATGCGGAGGTGCTTGGGGTAGTCCATCCTCTTGCGAGAATGGCTAGAAAGATCATCCAAGAAAACGTCCATAATCATTTTAAGATCGTGAAAGGCATAGGTCATGGCACACTGAAATGTAGCTCCGGTGTTCTTAAGGCCGAAGGGCATTTTCCGATATGAAAACGTTCCCCAAGGACAAATAAAAGCTGTCTTATGTTGGTCCTTGGGTTTGATTTGAATCTGGTTATATTCGAAAAATCCATCCATGAAGGAAAAAATCTCACTTCCGGTGCAAGCATCCAATATTTGATCTATGAATGGTGTGGGGAAGTTGTCTTTCAGACATGCATGATTCAAATCTCTAAAACCGGTGTTAAATTTTGAGCATTAATTCACAATACTCTAGGATCTTTATTGAGAGAATAACATGTACAGTATATCAATGCATAACAATCATAACAAGCATGTCAATCATCACAAGAATCAAAAGCATGAGAGACAAGAGACACACAGTTTCCATGGGGAAAACCCTAAGGTGAAAAACCCCACAACTTCCTCAAAGATAGAGAGAGCAATGGCTCAACCAAAGTACAACCAAAATACACAGAGATAGTCTCCTAGTAGCAGATGATCCTCCCCTCACTAGTGCGCCACTTTCTGAGTGAGAGAAGTATGAGTTTCTGAGTGATCCAAATAGAGATCTCCCGATCTCTATTTATACTAGTCTGTTTTCCCAGTGACCTTATGGGACCGACTTGTCTAGCTAGGTACATCAACCATATAATATATATTTCAGGGCCGACCCCACACATGGTGGTCTAATAACCCATTGGCAAGTACACACACTTGCAACACTTGTCAATACACATGACGACACTTCCTTATAGAGGAATAACACATCTCTTATAAGGGTACAATAAATATACATGAAATACATAGATGAAATACATTCTGAAGTTACATATACATCAACACTCCATCTTAACTAGGAAGGTATTTCGCGACATAGATCTGCTAGACAAGTCTTCTTCTCGGGATCATCGTCATCATCATAATCACTACTACTGCTATCTCAACCAATCTCTGAATCTACTCGTCATAGGAAGTTCTACAGAGCCAGTCCTTTTTCATACTGGATGTAGGCCCACCACCTGCAGGTCTTCGTCATCACTAGCCATACTATGGAAATCTCAGGACTTATTACGTGCGTCAGAAAACCTTGAAAGAGTCTCTTGACTAGCAAGAACCCTAAAGAGCATCTGAAGCCTTTTTCATCCTGTCCAGATATCCAGGACTTATTACATGTGACCCCACCACAAAAACTTGAAAGAGAATCCCAGGACTGATTACGAGCACAAGGCTCAACCTATCGGATCTCCTAGGGCACAAATTACATGTGGTCACCACAAAACCTCGAAAGAGCATCCCAGGACTGATTACGAGCACAAGGCTCAACCTATCAGATCTCCCAGGGTACAAATTACATGTGGTCATGGAAAAACCTCGAAAGAGCATCCTAGGACTAATTACGAGCACATGGCTCAACCTATCAGATCTCCTAGGGCACAGATTACATGCCATAGGACAAAACCTTGAAAGAGCATTTGCCAGATATCCCAGGGTACAAATTACATGCCATAGGAAAAACCTCGAAAGAGTATCTGCAAATCTCCCAGGCACAAATTATATGTCCTCCCAAGCAAAAACTCGAAAGAGCATTTTCCAGATATCCCAGGGTACAAATTACATGCCATAGGAAAAACCTCAAAAGACTATCTACAAATATCCCAGGGCACAAATTACATGCTTATCTGCACAACATGTTCCATGGCCACAGAGTATCAACCTGATACTCACCATACATCATCCTGATATACACATGATCATCCTGATCATCATCACTGCAACATCCTGCTGCATGTCATTTGGAGCAAGATCTTGAATCTTGTCATCCATGATCATCCTGATCATACATTGCATCCACTTGATGAATAACAAGTATCTACCTGATACATATCATCACACATGATCCTCCTAATCATACAATGTGTCCACCTGATACATACATAGATACATGATCCACACAATGCATCTAACTGATATATATCGATATACATGATCTACCTGATCATACACAGTATCCACCTAATACATATACAGATACATGGTCCAAGCATCCAACATGATGCATATACAAAATACATACAAATGATCCAACCGATCATATCCAACATCCAACATGATCCGTACATACATATACATATAAATGATCCAACTGATCATATCCAGCATCATCCTGATGCATATACAGAGCAATAACTGGAGCATCGTCCTGATGCTCATCATCCAGCGCTTACGTCCACAGCCATGTGAAGGATCCTCCTTCCAACATTCTTGGAATGGTTTCAGCAAATGTGTCCATCACTTTTTCCTTGAAGTGTCGTCGATCTGAAGAACACCAAGCCTCTCCCTGAAGTAGTCAAACTTCACTCTGGTTAGTGGCTTCGTCAGTACATCTGCAATCTGCTCATCCGTTGCAACATATAGGAGCTTTACTGCTCCTCTCTACACCTTATCCCTGATATAGTGATATTTGATCTCTATGTGTTTCGACCTTTCGTGAAACACTGGGTTCTCATATAGCTTCACACAACTCTGGTTATCACAGAAGATACCAGTAGCATCCAACGGGAGATCAAATAACTCAAACAGTAGATTTCAAAGCCATACTGCCTCACAACTAGCTGAACAGGCTGCAACATACTCTCCCTCAGCTATACTCAGTGCTACGCAGGACTGCTTCCTGCTGAACCAAGAGATCACACCTGATCCCATACTGAAGCAGCACCCAGATGTGCTCTTCCTATATGTAGCACTACCTGCCCAATCTGAATCAACATAACCTTGCAGGTTAAACTTTTGATCGCTTCATACTTGAGCCCATAATCAACTGTACCCTTCAGGTACCTCAGAATATGCTTTACAGCAACCAGGTGAACACTCCTCGGATCCGTCAAGAACTGGATCAATGTGTTCACTGCAAAGCAAATATCTAGTCTCATGTTTGTCAGGTACATCAAGGACCCAATCATCTAACGATACACAGAGACATCAACCGGCTCAGATGAAGCATCACATAGAAGCTTTAGATTCGATGCCATAGGTGTGGCCATGGCCTTGCAATCCATCATCCCGAACCTCTTTAGGATATCTACAGTGTACTTCCCTTGTCCAAGGAAGATCCCATCTGTACTCTTCCACACCTCTAGACCTAGGAAATAGTGCATCATTCCCAAGTCCTTCATATTGAATTCAACAGCAAGCTTCCTCTTTGTATCTGAAGTCAATCTGTCATCTCCTGTTACAAACAGGTCATCCACATATAGGAGTAGAATCATAGGATTCGCTTCCTCCACCTTGTAGTAAAGGTTGGAATCTGCTTTACTCTTGGTAAAGCCCAAACTAGATAGGAAACTATCCATCCTACCATACCAAGTTCTAGGGGCTTGCTTCAAGCCATAGAAGAATTTTTTCAATCTGCACACATATGACTCCCTGTCATGTGTTTCAAAATTGAGTGGCTGCTCCACATACACTTCCTCCTCAACTACACCATTCAAGAAGGAAGTCTTGACATCCATCTGGTGTATCTTCCATTTCATCACTGCAGCTAGGGCAAGTACTGTTCTGATGGAAGTGTACCTGGCTACAGGAGCAAAAGTTTCTTCATAATCAATTCCCTCTTTCTGAGAGAAGCTACAAGCTACGAATATTGCCTTGTATATCTCTACACTGCCATCTACAGCATGCTTGATTTTATAGATCCATTTGGAAGTCACAACAGACTTCTCTTTAGGTCTTAGGACAACATCCCAAACATCATTCTTCATTATTGATTGGTATTCCTCGACCATGGCATCCTTCCATTCTTTCTTTTCCGTCGCTTCTTCATAATTGGAAGGTTCTTTATTCATGATGTCATAGAGCAAAGAAACATAGCTGGTATGTGATCTAGTTCTCTTCTTTGCTCTCTGCTCTTCTTCTAGAATGCCGAATCTTTCTGCATCCTGAATGAGATCTCTAGCCCATGCAAGTTTCCTCTTGTGAGAGTTATCTTCATGGGGTGGATCTACAGGTTCTTGCGGATCTTCAAACTCATGAACAACTTCTGGAATTGCTTCAGTCATGGTAGTGTCTTGAAATCTAGTTTCCTTCGGTTCTTCATAAACTTCAATAGGTTCCTTTCTTGATTTGATAAATGCTGAATTTTCATCAAATGTTACATCCCTACTGACATAATCTTCTTGAATCCTGGAAAGTATATTCTGTAAGCCTTCGAGCTTTCACTGTAACCCACAAAGATACCCTTCTTTCCTGAAGGATCTAGCTTGGTCCTCTTTTCCTTTGCGACATGAGTGTATACTGGACAACCAAATATTCTGAGATGGATGACTTCAGGTTTCTTACCAGAAAAGACCTCTTCTGGTGTCTTGTTGTCCAATATCTTGTGGGGTGTTCTGTTCTCCACATATACAGTTGTTCTAGCTGCTTCTGCCCATAGATGCATAGGTAGATCTTGGTCATGCAACATTGCTCTTGCTGCTTCCATGATTGTTTTGTTTTCCCTTTTTGCAACTCCATTCTGTTGTGGATTGTAAGGAGCAGTCAACTCCCTCTTATTCCCTGAATCGCTACAAAGCTTCTTGAAGTCGCCTGAGGTGAATTCTCCACCATTGTCGGATCTAAATGTTTTGATCTTCTTGTTAGTTTGATTCTCTATCAAGGTTTTGAATTCCTTGAACTTATCAAACACCTAATATTTGTTCTTCAAGAAGTAGACCCAAGTCTTCCTGGAGAAGTCATCTATGAAAGAGACATAGTAAACACACCCACTCAGAGAACTGGAAGACATAGGACCACATACATCTGAGTGGATGATTTCTAGGATACCTTTTTCCTTGCTTTCACTGCTTGAGAAAGCCTTCTTAATGTTCTTACATTTTGCACATCCTTTGCAAACACCTTCATGTTTGGTCTTGATTTCATGAAGACCCTCTACAACCTTGCTTGCAATTGGAAGTGCCCTATAGTGCATATGAGCAAGTCTTCTATGCCAAAGTTCACTTGCCTCCATGGATTCATGCACCATGGCATGTTCAGGTTGACCCTTCAATTTATACAATCCTCCCTCTTGCTCTCCAATCACTACTGCATCATTGATTGTTTTACCCTTTGGCCACATTAGGACTTGGCCATCTACAAATGCAACCCTCATGCCTTTTGCATCCAATGCAGAGATGGAGAGAAGATTCTTCTTGAGCCTAGGTACATAAAGAACTTCTTTCATCTTTAAAGATTTTCCAGAATATAGGTTGTAGGAGGCCTCACCACTTCCTTTGATAGGGTATTGGTAATCATCCCCAAGTTTTACCTTATGGGGTGACTCATGTTCAGATAAGTTTACAAAAGATTCTTTAAACCCAGTCATGTGTTTGGAAGCCCCACTGTCAATCAACCAATCATTACAACCATGGGAGATAGTACCTGTGAGAGCAGATATTAGAACATATTCTTCGTCACTTGATGAGTCATCATCACTTTCTTCCCTAGCCTTCTTCTTTGGAGGTTCATCATCCTCAACAGCATGAGCATGATATCTTCTTTTGTTATTCTTCTTGTTGTTGTTGAAGTTGTTGTTGTTGTCTTTCTTCTTCTTGGGACAGTCTGAAGCAAAGTTTCCCTTCTCATTGCAATTGAAGCATCTGAGATCTTTCTTATCTTTATGATAATGGTGGTGCGAGAATTTCCTGTTATGAGATGATTCCTTCTTGGACTTGCCTTTCCTACCATGTGACGTGAGAGCTTGATATTCATTCCCCATCTTTTCTTCTCAGGCCACAAGCCTAGCTTCTTCTTGAGATCATTCCTCCCACAGTCTACTGAAAGAGATCAATTTCTTTCTTGCACAGATTCCTTGAATAAAGGAGTCCCATGACGTAGGTAGGCCATTCAGAGTGGTCATAACAATTTCGCCATTGTCCACTACTTCATCCACAGCTTCAAGTTGTTCCTTGATCTGAGATACCTTGGAGAAGTAAGATTGAATGGTTTCTCCATTCGACAACTTGACCCCTTTCAATTGATTCTGCAGAGTCATCTTTCGATTTATGTTCTTCCCTTCAAATTACTTGGTCAGGGAGTCAAACATCTCCTTGGGTGTCTTTAGAGAAGACACATGGGGTATGAGATGGTCTTTGATAGAATCAACAATGATTCTCTTTGCCTTGACCAAGTTCTTCTTATGCAATACCTTAGCCTCTTCATCCTCTGGGATAGGGATGTCTTCTTTTATATATGAGTCTAACTCATTCTCTTCCAGGATTAACCCAATCCTATACTTCCAGGCTCAGAAGTTATCAGCCCCTTCAAGCTTATCCTCAAGCTTGGCATGGTGAGACATCTTAAGAGTACTTCAAATGGAAATAGAAAAGATTTAGGTCTTACCACTTGAATTGCTGAAAACTGGATCTGGTCCCAGATTAGGGTTTGTCAGAAAAACCATAAAAATTCAAAATGTGAATTTCAACTTTCTGAAAGGATAGAAAGATGCGCCTTGATGAGCTGATCAACCTGGTGTATTTAGAAATTGAGATTTCCAAAGCTACACCCTTCAAAACTGCCTTTCTGTCTTCCTGGATACACTAAGGAGAGCCCTGAATTAGGGTTTGCTTTTCCCGGAGATCTACCCAGCCAAAAATATCGATCCAAAGCTCTAAACTTCGATTTTTGCAAGGAGCTTCCAGCTATGTCTTCAGATTTTAGAAATTCCTATTTTTGTGGAAACCCTAATGTTTAGGGCCAGATCTGAAAATGCTCAGAATTGAATTCTGATTGGACAGATAGATTCTCCTTGATGAGTAGAGTCAATCTACTATACTGCTTTTCCAAAATATGTGGAGAGAAACCCAATAAACAAGAAACTCAAGTTTCTGTCACTGCACAATGTCTTCATCTCAGTTTAGCTCTGATACCATGTTAAATTTTGAGCATTAATTCACAATACTCTAGGATCTTTACTAAGAGAATACCATGTACATTATATCAATGCATAACAATCATAACAAGCATGTTAATCATCACAAGAATCAAAAGCATGAGAGACAAGAGACACAGAGTTTCCGTGGGGAAAACCCTAAGGTGAAAAACCCCACAACTTCTTCAGAGATAGAGAGAGCAATGGCTCAACCAAAGTACAACCAAAATACACAAAGATAGTCTCCTAGTAGCAGATGATCCTCCTCCTCACTAGTGCGCCACTTTCTGAGTGAGAGAAGTGTGAGTTTCTGAGTGACCCAAATAGAGATCTCCTGATCTCTATTTATACTAGTCTATTTTCCCAGTGACCTTATGGGGCCGACTTGTCTAGCTAGGTACATCAACCATATAATAAATATTTCAGGGCCAACCCCAAACATGGTGGTCTAATAAACCATCGGCAAGTACACACACTTGCGACACTTGTCAATACACATGACGACACTTCCTTATAGAGGAATAACACATCTCTTATAAGGGTACAATAAATATACATGAAATACATAGATGAAATACATAGATGAAATACATTCCGATGTTACCTATACATCAACAATCGGTGCATACACGGATCGTTCCCTGCTTCTTATCCACAGGAATGGGGTTTGACACCCATTCGGTAAGGGGAACGGGGTAGATGAAACCAACTTTGAGCAATTTGTCCACCTGTACCTTGATAGCGGCTACTTTTCTAGGGTTAACAGGATGTAAGCGTTGTCGAACCAGTTTAGCGTTGGGATATGTTCTAATCTCATGTTCAACAATGTGGGATTTTATTCGTAGCATCTCCTCATATGAGCAGGTGAAAGCTTCCCAGAGTTCTGTAAACAATTCAGTGTAAATATCAATTTCCTCAGGAGTGCAATCGTCACTGATGTAGACATTCTCAACCTTTCTTGGAGTATGAGAGATATTGATCGACATAGTTGGGGAAATGTTAGCCATATTCTCTTCCGCAAAAACATCATGCGACTCTAAAAGAGCGACAAGGTGACCAACCATCTTTGCTAGATTCATCCTAAACTCTTCTCGTTCGGTGAGCTCGAGGTTGGGAAGGAAATAAGATTGATGGTGCATATCTTCCAAAGGTCTCTCACTACCACACATGGCCTCCATAATAGATTCATCATATGGAAAAATATCATCAAAGCAATCATGTGAACAAGACGAGTTGGTTGCCCAAACTGGCAGCGTAATGGGATCTTCCTCAACTGTCTGAGAAGAAGAGAGATCCGGCTCTGAAGTGGCTTGTTGAATCTGCTGGTAAGCAAGCTCAGCTACAAACAGTGGCATAGACATCCCAACATGCGTAATGTTTCCATATGTGGTGCTCGTGGACGATAAAGTCCATGGATCATCAAAATAGGAAGTCTGGAATGACGTATTATGTGAAGGAGGAGACGCATCGTCGGTAATGGTTCAAATAAAATTCACAGGTGCGGCAAAATCATAAGTTCCCATCAATGAAGGGTACATACTAACATCCATGTTCCTAGTTGTCGGCTGAGAATGAGTAACCTTCGGGACTATGGATCCCATAGATGTTGTGGAAGAGGAATTAACGAAATCCAGCTGATCAATAGTCACATCTTTCCTTCGTGAGGAAAGCAGATAACTCTGAATACAGTGGACGCGACAAATTTCATGGGATACATCCAATTCTGACCCAGTAAAAGGTTGTAGTAGATAGGAGCATCAACCACCTCAACCTCAATAGGCACAGATTTACCTCCCAAGCAGACAATAAGTGAAGGGATAATTCCATGTGGCTTAAATGACCGACTGTCGAATGCAGTGAGCGTGGTTCTAGACACGAGTAGGGGAGGAGAGCTAAGATATTTCCAACAAGATAAAGACATTACTGATGCGGAAGTACCTTCATCAACCATCGTACGTTTGACAAAATTCTGAAGGCACGCCACCTGGATTTGAAAAGCCATGTGGTATGGTAAGTGAGGTTGGAAATCAGTAGTATCGAACTTGATACCAGTGGGACTTCCCCCGTCCTGAACTCCTAACGCACTTAAAAGGGCATGCTTTTGAGAAGGATAGGCTTGCAATACTTCAAGAGCCGACATGGCACACGGAGTTTGGACCAAATCTTCCACAATGGAATAGTTATGGGCGGCTCGAGCATTAGGATTATGTGTAGAGTGCTTAAGAACACCTTTCGGTATCCGTGGCATAATAGAGGACTTCTCGATATGCAAGGAATTGTTAGGAGGAGGGGGAGGCTCACTCCCAAAATGGGGTTGTGGTGCATCATAATCACGCTGACGAGTGGCAACACTAACCTCTGACTGAACCATGTTCACACATCCATAACCACCAATATTGGAAGAAGACATTTCCGTCTCAGTAGGTCCATAACTAGTGGTGGGAGCATACGAAGCCAGGTTTTGGTGATGAGGTAGGGGATCCTTCAACATAGCTGGGCTCTGTGCCAAATGCTTCGATGCTTCTTCAATTCAAGGACATAAGTGGGTAAGATGGTCTTCCCCATAGAGCTTGCAAGGAAACTTCACCTTACGCCTAGGTTTACGATCCTCACCAGCATTTTCGCCTTCCCGAGGAGGGTTGGCATTATCCTTACGGGGGTATTGTGATTGCTATTGTTATTCCCATTTTTTCCACCCTTATGATTGTTTCTCCCCTTTTTCTTACCACCAGGTTGTTGGTTACCTGATTGGTTCGTCGTTTGCACACTGTGTACATCAGACAATGGGGTGGAAGTGGACAAGGTGTGAACCTGTGCGGGAATAGACTAGTTTAGCGACAAATTTTGCATTTGATTAGCTCCCAAATATATAGGGCGAGTGCTTGTGGATCCTTTGATGCCATCGACATGTGGTCTATGAACTGACTGAGGCTCATGACGTGTGCGTGGTGCATCAGGAATAATGTCATACAAAATGCTAGATTGAGAGTATAATAAGTCTAACTGCTGGACTTTCAAGATGGCTTGTTCCTTTCTAACAATGCCGGACATCGAAACATCCTTACCAATGTATGGGAGTAGAGACTTGAGGAAACATTCCAACAAGAACTATGGAGGAATGTTGGCTTTCACTAATGTCTTCTGTCGATGCCACTCTTGAACGTGGTCAGAAATATGTGTGGCCTTGTTCTAACGGAAGGTAGATAAAAGTTCAGTACCAGTATCATAGTGAACCAACAACTGGAAATGATCTAAGAAAATGAAAGTGATCTCGTTAAAACCCATATAAGTGTTTCCAGGCAACTCGACGTACCACTTCGCGGCTGCCCTCGTGAGGCTGTGTTGAAATAGTCGCAATATAACGGAATCGTGATTTAATAAGTTGGAGGAGCACCAAAGGTGAAATGTCATGACATGATCACCCAGGTCCTCACCACCTTCCCCCTCAAACTTTGGAATGTCCGAAGGGAGCTTGGTAGGGATCGGGGGCCAAGTAGGGTCATGACACACTGGATCATTCGTGAGCTTCGAAAGATCTAGAAGATTCAAGTGTACAAGGTATGGGAGCTGAGGCTGGAAAGCTTGATTATAAGCCCCCATAAAAGGTTGGTTGAATGGAACCGAATTATAAGATGGACCAAAAGCTTGACCATGAGGATTAAACTGCTAATAATGAGGACCTGATGGACCATAAGCTTGACCATGGCCATAAGATTGATAACCTCCTCCTGCCTGACCCATTTGAGATTAAGCAGGTATATACGTGTTTTAGGCACCATATTGCGGTGGTGGGTTTTACTGGTGGCTAGCACCGACTGTGTTGTAGTAAGGGTTTCCGCCATGAGTATGGGGAATATACGTACTATTTGTAGTGGGAACCATGTTTTAATGACCATAATGGTATGGTATGTTCCTACCCCCAATATTAGGATTAGCTTGAGCAGTCGTGTGGTGACCAGAAGCATGATATGTATTCCTAGCCCTAACATTGGTGTTACTAGTAGCAGAGATGGTGGCGTTATGTCCATGTGGATAGGATATATTCCCACCCCCTACATTAGCATTACTAGTGGCGGTAGTGGACACAAACGTATGTGGTATATGTCCACCCCCGTGGTTAGGAGGATCATTAACATTCGCAAAAGCAGTCCTGGGTTGATGAGTAGCGGCATGTGTATTAGGTGGTGGATGGCAAGTCGTGTTTCGAACAACGTTCCTATTAGGTTGGGAAATCCTAGGAGGTGTTCTTCTTCCAACACTAGCATTGTTAGGAGGAACATGACCAGTCCCCATACTATGTGTGTGAGTGGACAACATAGTGCCCCCAGTGGGTATAGTATGGCTAACACCATGACTAGTGCCAGCGTGACTACAAAACTGTACTATAATTAGGAATACCAAAAGAGAGTGCAGTTGGGTTGATCGTAGGACCAGTGTCATCAGGTAACTCTGGCATCCCATGTCTATAATTGCGTGGAAATGAAGGAACAAACGTGTCGTCTTGATCTTTGTCCTCGGGTAAGGTTGGCATCCCATAAAGATAATTATCCAGATTCGAAGGATCGAACAGATCTTGTTCAAGTGGATTCAACCAAATTGGACCAGGTTGAGTCTGAGGTGGATCACCTTCCCAGGACTCACGAGGAGTAGGGGAATCCGAAGTGCGTTCAACTCTACCTGATGGAGTCGTAGGTATTTCTTCAGTATCAGAATGTGCAGCAGTCATGACATCTTGGATGTATGTCTCGTAAGAATCCAAAGAATCAGAGCGAGCCCACCGGCGTCCCCCAGCAACACAACGTGAAAGTTTGGTAGGTTCTAAACCAACCAACCGACGAGATTGGTGGAGAGTAGGGCTCCGCGCCATGATATCTCCAAAGAGAATATATAATCAAAATGTCCCCTAAAGGCCAACTATCGATCAAAAACAGTAAATCAAAAGCACACACCTAGAGAAACTACAACCAAGAGTAGACAAACAGAGTGGTTAAATGAGCTCCCGACACTAGAGCCAGTATGTCTTTCCTAGGGGAGGCTTGAGACTCCCAGACTATAGCCGGAGGTAACATAATTAGTTATAACGGCCCCTAGACTTCACTGCGTGCACAGGGTCAAGTCCCTATACAATGGAAACTATGGTGTCTAACCCCTATCTGACTCAGGACATAAACAACATAACCACCACTGCAAGTACCTTATGCGATACCTAGGTAAGGCAACTATGGTCACCCCAATATAACCAGTGCGCAAGGGGACAGTTGAAGGTGGGATTTGTCATATGGGAAGGGTAGCTAAGCTCGAAGCACAAGAGGATGAACCTCTGGTACCCCCAGATATGAACAAATCCTAGACTCATCTATCCAATGAAAACAATGCCACTAACATGCAAAATCAAACCAATGGTTTCGAAATAAATATGCAATCCTTTTATATTTTTCGATGCACAATCATAATCTAAATGAAGGTAGAAAGCACTCAATGCAAGATGCAATACATAAAATCAATTTTCTTTTGTATTTTCTCTTATAAACAAAAGGAAAATGCAAAACTATGTGTATTTTTGTATTTTTCAATATATGGAAATGAAAAATGCAAGCAAAATCCTAGTATCTAGTCACTGATGTGCCAAGGAGATCACTAAGACAACCTAGCAGGTACCAAACAATAAGACTCAGCCAAAGGAATGAGCTCAGAAGGAAAAAACCAACAAGGCTAAATCCAAAGATGGGTAAAAACCCAACAAGGCTCAACCAAGAGAAAAGAAGAGTTTTGGTCACAAACAAGGCATGGAACAATCAAGAAACAAGCCAACAAAGACTCAAGATCAACCAAACCAACCCAGCAACAACCAAAGGTCATAAATCAACCAAAGCCGGAGTTTGACACTACTGTCGAAGGAATACCCGCGGGTACCCGCCAGTAGCAGAGTAAACAGAGGCAGGTATCGTGGGCAGAGCTAAGCTAGCCCGCGGGTAAGGAAAGGCAAATGGGAAAACCGAGAGTCCAATGGCTGAGAAAAAGCAAGTTTTCTATAGTGTATCTCAACGTAAAATAAGTGACATAGAGCTTCGACAAACAACAACTCTAATTATGGACTAATGCTCAAACAATCCCCAAAATGAATGTTTTCCCCAGTGGAGTCGCCATTTCTGTGTTGGGGAAAACTCACTATGGCTTGGGGTAGACCACAACAGATAGATGACTACCAGAAATCAACTCAATTCTTAGAACTATGCTATATAAATGGCAATGCTAACATAATGGAGAATGTAACCAACCTCAATCCAAATGTTTGATGTAGATCCCCGTTGTTGCTTTTCAATCCATGCACTCGAATCTGCAAATTAGTCTTGACAGCCAATATACAAGAAGTACATATAATATATAAATGACATTAACATCATCAATAGCAATGGCCCATGATATAACAAGTAAATGCAACCCAATGTAAGATAAACAACATTTACAACATTAATGGACGAGAATATGAGTATTTCTATTAATAAATAAGAAGAAGTACAATGTGATACGACCACTTGCCAGCAACCAATCTAAACCACGATCTGGATCAATCCACTTGTGCGTCCACCACTTCAATCCTCCATGAATGGCAAACTCAAACTATGGTAGGAGTTTGGAAGGTGAACATAAAGGGTTCACAACTACAAGGATCAATGAGTGTAGACTCAAGATTGGGCAAAAATACACTAGAGTTCTCTTGTTATTCTTTCTCCCCTCATCCATAAGCCATATGTGCTCAATATATAGTCCTCTCAAAGGTAAGTGAGAGGACACATCGAGGTGTTTCTTGGGAAGATGGAGAGCCAAAGGTCACCCAATGACTGCTTTTTGGGAGTAAAAAGTAATAAACTAGTGATTTTTACCATTTTAGATGCTACCTGTGGGCTATAGTGATGCAACTTGTGGGTATGCTGGCTATAGAAAAGGGAAAGAATAGGGAAAAATAGTGATACAGCTAGCGTACAAGGGAAAAAATAGGGAAAAATAGCGTCTGAAGGATATAAAGTGGTTCTGATTCAGTGGAATGGATCCTCTAGGCCAAAGAGTGTTGATTCTCATAAGGTGGAAGATTACGTTGTAACATAACCAATGGACAAAGAAAAAATCTTAAAAAGAATCTCTGTAAACGTTGCATAGTGACATTAATGTTAATAACACACATACTAGCTAGGATATGCTAAGACAAATACCATACACTGAAAATTCAAAGGAGTCACAGTTAAGATATGAGAACAATGTCATTCTGGGAAATAAAATGTACAATGCTGAAGTTAATTTTTAAGAATATATTAGATCCTAAACCTACATAGACCCAGGTATAATCTTATTTTATATTAGGATTTTAGGGACATAGAAGTACCTGCAACAACTGATTAATGAAAATATACGAGATAGCAGAAATAACAGAACTCAGAATCACTTTTATTGATCGCAGGCCACTTCGAGGGGGAAACCTCCTTTGAGCAAGATCAATACAAATAACTTCACGGTTCCTTCATATGCCTCAACACACACTTATATACTAATTCTATCCGCCAATACTATGGGTCAAAACAATGGGCCAATACAAACTTTGGATCAATAATACTATGGGCCACTTACAAAGCATATGCGCCAAACAACAATAACACAAACTATGGATCAACAAATACTACAGGACGTCTTACAAAGCATATGTGTCCAACAACAATATACTAACAAAGTAAAGACATGGGTTCCTAACATCCCCTCCCTCTAAGAGAAAGCTTTGTCCTCAAAGATTTAGATGTGGAAATTGTTGTTGAATATGAAGGAGTGGTTCCCATGTAGCATCCTCTGGTTGCATGCCGTGCCACTGAATTAAGACCTCTATGATAGAGTGAGAGTGAAGCTGGCGAGTGCGCTTATTGAGGATAGCCTCTGGCTCCAAAAGGATGGATCCTTCATTATCCTGTTCGAGTAAAATAGTTTTTCCTCTGATGTTGGTGCCAAGAACTTTCTTCAGACAAGAGACATGAAATACTAGATGAATGTGGGAAGAAGGAGGAAGTTCCAATTTATAAGCAACAGAACCAATCTTCTGCAAAATACGATATGGCCCATAGAAATTTGGAGCGAGCTTATGACTCCCTTTGAGTTTTAGGGAGGATTGCTTGTAGGGCTGGAGACGAAGAAGAAACATATCACCTATTTGAAAAGTGCGCTCAGAACGGTGCTGATCGGCTTGATGCTTCATGCGATTGCTTTCCATGTGAATATTGTCCCACAAAATGTGAAGAATCTGATCGCGGTTTCGAAGGACTGTGTTAACTTCCTGAACTAGTGAACTACTGGGGGTGTATGGAAGAAGAACTGGCGATGCCTGACCATAGACTGCTTCATATGGGGTAATTTTAGAGGTAGTGTGGTAAGACGTATTATACCACCATTCAACGAGAGGGAGCCACTTTTCCCACTGATGTTGTTGTTCAAAGGTGAAGCAACGAAGATACGTTTCCAAGCATTTATTGATCATTTTAGACTGACCATCTGTTTGTGGGTGATACCCTAAACTCATCTTCAGTTTGGTGCCAATGTGGCGAAATAGTTCGGTCCAAAAACGACTGGTGAAAGTCGCATCACGATCCGAGATAATGGAAGAAGGGATGCCATGAAGAACAAATATCTGATCCAGGAAAATTTGAGCGACTGAGGAGGCTGTATAAGGATGGCTGAGAACAAAAATGACTATATTTGGAGAGGCGATCAACCACAACCAAAATCACTGTCTTCTCTCTAGATTTAGGGAGCCCTTTAATGAAATCCATAGAAATATCTGTCCAAATCCGTGTAGGTATGGGAAAGGGTTCGAGCAATCCCAAAAGGTGTGTCGTTTCACCGTTATTGCGCTGGCAGGTATCACATTCATCCACCATCTGTTGAATTGTCCTTTTCATGCCCTTCCAAAAGAAGTTACATCGTGACCGCTCATACATTTTGAGGAACCTAGAGTGCCCTGCCGATGGAGAAGCATGGAGTTCGTAGAAGACAGTGTGTTGAAGATCTGTGCTCTGGGGAAGCACCAGACGACCCTTGTATCTCAGGGAAGCACCATCCTAAGAGTAATGTGGTATAGCAGAAGGGTTGTTGGCCAAGCATTGGATGATTTGAGATAATGAAGAGTCATTGACATAGCCCTATTGAACAGATTGCAACCAATTTTGAACAGGCATAGAAATAGCTGAAAGAGAACCTTGGTCATCAAATGTGCGAGAAAGAGAATCCGCCACAATATTGTCCTTACCCTTCTTGTAAGTGATCTCATAGTCATAACCCATGAGTTTGCTAACCCATTTCTGTTGTGCTGGGGAGGATACACGTTGTTCCAGGAAATATTTAAGACTCTGGTGATCAGTCTTGATGCATAAATCATTCCCTAATACGTATGGTCGCCACTTCTGTACTGCATGCAAAATAGCCATCATTTCCTTCTCATATATAGAGGCAACTAAATTCTTACCTGAAAAGGATCTGCTGGTGAATGAAATGGGGCATTCATATTGAAGGAGAACAACACTATTACACCCAAAATCTACTCATCTAAGATTTAGTGTATACACCCCTGAAGATACCTTGACTAAGTGATCAACCCGAGAGGATTTGTACCCAATTGTGCTAGGTTTTGAAGGCTTGTCGTAGGCTGCACATGAGCAACATGCGACGTCACACCTTGCCTCATTACAGGGTGCGATGAAGTCAGTTAGATGGAAAAAATAGCTTCTTCGAGGTCCTTCTCAAAGCTTGCTGACTTGGGACCCTATCCCTGACCTCTTGGAGGAGCTCGCACTCAGTTCCTAATACTTTGGAGAGAGATCCCTTAAGCCTCTCCTACCATATCTCAACCTATCCTATCCATACCCTATCCACTTAGTCCTATATGAATGAAGCTCACTCCCATCCCAAGGGGAGGAAGTCTATGGTATCTACATGCTGGTGAAATCACCCTTGGAACATCTCCACTCACCTATTGGAGAACTCATACTTCCTTGGAAGGATATGGCAATCGGCTTTGTCGGAGAAGGGCTACAGCATTAAGCCTTGGTTGTAGTTTTATATCTCTATTATGTACTTCCCTCTTTTAACAGTAATACAAATGCTTTCCACCAATATTTTTAATGTGTGCAATGATATTGAGTAGTTTACTTGCTTAACTGTTTACTTAGATCTCTTACTATATAGATGTTTTTTACTTGTTTCTCTTGTTTCTTGTCTTGATAGGTCTTGCAGCTTGGATCTGACGACCATGGGACGTGGAGCAGTATTCGGGAGAAAGGATTGCGAAGTGAAAGGTAAGACATCTAATACTTGATCCTTAAGTAGATCTAGAAAATGCATTGGTAGTCTGCTCTATTTGTTCTAGACTCACTTTGAGCCAGGGAGATACTACTCGCGTCTGCTCAAGTGGATTGTCCGATAACAAATCTGGCGACCATACTAGGGAGTATAGAATTTGGTCAGTCATTGTCAATCTGAGAGTCATTTTCAGTTGATTGCTTGACACAAGCCTTTTCATTTTTTCCATTTACTTCTTGAAGTTGATTTCACTACCAGATCTTCGTATTGAATACTATGATCTGCTTCCTCTGAGTTTATACGACTCATTCCCAAACCATTCCATGTTTCGTTGCTAAGAGATCTGATTTATTTTTGAATCTAGACTTCGCCTGTCACACCTGAGCAGTGGGAACAGAGCGACACTGTGTCATTTAGGGTCTCTGTTCTTCACCTATTAGTTACTCATCGCATCCCTTGCATTGGTAAACTGTGACATCGTCACACTTCCCGTGTAGGTAGACCATGACATCGCACTTTGTACAAGAACAGAGTGCGTCAATTTGTCGAAATTTGGCATGCAAGCATCTCCTTTCCATTTGACAGTCTGGACTTTGGTTTGCTGTATGAACTCCCTCTGTGCTGCAAGATCCAGCTAGAGATCCTGTTTTTTATTTGTGTTTTAAGTGTTTGGTTTTGTTTGGATTGATTTTGGGTTCCGTCTTGGACAAGCTTGAAGACCAGTAGTGGTGGATACTCTTGTCTCCTCCACCTTCATCTGCTCACCCTTGCATTCCCTTCCTTCCATCCCTAATCGGATCATTACATTAGATCAGTTTCTAGACCTCGTTTTCATCATTGTTTGAGTTTTGCTTGCTACTACTTGATTTCGAGTTAAGTGTGCCTTTCAGCTTGATTGAGTGCTTGTCTTTTCTTGAGTTTTATGAGTGTACTAGTGCTGCAAGTAGTGTTTTATTTTCAGTCATTCAGATCTGAAAGCTCAATTGCTATGATGTTTATTCGTTGATGGGTCCATTGAAAAGTTAAAAAGTGCTTCTTTCCCATCATTTCTTGAGCATTATTGAAGAAAATTGTTGTGCATTGGAACATTTTCTTTTGTGTTTTGGAAAAATTGAATGAATGTATAATCTATTGTGTTTTTTCTCGAATGATGAATCACTCATTTTCTTGAAAGACTCAAAGTACGCTTCATTTTTTTGAAAAATTCATTCCATGCTAAGGAAAGATAGATGCATTTTTAATTTTTGTTGCTTTTAGACCATTGAAAGTGAAATTGAAAAACTTGCATATTTCATTTCAAAATCCTCTCTTTTCATTACGTAGTGTCGTTTTGCTTTGAAAAGAAAAATAAAAGAAAAAATGTTGTGATTTGGATAGTAGTGTTGTGATTTTTTGTGTTTCATTGAAAA
Source organism: Larix kaempferi (assembly GCA_027924585.1). Taxonomy (NCBI): domain Eukaryota; kingdom Viridiplantae; phylum Streptophyta; class Pinopsida; order Pinales; family Pinaceae; genus Larix; species Larix kaempferi. The sequence continues at coordinate 4,106,920 of BSBM01000310.1, read as the reverse complement.
AAGAAAAAGAAAACTTTCATAGTCAAGTTTTGTTTGAATTGGGATTGTGTTGCATTGTGTTGTTTTGGCAATACTATTGAAAAAAGATTTCTCCTTCCCATAGCTAGAATTCATTGAAAGAAAAGAATATTTCATGGATGGAGTTAGTACTTGCATTATGATTCCAATTATGTACTCACCTCATGCATTCACCTAACCGTCCAAGATAAAATTAACGGTAGAACTAGGTAAAATTTTTAGCAACTTGTGTGTAAGTTAGAGACGTGTTTCGGCATCATTAACCGTGGCAGCTGTCGTTATTTTCCAGCACTGTATCTTGGGGGTTTTGTAGTATTCTGCATACTTATCGATATATCGAGATCCTTCACGTACCCACCAAGTACCATAATCCATACTTGGCGTATATTGAAGGGTGTATCACGTACTCGGTAGTATATCGGAAGGTCTCTTGCCGAACGATTGTGCATTAGTTAGCACCACTACGGATTTGAGCTCCCACGTACCTTGCGTATATCGGGAGACACCACTAGGATTCCTGAAACCAACTGAGTTAACCATTTGGCTGTCTTGGAAAAGCAATACACCGAGAACAACACTTGGAGAGATTAGCATGCATGTACTATCCATGTAATCGGGTATGCAGGAAAGGGTACAGTCCCAATCCTCCTTGTCGCGTCATATTGTTGGACCCTGTAGTATATCGCGGTTTGCGATGCCTTGATAATCCCATGAGGTTCCAGACTTTTGAATCCACTCTGTCACATAAATCTGCTTGTTGCCTTAGTTTGAGTAGGTTTTTCTGGACTGCTTTTCTTTTATCATACCTGTTGTGGGGAAAATGCACCTATAGTTCAGGGGAGAAACTACCAACTTACGGTGATAAAGATAGACTTACAAGCATTCTACAAGTACAACAAATAAATGAAGAGATTAGGGTTTAGAGATGTAGGCACCTTGTTCAGAAGGTTGATCCTAGCTTAGCCTCCCTCGCTTTTCAATACTTATCCAATGTCACAATGCCCAGATGTCATGTCCCCATTTTGACCTCCTTTGTATTAAATTGTAAATGATGTAAATATTGTAATTTAATCATGGTGAGGAGCTCAAGGCCAAGGCCCCACCATTCTTTTAGCGTTTCATGTATCGGCAATTAAAAATAGATGCCTATGGTTCTTGTGCTAGATAGGCACAATGTATATAAGACATCATGTAATTACGAATTTTAATGAAAAACCCACAACTGGCTATGCAATGCAACAAAAGAGATGGGGCATGATTCTACAAGAAAAAGGGAGGGACATTATTCAAACCCTTGAGCCAATGGTATTAATCCATGTGTCAATGGAGAAACCTATAAAACCACCAACTACCCATTTTGTCTCATGCACCCAATCATTTAATTCTTCCAAAGATTGGTTGGGGCAGTTAATGTCTTGGGATTGGAAAAGTATGGCAGTCAGATTTTCGTGCATGGGCAAGCCATCAACTTGGGAAAACATGTTTTGTCTCCTTGGGCTAGAAAACACCCACGAAATGGTGCCCAAAGGAAATTGGAAACATGCAGTCTTTCCTCACACACGCAGTTGGAGCTAGCTGGGTCTTTCCCTACACGTTTTTCATCCAAATCTTGCATTTTTCCATGCCTGGGAGCTCGTTTTTGCATATACAGTAGCTGGGAAGAGAGGGGCCACGAATTGGGGACTGTATGGAGGTCGTTTTTGCCCCCGAATGTCCAAGGACGTTTTTCTAAAAACGGATTTGGCTTCCCAGGGTTGTTCCCCATCTCCAAATTTCGTTTTTGTGTGTTCCCACGTTTTTCTGAGTTAGTTGAAACCCCATCTCCTGCATCCCACTGTGGAAAACGATTTTCATCATGCCCATAATTGTGTTCTGCTGCTATGTGCATCCTCGTTTTTGGTTTGAACCTGTGAGTTGAAGTTTTCGAGTGGTAATGGACAGAAGTGGCTTTATAAACCTAGTGGGGGAGACAACCTCTCAAGAAGATCAAGAGGGCTTGGGTTACTCTTCTATGCATACCCTGAGAGCACTAGACAGCGAAGGTATGGCTTGAGGGACTGTATAGCAGTGAAAATAATACTTCCTTGTGCTGGGTGTGTAGGTATTGTGGGTGCCAAGCTAGATAGATGTTGCAAGGTTATCCCTGGCTCTGTGGTTGAGCTCACTAGCTTAGCAATTCTTCCTTTCCATCTCCTAGCAGCCTGATAAACCCAATTGTAGATTGGCTTGGCTCATCTTGGTGTATGATTGGCTATGTGTGATTCTGTTGTTCCCTGGTTCCTTGTAGAGATCATGCCCGGCTCGGGGGGTGGCAGTTGTATCAAGAGGTTGATAAGCAGAACTGGCCTATGGTTGGGTGGAACGTTGCAGTTGCATAGCCAGTTGCTTGGGGCTACTGTTATAAGATAAGTATTCTCCTGTATATACTTGCAATTACTTAATTGATGGATATCTAAATGTGTGGTGAAGGTGTAAATGATATTACTTCCACTGTGTTATAAAAATAGTTATGCATCTACATATCTCTCTTATATATTATGTGATGCTTATGTAATAAGTCCTTGGGGCTAGATGCCCAGTTTAGTATCACGTCCGTTCTACACTTTCATATGTATATGTACATTTTCATTTTAATTGGAATGTTTGATTATAATGTATGGGGCTGGATGCCCGGTTTAACCTCACGATCCTCTCCATCTAGGTGGTAGGATGGGAGGGGACGTGACAGAATGGTATCAGAGCTGCTGGTTGCAGCATTGGACCTCTATGGGTCAAATCATGGTTAAGTTAGATAGTTTGCAGGGGTAAAAGTTACGTCCTACTGAGCAGCATTTATCACTGAAAGGAAGAAGTTTCAAAATTTTTTCCTAAGTGTTTTTGAAATTATTGTTTAAGACTGTTTAAAGATTGTTTCGGAAAGAATTCCCGAATGTCTTCCGCAACTGCGGAAGCATTCGGCGAATCGTTTTGAAATTGCGGAAGCATTCCGCGAGTTTTTCCGAAATTTGCAAAGGGAAGTTTTCGGAAGGAATTCCCTTCCGAAATTGCGGAAGGATTCCGCGAATCGTTCCGCAACGCGGAAGAGTTCGGCGAGCCGTTCTGAAGTTGCGGAAGACTTCGGTAAATCATTCCGCAACTGCGGAAGACTTCGCCGAATCATTCCGCAACTGCGGAAGACTTCGCCGAATCATTCTGCAACTGCGGAAGACTTTGTCGAATCATTCCGCAACTGCGGAAGACTTCGGTGAATCATTCCGAATTTGCGGAAGCATTCCGCAAGTCTTTCCGCAAAAGCATTTCGCAAAAATCACCCGAAACCGGGGAAGCATTCCGTGCAATGGCGGAAGCCTTCACCGAATGGCTCTGCAATTGCGGGAGCATTCACCGAATGGCTTCGCAATTGCGGGAGCATTCGCCGAATGGCTCTGCAACTGCGGAAGCCTTCGCCGAATGGCTCCGCAATTGCGGAAGGCTTCAGCCAACCTCCCTGCAGTTGCTGGAGCAAGCCCCCTTGACCCCCTTTTTGTTTTTCTCCTTGTATGTCGTTGGTTGTAAGAGAATTCTATAATTTCACAAATTGTGAACGTAATATTTTTCCCACGTGCATGAAGTAATTTGTGAATTCTGAGAATATAATGCATCTAACAATTGTGCTGATGAACACATTTCAGAGTCACAGTTACAGTACGGTAGCACTCTAGATAATACAGTTGGAAAGTTTTGGATCTTGGTTGGGCCAAGAAAATGAACATCATGGATGATGCACAGGACCCCTATGAGCCTGAGACAGATGCCATGGGGGAGAACATACAGGTCGAGAATGCGGAAACAAAATCTAATGGGAGAAGAAATCAAGAGACCCCTCCAGATGTTGCAGCCACCATGAGAAGCCTAAGGGTGGAGTTGCAAAGCTGTAGGGAAGATAATGAAAGGATGATTAAAGCTCAGGAAGAGAAAAATCAGTTGAATGCAGCCATGCTACAGATTTTGACAGACATCCAAAGGCAAATAAACTCTCGGCATCAGACATCAAATCTAGAAAGGGGTGGGAGTATCTCTAGAAGGAATTCCCGCAAGAGGGCCAGTAGCCCAAGAAGAGTTTCTACAGACAGAACATATAGTCCAGAAATCTCTTCTAATGAATCATCTGACTCTGAAGAATCCATTGAGGGTTCAAGCTCTTCATCTCACAGGAGCAAGAGGAAGAAGCACTACAAGAACAATTCACATGGGGAATTTAAGAAGGCAAAACCTCCTACATTTGATGGAGAAGTAAAATCTGGTCAAGAAGCTGAAGCTTGGCTTCTTGGGATGAGAAAATATTTCCAAGTCCAAGATTATTCGGGAAATATGAAGGCAAGGGTAGCCATCTTCAACTTGAATGGAAGAGCATCTATATGGTGGGAACACACCAGGCAAGTGAAGAAGATCAATGAAATGAAGATTGTGTGGAAGCAGTTCAAGAAATACTTCAAGCAGAAGTACCTTTCTGACAGGTACTATGATGGTAAGATCAAAGAGTTCCATGAGCTGAGATTGGGACAATCGACCATGGAAGAATATGCAAACAAATTCTTGGAGCTGCTGAGGTATGTCAGGTATATTCGAGATGATAAGGTGAAAATTCAGCGTTTCCTAAGTGGACTTACCCAGTCATATAAAGATAGAATTGAGTTTGATGAACCTCGAACTCTAGAGGAGGCCATAAGAAAGGCCAAGTATTGCTTTGATCAAAACATAAGCAAACCCGAATTCCATAAGGCATGGAAGGATAGGAAAAATGAAAAGTTTGACGAAAGGAAGAAGGGGTTCAAGCCTCCTCAATTCTGGAATCAGCAAAGGCAGCCATCACAGGTTCTGACTAAGCCAACTAGGATGATGGGAGACAAGCCAAGAGATCTAAAAGAGCCAAGAGAACGACTTCAATGTTGGGGTTGTGGAGGAGACCACATGCTTAGGAACTGTCCACATCGGAATGGGAATGAAAATCAAGTCCACAACATCCAGGGAGCTGAAACTGTGGGTCAAGTGGCGAGGACAATCCCTAGAATCTATGCAGCAGTAGAAGACCGCCAAGCAGATCATCAATCAACTATGGTTGAAGTTGAAGGTAAGATTGCTAAGCAATCTGTTTCTATTTTGATTGATCCTGGATCTACTCATAGTTATGTCACTCCTGGAATTGTTGAGATTTGTGCTTTTAAGAAATTAAAGCATAGTAAATCATGGTTAGTTCAACTAGCCACTGGAACAAAGAGAAAAGTTAGTGAAATAGTAGAGAAATGTCCATTAGAGATGGATGGGCTATTCACTTATGCAGATCTGAATATTTTGCCACTTGGTTCCTATGATGTTCTCATTGGAATGGATTGGTTAGAAGCACATAGGGTTAAACTTGACTGCTACAATAAGACATTTGAATGCATGGACGAAGAAGGAAACCCGAGGGTTGTAAAAGACATTACAAAGGTGACTTCTGTTAGACAGATTTCAGCCATGCAGCTGAAGAAGTTCTATAGGAAGGGATGTCAATTGTATGCAGCCCACATTTTAGAGGCAGCAGAGAATGAAACTCTTAAATTGGAGCACTATCAGGTATTGCAAGAATTCAAGGATGTTTTTCCCGATGAGATTCCAGGACTTCCTCCAAGGAGAGACATTGACTTTACAATTGAGCTTGTGCCAGGAGTGGCACCAGTGTCTAAGACACCCTACAGGATGAGTACACCGGAATTGCTAGAATTAAAAATGCAATTACAAGAGTTGCTAGAAAAGAAATATATTAGGCCAAGTGTGTCCCCGTGGGGAGCACCTGTTCTATTCGTGAAAAAGAAAGATGGAACACTCAGGTTATGTATTGACTACAGGCAGTTGAACAAAGTCACCGTGAAGAACAAATATCCATTTCCTTGAATTGATGACCTTTTTGATCAAATGAGAGGAGCAAAGGTATTTTCAAAGATTGACTTGAGGTCTGGTTACCATCAAGTAAGAATCAAAGAAGAAGATATTCATAAGACAGCCTTTAGAACGAGGTATGGACACTATGAGTTTGTAGTGGTACCATTCGGTCTCACAAATGCACCAGCTACATTCATGTGTCTCATGAATAATGTTTTTAGCAAATATTTGGACAAGTTTGTTCTTGTGTTCCTAGATGACATTCTCATATATTCTAAGAATGAAGAAGAGCATGAAGAACATTTGAGAATGACAATGCAATTACTAAGGGAGCATAAGCTGTATGCAAAGTTGAGCAAATGTGACTTCTATAAAGATAGAATTCATTACTTGGGTCACATTATCTCCGACGAAGGAATATTTGTGGACCCTGAGAAAATTGAAACCATTATGAATTGGCCAACTCCAAGGAATGTGACTGATGTGAGATCTTTTATGGGCCTTGCTGGTTACTATAGGAGGTTTATCAAAGGATTATCCAAGGTTGCAAACCCAATCACTTCTTTGCAAAAGAAGGGGATAAAGTTTGAATGGTCACCAAGATGTGAGGAAAGTTTTCAATGGTTGAAGAATCTTCTTACAAGTGCACCAATTTTGAAAATTGCAGACCCAGAAAAAGACTTTGTGGTGTGTACCGATGCATGCAATCAAGGACTTGGAGGAGTTCTTATGCAAGACAACCACGTGATATGCTATGAGTCAAGAAAGCTGAAGGAGCATGAGAAGAAATATGCTACTCATGATATAGAGCTAGCAACCATAGTACATGCTTTAAAGATGTGGAGGCATTACTTAATGGGAAGAAAATTTGAGTTAAGGACAGACCATTGTGGACTGAAATACTTGTTTGATCAGCCAACGTTAAATGCTAGGCAAGCTAGATGGTTGGAATTTTTGTGTGAATTTGATTTTAAAATCAAACACATTAAAGGGAAAGAAAACAAGGTGGCCGACGCACTCAGTAGGAAGGCACATGAAATGCATGTGTCAGCGCTTAGTACTTGCCAACCAGAATTGAGGCAGCAGATTGTTAACCATATGGTTGAGGATGAAGTGTATGAGCAGATAAAGGGAAAATTGCAGCAGCAAGACCTTGGCAAGAAGAATGAAGGCTATCACTTGGAAGAAGGCAGACTTCTTACTTATAAGAATAGAGTCTATATTCCAAATGCGGCAGATTTAAGGAGAATGGTTATGGATGAGATCCATAAAGCTCCATACTCTGGTCACCCAGGATATCAGAAAACAATTGCTACATCAAGAAAATATTATTTCTGGCCAGGCATGAAGAAGGATGTTGCTGAATACATTTCTAAGTGCATGAAATGTCAGCAGGTGAAGGTTGAACACCAACACCCCACAGGTTTAATGCATCCAGTGCCAATTCCAGAATGGAAATGGGAAATAATTTCCATGGATTTTATTATAGGATTTCCAATGACTAAGAGACAACATGATTCCATCATGGTTGTGGTGGACAAGTTAACAAAGGCAGCACATTTTATACCGGTTAAGTCCACACATAAAGCCGATGCCATTGCAGATATTTTCATGAAGGAAATTTTCAGATTACATGGGTTGCCTAAGGCAATAATTTCGGACAGGGATACCAAGTTCACTTCCAATTTTTGGAAAGGTCTCTTTGCCGATTTGGGTACACAGTTGAACGTTAGCACCGCATACCATCCTCAAACAGACGGGCAAACAGAAAGATTAAATCAGGTGCTTGAAGACATGCTTCGCATGTATGTAATGGACAAGCCCTCAAAGTGGGAGGATTATCTACACCTGGTAGAGTTTGCATATAATAATGGGCAGCAAGAATCACTGGGAATGAGTCCATATGAGGCTTTGTACGGCAGAAGGTGTAGGACACTAGTGACTTGGGACAATCCAGTGAACTGAATTGTACTTGGGCCAGAATTGCTTAAAGAAATGGAGCAAGAGGTTGCAAGGATCCGGCAAAATTTAAAAGCAGCCCAGGATAGACACAAAAGCTATGCAGATAAACACAGAATGCATAGGGAATTCAATGTTGGGGATCATGTGTATCTTAGAGTGAGATCAAGGAAGAGTTCCTTGAAGCTTGGGAGTTGTGCCAAGGTATCACCTAGATATTGTGGGCGATTTGAAGTGCTTGAAAGAATAGGTCCAGTTGCATATAGGCTTGCATTGCCTGCTAGCACTAAAGCTCATAATGTTTTTCATGTCTCTTTGCTTAAGAAATATGTACATGATCCTAACCATGTGATTAATTAGGATGTGATCTAGGTGGAACCCGAGGGAGAATTCCAAACCGATCCATTGCACATCCTAGACAAGAAGGTAACATTGCTCCGGAACCGAGCCATCGGACAGGTAAAAGTGCAATGGAAGCACTACGGTCCCGATGAGGCTACATGGGAGCTGGAAGATGCCATGAGGGTGGCATATCCATTTTTGTTCAATTTTGATGAGCACTGAGGACAGTACTAATGTAAGGGGAGGGGAATGTCACGTCCCCATTTTGACCCCCTTTGTATTAAATCGTAAATGATGTAAATATTGTAATTTAATCATGGTGAGGAGCTCAAGGCCAAGGCCCCACCATTGATTTAGCATTTCATGTATCGGAAATTAAAAATAGATGCCTACGGTTCTTGTGCTAGATAGGCACAATGTATATAAGACATCAGGTAATTACGAATTTTAATGAAAAACCCACAACTGGCTATGCAATGCAACAAAAGAGATGGGGCATGATTCTACAAGAAAAAGGGAGGGACATTATTCAAACCCTTGAGCCAATGGTATTAATCCATGTGTCAATGGGGAAACCCATAAAACCACCAACTACCCACTTTGTCTCATGCACCCAATCATTTAATTCTTCCAAAGATTGGTTGTGGCAGTTAATGTCTTGGGATTGGAAAAGTATGGAAGTCAGATTTTCGTGCATGGGCAAGCTATCAACTTGGGAGAATGTGTTTTGTCTCCTTGGGCCAGAAAACACCCATGAAATGGTTCCCAAAGGCAATTGGAAACAGGCAGTCTTTCCTCACTCACGCAGTTGGAGCTAGCTGGGTCTTTCCCTACACGTTTTTCATCCAAATCCTGCATTTTTCCATGCCTGGGAGCTCGTTTTTGCATATACAGTAGCTGGGAAGAGAGGGGCCACGAATTGGGGACTGTATGGAGGTTGTTTTTGCCCCCGAATGTCCAAGGACATTTTTCTAAAAACGGATTTGGCTTCCCAGGGTTGTTCCCCATCTCCAAATTTCGTTTTTGTGTGTTCCCACATTTTTCTGAGTTATTTGAAACCCCATCTCCTGCATCCCACTGTGGAAAACGATTTTCATCATGCCCATAAATGTGTTCTGCTGCTATGTGCATCCTCGTTTTTGGTTTGAACCTGTGAGTTGAAGTTTTGGAGTGGTAATGGACAGAAGTGGCTTGATAAACGTAGTGGGGGAGACAACCTCTCAAGAAGATCAAGAGGGCTTGGGTTACTCTTCTATGCATACCCTGAGAGCACTAGATAGGGAAGGTATGGCTTGAGGGACTATATAGCAGTGAAAAGAATACTTCCTTGTGTTGGGTGTGTAGGTATTGTGGGTGCCAAGCTAGATAGATGTTGCAAGGTTATCCCTGGCTCTGTGGTTGAGCTCACTAGCTTAGCAATTCTTCCTTTCCATCTCCTAGGAGCCTGATAAACCCAATTGTAGATTGGCTTGGCTCATCTTGGTGTATGCTTGGCTATGTGTGAGTCTGTTGTTCCCTGGTTCCTTGTAGAGATCATGCCCGGATCGGGGGTGGCAGTTGCATCAAGAGGTTGATAAGCACAACTGGCCTATGGTTGGGTGGAACGTTGTAGTTGCATAGCCAGTTGCTTGGGGCTACTATTATAAGATAAGTATTCTCCTGTATATACTTGCAATTACTTAATTGATGGATATCTGAATGTATGGTGAAGGTGTAAATGATATTACTTCCGTTGTTTTATAAAAATAGTTATGCATCTACATATCTCTCTTATATATTATGTGATGCTTATGTAATAAGTCCTTGGGGCTAGATGCCCAGTTTAGTATCACGTCCGTTCTACACTTTCATATGTATATGTACATTTTCATTTTAATTGGAGTGTTTGATTATAATGTATGGGGCTGGATGCCCGGTTTAACCTCACGATCCTCTCCATTTAGCTGGTAGGATGGGAGGGGACGTGACACTAGACCTGCAAAACAACTTGATACCTTTCTCAAATACATTTGACTACACATAGAATACTGATATTCATAATAGAAGAAGACATCAGATTATAAACAAACTGTAATCAAATCCAAGACACATTAATAGGTCATCTTTGGAAAGAGAAGAACGTCTGATCTTTATTAATGAATCAAAGCAAGTACATAAATTTATACCTTCCTTCAAGCTTGGCACTTCACGAAACCTAGATTCAAGGTCTCTTGCTTCTATTCTCCAAGGATTCCAGCCTCTAATCAACTGTGCTAGGGTTTACCAAAACTGAAGCACAAGAGAGGGGGATGAGGGTCTCCATTCCTCGAGCATAACTTTGTAATTGGGATTGGTCCCCTTACATGGCCCTTCTACCCTCCTTATATAATCAAAGAAGCAGAGGAAAATAAGTTATAACCGAGTAGGAGGTTCCCCAACCAACTTAACTTACTCGAATTTCAAGATTTTGACCAAAACAGGGGTGTACGTTACTCTACCATAGACAAAGTAGCGTACATATGGAGTTGAGCGCTACTATTTCAATAGTGGAGTCGCGCTCAGAAGGTTTTGAGCGCTACTATTGATGAAGCAAAGTAGGGTACACACGCTACTATCATGCCTGTGTACCAGCGCTCATGTTGAAAAATGGCCAAAAACAGGCTTTTCTGCTCATTTTCAGGAGATGGTTTGGTTTGGAAAAATGTTCCTAAGGGTCATATACATCAAATGGGTCAATAATGAGGTAATTTCAACCATTTTTTAGTGTCCCAAATGACTCCTCCATCCACAAATGTCATGTTGTGTGACTGAACTTGATCTCAAGAAATGTCGTCATGCGACCAAGGGACGCAAGTGTCATCACGGACGGAGAGGTGTCATTTCAAGCTATAACAACACCCTTAGGAGAAACGCTATTTCACCCATCCTGGCTGATTATCCTAATGCTCTGGTGGATTTTCCCTAGACAATGTCCCGTAGAATCTTAAACTTATCAACCGAATATGCCCTTAATCCGGAGGTTATTTCGAGGGTAAGAATGGATTAGCGTAACACGGTTGTAGTTACTGAAGTGGAAAACACCACTCTGAATGTTGGAGGAATTTTGTTTCCATAAACTCCTCCAAATTCACCTGCCTCTCATCCACCGCAGGATGAAGGAGCACAAATCCCCGCTTCATAAGACCTTTCTCCCATCATCTCAGGAGAACATGGATCATTTGAATGGATAAACCGACCCCAAGACAACCCTACAACAGCTGTTGGTCCTTCAACAACTTGTTAGACCTCTTCTACAAACCACCCAGTGGCTCATTTTTCCATCTCATCACCACCTAGTGGGACTACTCCAGACGACCCTTTAGCCTACTTTTGTGGCCAATTAGCTCAATTTCATTCCATGGCTGAGGAGTTTCGGTAGTCAAGTCTCCAATGAAGGATTAAAGACCCATCGTTACCCCCTTACCGACCCATCCTAGATCATCCGATATCTTTTGGATCACCGGAATAATCCTCCGACCATGAGACCACTAATAAGACTGGTCAACCCTCACAAGAGTTCAGTCCTGCACCTCAAGTGAACCAACTGGTGGAAGGACAACAGTCCAACACACCTGTCACTACCATAGTTACTTTACCAGTTCCTCCCCCACCTCAAAATTCGAGGGGAGGATATTCCATTCCCATGGATTATCCCATCGGTAATGTTATTACTACAGTATCTAATCAACAATCCACATTGGTTCAACCTTTGAATAGTGGTCAACCTATTGTTGCTGGGGGGTAACCCCCATTTCCTAACCAGAATATAGGCGGCGGAATCCCCAACAGACCTTCCGTTGGACCTCCCCAACCCGCTAGACCATCCACCATGGGATTATCTCATGTTGGAGGCCCATCCAATGTAACTCAACCCTCATGGAGTCAAGCATATCCAGGTTCTGTTAACCCTGTGCTGGGCCAATCTAATCTCGGAAATGCACCATATGGGATACCTTATCCCAGGAATCCATACACTCCCTAGGTGAAACAACCTATGTTGCAACACGGACCCAAACCCACAATCCCTCAAGTACCCCCACCCCCGATCGGTCCTCCTCTACCTCCTGCTGGAGGCGGCGGGCCCCCACCTAACCTTGGGGTAGGCCCACCTCATTTTTTCAACAATATCCCTCACCCTTCTGGCAGTGGCGGGAGTAGTCCACCACCCCCTCCCAACGGAGGTGGTGGGGGACCACCTTATCATGGTGGAGGAGGACATTTCCCTCTAGGTGGCAGAGGTGGTCCACCACCCCCTCCAGGCGGAGGCAGTGGTGGTGGAGACCCTCATCCTTCCGGCGGAGAAGGTGGTGGGAGCCCCCATCCTTCTGGAGGTGGAATTGGTCCACTACCCCCTCCAGGCGAAGGCGGTGGTGGGCCACCTCATTACGATTATGGACCCCCACCTCCTCCCGATGGTGGCAGTGGACCTCCACCCCCTCCCGGTGATGGAGGTGGACCCCCACCTTTTTGGAATGGACAACCTTATGGTGGTGGACCCCCTTACGGTCTAGGCAGCACCCCCCCCTATGGCTAGTTTCCTCCTGGTACACCTTACGGTCAGTCTGGTCCTTACATTCCTTATCCGTATTATCAATACGCGTAGCCTAACCCGTAGCTGCCATTCCTGGCTACTTTGGACCTACCTAACCTATCTCGTTTAACCAACTATCCTATTTACCACAGATCTAACTGGCCACCAATTCCGGTGAAACTTTCGTCTGATATCCCCAAATTTGACGGCAAGCCAGGTGAAGACCCTAAAAACCACGTGATGACATACCACTTATGGTGTTCATCTAATTTCTTAATGGACAATTCAGTTCATCTTATATTGTTTCAAAGGACTCTCACCGGTTCGGCTGCCAAGTGGTACATTCAGTTGCCACCTCACTCTTTTCCTGATTTTGGTTCTCTTGTCATGAACTTTTTGACACATTTCCAGCTGCCCATACGGTATGAAACTGGTACCGAGCTTTTAACCTCGCTCCGTCAGAATACCGCCACTCCTATTTCGGATCATATCCATGAGTGGCGAAGGAGTTGACGTCTCATTAAAGCTCCTATTCCAAATCAGCTCCTAGCATACTGGCTTACAAAATCCCCCATCCCTACCATAGCAAGAGATGTTTCCATGCGAGGTGCTGTCACCAAAGGACAAGCCATTGCAAGTGCCCATGTACTAGACCTAGTCTACACTCAATCCGACACTTTGTTTGATATTCTACCTGACGCACCCCATGACGTTAATGACCCTGTGAAACCACATAAGGGACTCCAAACTGATGGAATCATTGGTTCCCTTAACACCCAACCTACTTCTAGCACTGTTGGATCATCCAACCTTCACGGTTCCTCCCCATTACCGACTCAGGCTGGCCATAGCACCACCAAATCCACCACTCCTCCTCTAACTAAAAAGGTGAATTCTATCCAATCAGCTTCATCTCAGAAGTCTGGCGGTAAAAATAAGAACAAGAGGGAACCCAAAAAGTCTTCTGCCTAGTAGGAACAAAAGAGCACTCTTGACGATACCAAGCAGAAACAGAAACTAAAGTATACTTGTTTACTATGTGGAGATGACCACTTCTCCAAAGAATGTCCCCATAGAGATGAAGTACAAAATTTTCTTAGGGGTGAACCAACTCCCGCAGTCCTCAATGATTTGTTTCCTACTCAGAACCAGCAGATGATTGCTCAACCCCCCCCATCCCAACGGGAACCATCCAATACCGCGCATGTTCTCATGGTGCGTAACAAGATGATCAATTTGAACACTCGCTCACGATCTTACAAACCGACCCCTTCGAAGGAATCCACTGGAAGTAATGCTGAACAAGCTTCCGACTCCTTAACTGATGTCACTGTACCATCAACTTCTCTCACGACTGAGAAGCCATCCTTAGACTCGATATTGCGACTGCCCAAGAGTACGATTCGAAAAGTTGTTTTCAATTCTAACGCTCAAGCGGCACAAAATTACAATATTGTAGAAGACTTGGCACAAACTCCTTGCGCCATTTCTACCCTGGAAGTTTTGCATAATTGTCCTAATCAACGCAAAACTCTCCTTGCAGCCATTGGTCCAATCAACCCCGATTCCTCCAATACCATCATGTTCGGACTTGACCACTTCAAGTTGAGGCTCTCCCACCAACTCGCATTTCAAGTTTCTGCGAACATTGCTGGGAAGATTGTCCATCGTACCCTTTTAGACGAAGGCGCCTCCAATTTTGTCATGTTGATCACCTATTAGAGAGCCATTGGCTCCCCCGAATTGAATCCTTCTCCTACCACATTGAAAGCATTCGACGGGCGTGGCTTTCAACATCATGGGCTCTTACAAGCTCTTGCAGTTGAGTTGGGAGGAAAGACCGTAACCGTTAATGTGGAAGTGGTCTCGGCCCCAATAGATTATAATCTCTTACTCGGTCGCAATTGGTTTTACGCCATGCAGGTGGTAGCCGCTTCAGTCTTTCACATAGTACAATTCCCCCACCAAGGATGAATTGTTACTATCAACCAATTAGATTTTTGCACACCAGATGCTACTACTCATATTGGTGACCATGTTCCTTCCATTGGAAAATTGTTAAAACAGTATGAGAGTATAGGGGTTGGCCTTTTGAAACATTCATCTCTCATGGGTGGTTTTCCGGTGATGGACCCACCTAATCATGTCGCTATGGTGAATATGATCTCCATGAGATTTTATCTCACTCTATCGATACTTGGATTGTACCGGATGAAGCCACAACACATCTACTTGGAGATATAATGCCTCCTTCACCTGCTGAACGTATTTACGAGGCTACCCAATCAACACCGGAGGACTATTTAACCATGGCCTTTCCATCCTGTTCTCTACAACGGACGTCATCTCTACCTGATCTCTTACTTCAGACTTTTCATTCAGATGAGTCCATCATGGAAGTTATGAATGTTGAAGACAGACCGTGGGATGATCTACACCATAGGTCATCTTTTCTTCCTCCTTTGGAGTACATAGAGGACAAAATCCACACCCTCTTCTCACTAAACATCTACCCATTCCCTCATTCCCCCATTCTTACATGTCTTACGGACACGAAGGAAAACTTGGCCAACATTGAGCCAACAACCCCGGTAGACATCTTGGTGAAACCTGGTATAGTGGAACACATTTGCATAGGCCAGAAGTGTGCCCCTAAAGAAATAGCTCCTAGCACAGCCTTATTTAAGTAATTTCAAGATGTATTTTCTTGGTCCTATGAGGAGATGCCTGGGATAGACCCCGCGATCGTTTCTCATGAAATAAAAACCTATCTCGACGTCAAACCTGTACGCCAAAAGTTGCGACAGGTATATCCCCGGAAGACGACGTCAATCAAGGATGAGATTGAAAAGCTCTTAAAGGCTAGTTTTATTTATCCTGTCCCATTGATGAATTGGGTCTCAAACGTCGTCCCTGTGAACAAAAAATAGGGTACCATTCATGTCTGTGTCGATTATCGGGACCTTAACTGGGCCTGTCCAAAACACAACTACTCGACCCCCTTCATCGACCAGATTATCGACAATTGTGTTGGAAGCGTCATCTTCTCATTTATGGATGGATTTTCTGGTTACAACTAGATTGAGATCAACCCCTCTGACCAACATAAGATGGCTTTCATTTTCCTATGGGGAACGTTTGCATACTGCAAACTCCCGTTTGGCCTTAAAAATGTTGGTGCCACATTTCAGTGGGATATGTCGTATGCCTTCCATGACATTAAGGACTTTGTGGAACCTTACCTGGACAATCTCCCTGCTCATTCAAAGAAGCGTGAGTTCCACATTGATCATCTGATGGCCATTTTCCTGAAATGCAGATGGTACAATATCCGTCTAAATCCTCATAAGTGTATATTTTGCATTGAGTCTGGATGCCTATTAGGATTTATTGTTTCAAAGGATGGGATCCACATTGATCCCTTAAAGGTGGAGGCCATCATCAACTTGCCACCCCCGACTGATGTGACGGAACTTCAAAGTCTCCAAGGGAAGGTGACTTATTTAAGACGTTTTGTTTGCAATTTCACGAAGAAGACTTAGGGGTATATGAGACTCCTCAAGAAGGACGTCCCATTCATTTGGGATGACCAAGCTCAAAAATACTTCAACAATATCAAACATGCCATCACGCATGCCCCCGTGCTCCAACCGCCCAATTTTTATCGAGATTATATCTTATATCTCGCCGCTTCTGCTACCACTATCGCCATGGTTTTGGTATAGGAGGATCAAAATGCCCAGGAACATGTAATATACTATGCAAGTAAGGGTCTTGCTGACATTGAAACTAGATATTCACATGTTGAAAAACTCACATTTGCGGCAGTCATCGCCATCCAAAATTTCTAGCACTATATCTTGCTCCACACCACCACCATCATTGCAGACTCGAAACCCATGTACCACGTCCTGACACGTCAGGTTCTTGGGGGCAAGTATTCACGCGGGATCATGATACTGCAAGAATTTGATATTCTTTTCAAGAAAACCAAGTCGAAATTTTTTTGGTGTTTGCCGAGCTGATCTGTGACCTTCCCTGTCCTAATGCAGAAGTTGAGCACAATGACTATTTTCCAGATGAATCATTGTTTCTCATCAGTACAACTGATCCATGGTATGGAGATATCTCATTATATCTTCAAACCCAATGCTTCAACCTTCAATTGTCTCATGATTTCCGTCGTAACATATGTCACCATGCGAAGTATTATTTAATAATCAATGATACTTTGTATCGCCGTGGAATTGATTCAATTCTTTGACGTTGTCTCACTCACGATGAAGACGAACGCGTTCTGAATGACTGTCACACTGGGGCATGTGGCAATCACCTCTCTGGGATGGCTACAGCGCAAAAGATTTTGCATGCAGGATATTATTGGCCTACCATATTCAAATATTGTATTGAGGCCATAGAAAGATGTCCTCCTTGCCAACACTTCCATACGAAGAAGTGCACCCATCCTACCCCATTACACTCGGTTATTGCCAAAATCCCCTTCGCAAAATGGGGCATCGACTTTATGCATTGTAAGCCTACCTCGACCGAGGGGCATAATTACATCATTATAGCTGTGGATTTATTTACAAAGTGGATGAAGCTATGCCTACATACTAGAATGACGGCAAAACCACAGCACTCTTCATGTTCAATCATGTAATAGTGGGGTTCTGAGTTCCTCAGGCAATTGTCACCGATCATGGATCCCATTTTCAGAACCATATGGTTGATGAACTGAGCAACAGGTTGGGTTTTCACCATGAAAATTCAACACCCTACTACCCGCAGTCCAATGGACAAGTTGAGGCCACTAACAAAGTCTTGAAAATCATGGTCCAAAGGATGGTAGGTACGCAGAAATCCAATTGGCATAACATGCTCTTTTCAGTGTTATGGGCCTACAGAACCTCCGTTAAAACTGCTGGAGCTTTCACTCATTTCCAACTAGTCTATGGATTGGAGGTTGTCCTACCTATAGAGTGCGAAATTCTGTCTCTACAACTCGCTGTCGAACTTCTTCCTAATACTACTGCCGAAGAAGAACGTCTCCTCCACTTAGAAAAACTTGACAAGTCCCTCCAAGATGCCACTCTTGCTAATGAAGTGCACAATAAACGCATAAAATCCCAATACGACAAGTCAGTTGAACCTCGTATCTTTAACGAGCATGACCTGGTCCTCACTTATGACTAGAAGCACGAGAAACTAGGAGCAGGAAAGTTCGAATCCATGTGGCATGGACCTTACATTGTCAAACATGTTTTGGAGAAGGGAGCTTACAAGCTTGAAGACTATGACGGAATCTCTTTGGGTGAACCCCGCAATGGGCTTTACCTAAAGAGATACTATTCCTAAACTCGTCACACTTAGAATTTCTTGTATATACTGTACATGGCATGTTTTTTATGTTTTTGTGTGTTGTGACGCTTTTATTTTTGAGTGTCTTTAGGTCTTGTTTCCGCTCCTTATACCATGTTTTGTCTGCGTGTGCAGATGGAAACATGCTATGGATTCACGGACGGCGCTAGCCGGCATACCCATAACCTTGCTTCGGCAGCCTGGGTACTATATTCCCCAACAAGTGAGATCACTTGCCCAGGAGGAAGTCTCCTAGGGTTTGCGACCAACAACGCCGCAGAATATCAAGCAATAATCGGAACCCTAGCTAACGCCATTTCCTTGGGTATGAACTACATTTTCATCCACATGGATTCTCAATTACTAGTTTCCCATCTTAACCGGGTTTACACCATCCGTGATCCCACCTTACTCTGTCTCTTCAGACGAGTACGTCTCCTGGAAACGTAATTTGAATCCATTCAGTACCTACACATTCCACGAGAGTTAAAGACAGTTGCCGACTCGATGGCCAACATCGTTTTGGATTGGTACATCGCACACACATAATATTCATAATATGTAAAAGCATTCACAACATGTAAATAATGCAATGTAAAAAAGCAAACATGTAAACAAGATCACATCACTCATCATTTTAAAACACATAATGTATAAATCACCGAGAATGTCCATATATATATATATCACTCAAAAGTAGTGCTGGTACAAAATCTGAAGCACGATGGCTTTCAGTGAGTCTCTACAAAATCTAAAGCATCGTAGCTTTCAGTAGTACAAAATCTAAGGCCTCTAAGCTCTCAGTATAAGTATAATAGTGTCATTAGGCCTGACGCCTGGACCGTACACCACCCCTAGCATGGACATCCCACTGTCGCTGAGTAAGGAAGCAATCCATGGTCCTCGCTACCTTGTAGAATAGGGCATTGAAGCGTACAGATGCTCCAACCCCAAACCTCTACATGGGTCTCGGTAGGTCATCCATCGCTGGCTCAGGAACCTCTACTGTCAACTGGGACAAGTTCCTGTATACCTCCTCCATCTCCTATATGGCATCCTGAGCACCTGGGGGCACAACTGCTTCCCCACCTCTGTCTCTCCTCGCCAGAAGGGAAAGTCCTACCGGTCGTACGAGCCCCACATCTGCACACACATGTTACATACTTGTCAGCACTGCATCAAAAAAATGATAAACATGCAAAACTAAAAGTACATGGGTTTTTTATCTCACCTATGTCACCCAATGCTACATCCTCAAGAAGCACCAAGTCCAGATCCTCTCTGAAATCCATACTGCTTTACGAAAATTCCTCAACCATGAGTAACTGGCCTTCCAGCCACCTGAAGAACTCAGGACCAAAGTTGATGATAGGTCCTCCACCATGGTGGGTCATCACCTCATCCCATATGAGCATGTGGGGATCTCTAGGATCCCTGTCATCTAGTACTACCTGTGGATGCAAGAGAGGGATCCGCTCCAAGAGGAACGATACCACAATCAATCCATAACCAAACTGTTTGAGTTGTCAGCTGAGCTCAGAGGTTTGCAAGGAAACCCTCGCAGCAGTTGAAAACCATGGGGGACATGCAGTCCTCCGCATAAAGTATCTGATTCCGAGTAGCCATGTGTGGAGCTTGGCTTCCCACCACTCTAGTAATAGTAAATAGTATGGTATGCAGTGGGCGACTCACCACATCCCTAATAAGAATCTTCCCACTGGAAGATCGAGCAAGAGCGGTATAATGCTGTGACACCATGTCATCAACTGTGTAGTCACTGGCCCGTGTTCCAGTAAGATATATAGGGTCCCCTCTCCGGGAAAAACCAGTAAGGAAATAGATGTCCTCAACATCTATTGTGACGATGTGCTCACCAATCACGAAATATTGTTGGGCCGCACCCCAACTCTAGAGCATGTGTGATAGCAATGGGATTTGGGATCTCATCCCCTGAATCTCAAAGAACATGAGCAAACCACAGTTCCTCAAGAAATCCATGCATTGTGGATCATTGGCAGCTTGTACATCTTCTACTTCATGTTCTCTTTCCCACCACTCTAAAACCATGTTGGCTTGCTAGCAACCTGCCAAAAGGGACATTTAAACACTGTTAGATCCTACTTCAACCACAGCAAGTTCATTTTTTGAGTTAATTTTGATGTTTGAGAAATGCATCTCCATTGTTTTACTTCACTCATTCGGGACTTGCGCCCATTCAGTCTTGTTGCAGTTCCCGAAAGGGCCAACTGCAACGAGCCGAGAGCGCAATAGCCCTCCATGAATTCATAAAAAAAACCCAAAAATTGAACCTAAAAACAAAATCTAATCCACTGGAAAGTTGTTGGATGAAGTTTAGGCTTACCTGCTCCTGACGGTGGGTGAAATGGCGGAACGTAGCTCTTGAAATTGGTAAAGGAAGTTTTGGCTCCAAATTGGTACTTCTCCTCCCAAATTGGCAAATGAAACAATGAAAACTATTTTTGGCCCATTTTTCTATTTATAAATAGAACGAAATATTCATTTTCAAATATTTTGATGCTCTTAGGCCATTCATCATAGTTTTTGACCATTTTTGTCATATTTGGGGTTATTTGACACATTTTCTAGTGTGTAGGAGCTGTAAGTAGTCTTTTGTGCCATTCCTCGTATCACAACATTCATCACAGGTATGAACACTCCCTTGAACGTTTTGTCGTTATTTTTGCAATGGTTAGTTTGTAATTATTGTGTGATGATGAGTTTACTCTTCATTTGTTCTCGTACTCATGAAACTATGAGAACAAGTACCGAGTTATGATTTATCACTTTTTCGGGCTCGCTAAACTTCCACAAAAAAGCACACCCCCTGGAGTCTACCGTTAATCTCTTTTCATGCTCTCAAAAAATGAAAAGATTGCCAAACAAACTTGTCATGTTCATGCTTGTTAAAGCATTTGAATGGTCGTCTTCCTGGTGATAGTTTACCCCTTTTTCGAACAAGGAGGTACTAATTACGAAAAAGGTATACTCCATCCAATCATGACTGGAAGAGTCCTCTCCCACGTTGTTTTACCCTTTTTCGGGTGATGAGGCTAACTTTACGAAAAAGGACCGTTGGAGTCTTCTTTAGTTCTTTTCAGACTCTTTAAACATGAAATGACGACCGAGTTTACCTTCTATGGACTCATTAAAATTCTCACATTGAAGGGCCCGTCATGGGACAAACCCCTCGTATCCCAGGTTTGGAAAACATTTGGGATTGGACTCATCTATGAGATGAGCTATACCGAGCATCTGGTTACCTTCATCAAGATCGTAAGAAACACATGAGGCACTCATCATTCATGATGGGGAAAAAGGAAAGCGTTTGTGTTACATACCTTATTAGTGGCAGTATGTAGTCATTCTTGAACATGGAACTTATCTGCATTTGCATACAACACTTGGATCATTCGTTTGTCCTCGAGTTCCACTTATTTCCTGAGTCTTGTTACTCCTTTTATTCATTCAAACAAAAGCTTCCATCATCAGTCGCTTTGAGAATTTGTGTCGTACTCGTCGTGTCAATACTGCCAAGTCATGCCATGCCCATGTTGAAGAATATGTCTATCATTTATCATATGTAGTCAGTACACCCGCCACTACGTCTGTCTACTCTGAGTCAGTCTTGCATGTTACTATACCATCCAATCTACCCTATACATTTTTGTCGTGTTTCGTGTCAATTGATGGGGGATTCATCATGGCCCTCCTTCGATGGATTCATCCTTGTCGACTTCAACACATCATCCGAGGATTGAATCTAGAAACCAATCAAGTACCTTGGCCCTGCATGCCTCAATGGAAAGATACCTCGCTTTCATCATGAGTTTACATCATTGACTCTTGATCGAAAGATTTCGTCTTGCATTTGACTTCAACTCATTTATTCACGCTTGATGATATGTACTGTGATACCTTGGGAATCATTGACATCAATGGTGATCTCCCTCACACTTGTTAACAGTTTACATCAATGGTTGATAATCAAGTGGTTTCGTTTCTACCATGTTCGACGTCAAGACATTTGTAATCACATGGATAGATTCATATCATTACAGGTTCAGCTTGAAGACCCTGGGGAGTCATGTTTTACCCAGGTGGCGATGGAGTTTGTATTGAGTTATATCACACGGATCCACATTTGTATTGGTCGTGGTTGTGTTATCATCTCATCATGGATCTACGCTTGTGTCTAGTAGCCATGATTGTGTTTAGTCAGTCATTATTGCCATGTATCTGCACTATATTGGTCGGCAGCCATGTTGTACTTCATATGAGATTGTCAGTTCAGAGTCAATTGTATTGCAGCAGTGTATTTCGTCTGACAAGTCTATTGCCATTACTTCCATCAAAGCACTTCACTTGTCTATCTAAAATAGCTTCATGCTTTGGGGGGCATTCTGTTACACCCAAAATATACTCATCATAAGATTCAGTGTATACACCCATGAAGATACCTTGACTAAGTGATCAATCAGAGAGGATTTGTACCCAATTGTGCTAGGTTTTGAAGGCTCGTCGCAGGCTGCACATGAGCAACATGCGACGTCTCACCTTGCCTCATTACAGGGTGCGATGAGGTCAGTTATATGGCGAAAATAGCTTCTTCGAGGTCCTTCTCAAAGATTGCTGACTCGGGACCCTATCCCTAACCTCTTAGAGGAGCTGGCACTTGATTCCTAATACTTTGGAGAGATCCCTTAAGCCTCTCCTACCATCTCTTAACCCATCCTATCCATACCCTATTTACTTAGTCCTATATGAATGAAGCTCACTCCCATCCCAAGGGGAGGAAGTCTATGGTATCTACATGCTGGTAAAATCACCCTTGGAAGCCTTGGTTGTAGTTCTATATCTCTATTATATACTTCCCTCTTTTTACAGAAATACAAATGCTTTCCACCAATATTTTTCATGTGTGCAATGATATTGAGTAGTTTACCTGCTTAACTGTTTACTTAGATCTCTTATTGTATAGACGTATTTTACTTATTTCTCTTGTTTCTTGTCTTGACAGGTCTTGCAGCTTGGATCTGATGATCGTGGGACGTGGAGCAGTATTTGGGAGAAAGGATTGCGAAGTGAAAGGTAAGACATCTAGTACTCGATCCTTAAATAGATCTAGGAAATGCATTGGTAGTTTATTCTATTTGTTCTAGACTCACTTTGATCTAGGGAGATCCTGCTCGCGTTCACTCAAGTGGATTGTCTGATAACAAGCACCAAGTCCATTTCCGCAAGCATCACTCTCAATAGTGAATGGCTTGGAAAAATCAGGCATAGCTAGAACACTTGTAGTACACATAGCTTGTTTCAGTTTGTCAAATGCACAATCAGCAGCATGTGTCCATGTAAAAGCATCCTTTTTCAATAGAGCAGTTAATGGAGATGCAATGTTCCCATAATCCTTGACAAACTTGCGGTAGTAGCCATTCAACCCCAAAAAACCACGAAGGCTCTTGAGCATTTGAGGATGTGGCCAATTGTTCATGGCAGCAATTTTGGCAAGATCCACGCGAACCCCTTGTGCTGAGATAATGTGCCCAATATACTCGAATTCCTGCTATCAAAAAACACATTTAGACTATTTGGCATGGAGATGATGGTCATAGAAAAGTTTCATTACAAGATCCAGATGCTAAAGATGTTCATCCCATGTTTTACTATAGATGAGGATATCATCAAAGAATACCAGAATGAATTTCCACAAGTAGGGCCGGAATATTTTATTCATCAAGGCATGGGATGTGGAAGGATCATTAGTGAGGCCAAAGGGCATGACCAAAAACTCATAGTGGCGATCATGTGTGCGGAAAGCTGGTTTAGGGATATCATCCTCATGAACCAGAATTTGATGATACCCAGAACAAAGATCCAACTTGGAGAAAAATTGAGCACCATGAAGCTCATCAAGAAGCTCATCAACAACAGGAATTGGAAACTTATCCTTGATAGTGAGGTGATTAAGTGCTCTGAATTCAATGCAGAGGCTCCACGACCCATATTTTTTGCAAACAAGAAGAACTGGTGAAGAAAAGGAACTAGTGCTTGGGCGAATAATACCTTGCTTTAGTAAGTCCCTAATGAGCATTTCAATCTCTGTTTTTTCATTAAATGGGTAGTGATAGGGACTGATGTTGGGAGGAATGCTTCCAGGAAGGAGATGAATACGATGATCCTCTGGCCTTGAAGGTGGTAATCCCACTGGTTCAACAAAGACACCTATATATCAATCCAAAATTTGTTGTAGATCCAAAGGGGCAGTGGAGACCGCTAATGGTTGCATCTGAATGGAATGGATCTGAGCAATGACACCATGTGAATTCTTCTTAAGGAGTTTTTCCATGCGATGTGAACTTATGATGCTGATAGACCCTAGTTGTAAGCTGGTCAATGTGTGCTTTTGTCCATTGGGGGAAAACTGCATCCAAATTTTAGAAAAATCCCATAAGATGGGTCCAAAGTGTGCGTAGCCATTGAGCGCCCAAAACCACATCACATCCACCTAAGGTAAAGGAAAACATGTCAAAGCAAAGGTTATAATCTCCCATAGAGATACGCACATTACGACACTTCCCTTTGCAAGGTAAGGTGCCCCCATTAGCAACCATGACTTCAAAGTTGGAGCAAGGATGGATAAAACAATCAGCTTGTTTGGTGATCCAAGGGTCAATGAAATTATGAGTGCTACCAGAATCAATGAGTATTGTAAGAGGAAGCTTCTTGAAGTAATCCCTAACCTGCATGGTTTGAGGGGTGGTGATTCCTGCTAAAGCATGGAGAGATATCTCTGGTTGGTCGTCCTGAGATGGAGGGTCAATAGGTGGCTCTGGAATGTCGACCTGAGCATCCGTTGTATCTGGAGCTTCTTCACCATTTTCAGAGGCAGGCAGAGAATCCATATCCAAGAGATAGAGCTTTTGCTGAACACATCTATGTCCCCGAGTGAATTTCTCATTACAATTATAACAAAGCCCCTTTTCTCTGCGTTCCTGCATCTCGGTTTCAGACAAATGCTTGATAGGAGTTGGTCGAGGTGCTGGCAAGATGGGAGGTCGTTGAGAACCCATATTTCGGAAGGGAACAAAAGTGGGTTTGGATCACTGTTGGGATACAATCTTGTACTCTACCAACTTAGCCAACCCCAGGGCTTCCATCATTGTGTTGGGACAGAACATATCGACCTCATAGTGGATTGCATCCTTTAGACCACTGATAAAACAACTCTGGTAGAAGTCATCAGGCAATCCTTCGGTGTGGTTGGTTAGTTTCTCAAATTCGGTTTGGTACTCTCTCACAGTGTCAATTTGGTGAAGTTTAGTGAGGGCTCCTGTGAAGTCATCAAAAGAATTATGACCAAATCGTTGCAAAAGGAGCTGGCAAAAATCTGTCCATTTTGGCTCTTCATGAGCCTTCATGTACCAATAGTACCATTGAAGAGCTTCATGTTCCAAATGAAAGGATGCAAGTGGAACTTTGTTGACATCAAAAGTATTATGCAGACTGAAATACTATTCTACACGATAGATCCATCTAGTCAGATCAGTACCATTGAAGCGAGGAAAATCAAGCTTCGAACCACGGAAATTGCTGGAAGAAGAGAACCCATTGTCTGATGAAGACTCGGAATGTCGTTTGTTGTTCATGGCTGAATGCTCAAGATGGAGGCTGAGAAATTTTTCATCCAGATCCTGGAGTTTGGCTTGGATGGCTGCAAGTGCTTCTTCCATGGCTTTTGCTCCTATGGGGGCGACAACCATAACCAGAAGTTTTTTTTTTTTTTTGTTCAGTGTGTAGAAAAACAGAAACATAGACTGTTTCAGTAAAGGAAAATATGGATTTGGGAAAAAATATGAAGGGTAATTTGGGTTTGACTAGGTTTTTGACACTGTCAAATGGCCAGGGAAACAAAAAATGATGATTTCATAAGCTGGGTGAAAGAATGAGAAAAAGGGGTAGAGAGGGACAAAGAAGCAGAGTTAGGAAATGAACTATTTGGTAAAATTTGAAGGCGATTGAGTGAAATCCGAAGAAGTTATGACAAACCGTAAAAATAGACAAATGTGGGATTTCAGGCTTTGGGAAGTGGAATTTGGGATAGGGTCCTCAGGAATGAAATATGTAGAATGGGATGACAGGGGTGTCAGGGAAGTTTCAAGGGAAATAGAGTGAAAACAAGGGAGATATGGCGAAAAAACTGAATTTTATAATTTTTTGTTTGTTTAGTGTGTAGAAAAACAGAAACAAACTATTTCAGTAAAGGAAAATATGGATTTGGGAAAAAATATGAAGGGTAATTTGGGTTTGATTAGGTTTTGGACACTGTCGAATGGACAGGGAAGCAAAAAATGGGGATTTCAGAAGCATGGTGAAAGAATGAGAAAAAGGGGTAGAGGGGGACAAAGAAGTAGAGTGAGGAAATGAACTCTGTGGTAAAATTTGAAGGCGATTGGGTGAAATCCGAAGAAGTTATGACAAACCCTAAAAATAGACAAATGTGGGATTTCAGGCTTTGGGAAGTGGAATTTGGGATAGGGTCCTCAAGAATGAAATATGCAGAATGGGATGACAGCGGTGTCAGGGAAGTTTCAAGGGAAATAGAGTGAAAACAAGGGAGACATGGCGAAAAAACTGAATTTTATACTTTTTTTTTTAGAATGGATCTGCTACAGCGTAGAAGGAATAAAAAACAGATGGATCTGCAATGGCACGGAAGGGATTGGCAACAGATGGATCTGAAACGGTTGGATATGAAATGGCTTTCAGAATATATCTGAAGTGGCTGGATCTAGAACGACATTCAGAATGGATCTGAAACGACTGGATCTGAAGTGGCGCAGAAGTGATCGGCAATGGTTCAGCTGAAAATAGATATGAACCCCAGGTATGTACGACTTCCTAACAGTTTAGGGTTTTCACTCAGCCACCAATGTTGTTTGACAGCTTGCATATTGGGGCAGTACCCCTCACTCCACGGCTCAGGTAAAACTGATAACTGCTTTGCACAAACGACATCTCTTGGTTTACCTCACGGATGGGAACTAGTCAATCAGGTAGGGTTCGTTGCTCTTTTCGTTGGCAGGTCCTCTCAATGGGCCAGCTACTTTGGGGTTCCTGTGATACTCCTCACAATGAGTTTTAGGGCTTATTCCCAAGTACCTCCCATAGTTAAGCTGATAGGGATTATTCCCAGATCCGAGCTTGCAACAGAGGCGAAAAAAAATAATTTGGTAGAAATTCCACCCAACGAGCCCAAGAAAATGCTCTAATACCATATGTGAAGAACCTACAACAATTGATTAATGAAAATACACGAGATAACATAAATAACAGAACTCAGAATCACTTTTATTGATCGAGGGCCACTTCGAGGGGGAAACCTCCTTTGAGAAAGCTCAATACAAATAACTTCACGGTGCCTTCATAGTCCTCAACACACACTTATATACTAATTCTAGGCGCCAATACTATGGATCAAAACCATGGGCCAATACAAACTATGGATCAATAATTCTACCGGTGACTTACAAAGCATATGCACCAAACAACAATAACACAAAATATGGATCAACAAATACTATGGGACGACTTACAAAGCATATGCGTCCAACAACAATATACTAACAAGCTAAAGACATGGGTTCCTAACACTAAACTTACACAGACCCCAGTATAATTTTTTTTTATATTAGGATTTTAGGGACATTACAAGTAGTATGAGAGCCCAGATTCAAACACTCAGAGACCTTTTGGAATCACTACTTAAAAATACATCCGCTGCAAAAAAATGCTTTCAAAACTATACTTATGGCTTTTAAAGAATTATCAAACTGACTAGATTCTACCGATATAAGAGCAAACTGAATCATGAATACATAGAAAAAAAACAATCGACACAAAAACTTGGAATCTACCTCCTCCAGAAGAGGAGCTGGTGGTGGGATTAAATGAAAGTATCAAGACATACAAGCCAATCGAGCTAATGACAACAAAATACGTAGCCAAGTTACAACACTACGGCCTATGGACTCCTAAACAAGCGAGTGTGCTATGTACTTGTATAGTATATAAATACAAGACGTCTTTGGTAGTAAATTACCTAATCAAAATTTGTTTATATTTTTGACATACATAATATATTAAGTATTAGCTAAACTAGTATATCATTAAAAATTGTTTTATATGCTATAGTCAAGCAAGTAGAAAGGATTACATAGCAAAGAAAAATGTTTTAAAAACCCTATGACGAATTTCGGTCCCAATTAAAAATGATAGGGTTTAAATCCTTTAGTAAAATAAACCTGAGGATAAATATGGATATCTTCACCTCCTGTATGATCGTGAATTCATGAAGTCTGCATGCATAAATGTAGTAATTATCTTCTATATATAATTTAGAAACAAACATTGAAGAACATTAAGGGGGAATACCGCACTACTACAGAGTGAATCTACAAAACAATAGTATGGTATAAGTGAATATACTTAAGGAACCGGGATGTAAGTCGTTCATAAGAAATAATTTAAACCTAGAATAAAGGTCATGACTAATAATGGCATAAAAATAGTTCCAAAACTTAACAAGACTAGTTAGATGCATCAGAGGTGCATTGGCCATTAGTAATTGAAGACAAATTCTCGAGAATATTATCACATCTATTGCGTCATAAATTGTAAGTACTAAAGAAGCATAAAATGAGATTCGAGATTCGAATATGTGATAAACAAGTTGTTGGAAATGTTTGCTTAGGCAAGGTATGCAATATTTTTGGTAGAGATAGAAATAATTACCTTCTTGTATGAGTAGAAAGTCACGACATGCATTTATCCCATAGTATAGAAAGTTATAGGAATAAATAAAAAGTCTAAGCCATTTGAATACGTGGTGTTTGAAGCACGAGAAGAAGTTCATATATTAAAAGTACTAGTAAAACATAAACAAAATGTAGAAGCAAGAGAAGAGTCTCAGAAACTCGACATAAGTAGTTAAATTCAGGAAAGTTGGTAGATGTTGTACTTGGTGGTAAAATTTCGAAACAATTGACATGTTTATTAATACATATGTGGTTACGTTATGCTATGGATATCTGCATCTTACGTTATGAGTACTAAAAGCATGCGAAGAAGACTAATTGAATGATAGTATAATTTCATAGTAAAAATACAAATATATGTGCATGGTACATTTAGATACATAAATGTCTAAGAATGACTAACAATAAAAATTTCGTGAAATTTGTTATTGAAAACTGTGTTAAATTTGTCGGAGGAAATGACATAAGTACCAATAGCACTACTAAGGGTATAATATAAAAGTTTATAAAGGTATATCCTATGCTTAAAATATCGACAGTAAAAAGATATGTCCGAATCCAATTCTGACTATACTTGTCGAAAAATTAGGGAATGCATTAGAATTACGCATGAGAATGGTTGGTGGCAAACAATATGTTTATAGACAATCAAGACAGGAACTTAATAAATCTTATGTTCTTCTTTATGATGAACAAGTGATTATGATGTAAATAACATGTAGCAAGATATTGTAAGTGAAGTGTGCATATGGGTGCAAGGGACTTCACCAAAGCCTTGTGAATGGAAGGTAATACATGAGGTATTTTCTAAAAATAATGGTATGACTCTTTAAAACATGTAGCATGATGTTGACTTACAATTAGACTAATGATAGTCAACTAGAGGAATAATTTAATATATTTAAGAAGTTAAAAAAGTAAACACGATGATCCTATTATGAGAAATGTTAAGTGAAATAAATGGCATATGTATAGCAATTGACTTAAAGAAATTAAGAATTGTTGAAATAATTGATACATGTTTGTTAAAAGATAGTAGAAGTATCATGTTTTGCTTAAAATGATGTTTAGAATATTTAAGACATGCATAGAGTGTTAATCAATTCTTGAACGGATTAATATGATCTGATGTTGAGTCGCGAGGAAACTCGGATCACACATAAAACGGTCTTGGACTGCACCATAATCCTTGAAAAGGTATTCGTTTATGACCGTTGGAATAGGCTTGAGATGAATTACCATGGGATTGTCTTAGGATCATGGGTTGAACTACCTGTATATGTATATGTTAGTACTATTACAAATATGAGTTTTCAAATTCTGTTTTGATTCTTGTTATGCTTACTTCATATGTTGAATCTATTTTACCAAATCTACAATAAGGGCTAATAAACAGACCTTGTAACTGCCCTACATCAGTAATAAATATAGAGAACTTATTTGGTGATTAAGTGAATACAAGAGGGATCACCTAGTTTGATAAGATCTTCATTGGTGTTGAGCAATAAAAATATCTAGAGCATTTGTTGAGTAAGTGTTGAGCAGTAAAATGTTATGGAGCACTTAGACTCATTGTGATTAGCTGATGTTGAGATAGAAACTCTGGAGCATCAGTAACCCCTTAACTACTATTAAACTAGATTGATAAATATTTTGTAATGTTATGCTCGAGAACATCTAGATTGACAAATCCTATTTGGGTATTGAGCTGGTATACTCTAGCACACCGAGAGTTGTTTATGCTCATGTTATACACATGTTATGCACATTTATGATTAGATTATGCACATGTTATGTTATGTTCATGCACAATTCATGTTATGAACATTAATATGATTTCTTTTTCAAGGAAAAGCAAGTAGATAATGACTAAGGGTACTTGGAAAAGAAGTGCCATGCCAAGAAATTTAAATATATTATCTTAGATCATGATCATGTATGAATGACAGATGCACAGGTACAGGTAATTACAGAGTAAAATATTTGTAAGAAGATCAAACTCTAAAAGGAGCTACCATGAAAAGGAAACACCATGATGTTGCAAAGGAAAAGTATTACTTTTGGTCTAACTGATTTTACACCTGCATTCGTTATTCTTCGTATCTCTTTGGATTTTAATAGTCCCTCACTGCGTCTAGGTGGTTTATGCTCTGACTTGAGCTATGCTCATGGTCAATCCACCTGATGGTTGCTAGGTATAGAGCTGAAGAGTAAGGTGGCAGTGATCAGGTATTTTTCTTCATTCGCATAAGATCTTTTCCCCTCTGTTTTTATCCAGCATTTAAACATTTGTCTCAGAATTTAACTTCGTGGTGAATGTATCATTGGAAAGTGGTTGGTTGAGATTTCCTCTGAGTGGGTTTGCTATTAGATGACCAACATCCTTGGCGATGTTGGCATGAGAATGGTAGGTTCAAGTCTCACCAACCCTTGGTCCTTCCTATTGCATCTATGGAGGGGTGTGATCTTTATCTTTGCTATGTGGGACTTCGTGAAGCCCTTTGGGCTCACTGTAACTTAATTGAAGTTCCAGAGGGGTCTCCTTTGACTGGACCGGTTATTGGATGTGTTTATTTCATTCAGATGGGGATAACCATGGAGGGTTTTCAATTTTCATGTAGTAGTTTGGCCATTTGGCTCTGTAGAGACTCTAATCCTTTTTAATGGGGATACATACCCATATTGTATAAATTTGGGGGTTTTGGAAAATAATATTTTTACTTGGGATAAGTCACTTGCGTTTTCTATTGAACATGTATGGATATTGTTTTAAGTATTTGGGCTCTGCATTTTCTACAAAATATGTGTGGATGGTATTTTAAAATGTTTGGCCTCTACGTATTTCATGCAATATGTATGGTTAGTATTCTTATATGGTCTCTGTGTTTTCTATTTTTTCTCTATCATGAAGGATTTCGATTTGGTGCTTCTATATGAGCAACTAAGAGCTTAGCTCTGTCATTCCTTTTTTTAGTTGACCGATGGATGAATCTATGTCTAACATATTGGGTAGTTACAACTTTGGCATGACCAGGTAAAACATGGTGTACACAGACCTCTACGTTTTTAGTTTTTATTTCAAATTCGTAGGTATGAAATGTAACCCTTGATGGGAGATATGTTGGTTACTTGTTTGAGTGAGGAAGAATGTGCTTCGCTCTTCATGCTACTTTTCTGGTGATTTCAATAGTATAATAAAATTTTGATGGAAAGGTAGTGGGATTCCATTCCTTGACCTGTGTTTGAACTTAGTAAAAGAATGTCTTTAGTATGTAATTGAAAAGTATTGCTTTCGTTTGATGTAGATTTGATTCTTGTAGGGAAGTGATGCCTATCAGGGTTTGATGAAACGTATAAGCAGTTGTAGACTTGAGATTTAAATGTATAGACAAGCTTTGCTTGGTCTGGGGCTTGAGAACTCAGTGAATATAAGGTCCACATTGGTGGATATCCAATCCTGTGTATTGGTTATCTTTTGTTTTGTTTCTAGTAATCTATAATTTAGGAAGTTAATTAATAGGTTGATGAGATGTTTAAACTTCTGGAACCTAAGGATAGAGAAATCTTAATTGTTTGGTTTGCTTGAATTTGGAAAGAACAGCAAAAGGATAGCTACAGTAGCTATTAGGGTTTACAAAGAAAGTGGTTTAAATAAACAAATGCCTCTCTTCAGACTGCGTTTTTCCTAACTGCGATTCTGTGTTTAAAGAAAAGAAATGACGGTAATGGTATTCGAGATCTCTACCTGCGTTTTGAAACTATGGGGTGCTCTAGACTTTGATTTTTGTTTGGTCTTTAATTTGGAAAAAGAAAACTAAATTCTAAAAAAGAAACGTAATAGCTGGGAAAGGAATTAACCCTAGTTATAAAATTAATTTGAAAGCATAGTATGAGGTTTTCCAGAAATAAAATGCAGATTTAACTAAATAAGTTTTTCAAGAACTCAGTCCTCAATTTACGTAACGATTCGGTCTTTAAGGTTTCTGCTGACAAGGATGTCTAGCACATGCTAGCTAGGATAGCTCTACTAGACCTTTTGTCGGTTTTAGTTTAGACTCCTACTTAGTAGAGATAACAATTTTGATTAAGGGAAGAAGAATAGTGCTATACAATAAATCCTATTTTAATGCTCCTAGTTTCTATTATAATTGAAATGGAGAATTGTAGTCCATACCTAGTTACTTTGAAGCTTGATCCTCCTCTGCAGCACCCACACACTCAAACAATAATTAATGCAGAAAACTTATGGACTTGGCTGACCTATAGAATGAACTTTTAACTGGATGACTTTGGGACTACCATGTTCCTCCCAACCATGACCCTTAGACCATTCATGGTTCTAACTGGATCCCCACGAGCTGGTTCCAACATGCAATAAGAGAAGTAGATTCCCTAGGTTGAACTGCTAAATCAGATCTGGAAATTTAATGTGGTCCACTGCTTCAGTTCTTGCAACAAAATTCTCTTTTATTACCATAAGAGAATGATAATGAAAAAGATGCCCCTCTGTTGGGATCTATTCTCCTTTTTATAGGTTGGTCTTGGTTTTTGGAAGAAAAAATAGGTGTTTGAAAAATAATATTTTAGTATTTACTTAATTTTGAAATATAATATCTTTAAAATATATTTACTTTAAATATTTACTCCTTGTTTAACTGGGGCTTTACTTGAGGTAACTTAAATTATTTCTCAATTAGAAGTAATAATAAATTCTTAATTAATAATAATAATAATAACTATATTATTACTAATATTAACAAGACAATTAATAATGATATTAATTGTAATGTGATAGCCATTCTATGCATAAACTTTATGCAATATCTATTTTATTTATAAATAAATAATAATAACATTATTATTAATACTTTTAATAATAATATTAACTTTGAGGTCTATAGCCTTCATGCATGTCTTTCACCTAAGACTATTCTTAATCATTCAATAATTAAGTTATTTTAATTTCCTTTAGTTTATTTATGTATCTCTCATGATACTTCTTTTAGATATTAAGGGCAAGGTCCAACTCTTTGGACGGGTATTTTGGTAGGCTTGGATAGTTGGCTTGGTTAGGTACCTCTAAATCTCTCTCTTGCATGTTGGATCCCCTCATTTAACATGGTAGTTGCCGCAGTACTTGATGATAGATAGAAAATGATTCATTTAACCAATTTCAAATAAATGTGATGAAATATAAGTGTTATTCAAAGTCTTCTTGACTCAACACTTTTAAGATCAAGTAACCTCAAGTGCTCTTCAGAGCTTTAACTCAACACTCTTCACATGGGCATTATGCTAGTGCAATTCTAGAACGTCTTGCTCAACACTCATAGCTAGAATGTGTTTGTGAAGCACATCTAGAATGTATAATGGCCTCAGATCCAGTATTTATTTATCAATCTTGGAGTGCTCTAGGGCTCCCGCCCAACACTCAATTTACATCGGGGCCTATGCCCAGTACATAATAAAATACTCTATGTACATCGGGGCTTATGCCGAGTACGTAGGTCATCCTTGTGTTCCTGAGTCCATGCTCAACACCTCATATAATTCATCATATAAATCATAACTCTACACAGTATGTAATAAAAGGTCATCTCAGTATATTAGGGTTCTGTACCCAATTCACATAACAAAACATAATCAATCCATTCGGGATTTCTTGCCTAATATATAACAATAGTGTGTCAGTGAGGGTCCATGCCCAATGTGTATATCTATAAAAGAAATGAATCATGTGCACTAGGGCTTATGCCCAATAATCAAAACAAATAGTATGTGTTGGGGATTTTATGCCCAATATATAACATCAGAATTAGTTAGTCAAAATTTTGGACATTACATCCCTCCCCACTTAGAACAACACCATCCCCGTGTTCTAGGGACTAGAAATAAAGTCATGAAATAAGGCGTTGTATGTCTCTTTCATGGTTGTCTCATTTTCCCAAGTAGCCTCCTCTGGTACGAAGTGCCTCTATTGCACTTTCAACTGGGTAATGGTCCTTCTTCTAACCTGCACCTCTGTCTTGTCCAGAATGTGGAGTGGTTCTGGTATGAACTCCCCTTTGGGTTCCATCTGTAATAAGGACCAATCAATTACATGTTTAGTATCGTATACATATTTGTTTAATAATTATGCATGAAAAACATTATGAACTTTTACATGAGCTGGTAAGGCTAACTCATATGATACTGGTCCCTTCTTGGCCAGTATCTAGAAAGGTCCACAAAACCTGGGGGCTAGTTTCCTACATCATCCTAATATCAAAGAGATTCAATTTTCCTTTTCTTTTAGGAACACATGTTCGCCAACCTGGTAGTCTTTGTCTTTTATTTTCTTATCCGCAAAACTCTTTTGGCGGTCTTGTGCCTCGTGCAAGTTTTGTTGTACCTTGGAGACTAGTTGCTCCAAGTCTTTTAGAAAGTCGGGGCCTAACATAAGTCTGTGTACCGGATTGTCCCAAGTCACGGGTGTCCGACATTTCCTGCCATAGAGTACCTCAAAAGGGCTCATCTTGGAAGAGGTTTGGTATCCGTTGTTGTAATCAAACTCTGTGAGGTGCAAATAATATTCCCACTTGGTGGGGTTGTTCATGACATACATCCTTAGCATATCCTCAAGGATTTGGCTTACTCATTCTGTTTTTCCGTCGGTTTTGGGATGGTATGCAGTACTGAATTGTAGTTGTGTCACCAAACCAAAGAACAATGCTCTCCAGAAGTTTCTAGTGAACTTCGTATCTCGATCAGAAATGATTTCCCTGGGTATCTCATGCAATTGGAAAATATCCTTTAGGAAGATCTCTGCGATGTGAACGGCTTTGTAGGTAGACTTTACTGGTGTAAAATGTGTTGCCTTGGATAACTTGTCTACCACTACAAAGATGGAGTCATTTTGCCTCATACTTTTTGGAAACCCGGCTATGAAATCCATACTGATGACCTCCCACTTCCACTCTTGAATGTGTAACAGTTGCAGTAGTCCTAAAGGGTGTTCGTGTTCTGCTTTGACCAACTGACACTCTTGGCATTTAAAAATGAATAAAGCTATGTCAGCTTTCATTTTAGGCCAAAAGAAGTGTTTCTTCACTGCCGATATCATCTTTTGATATCCTAGATGTCCTGGGTAAGGTTTTTCATAGAATTCCGTGAGGATGTTAGGTCTAATGTCTCTGCCTTCTGGGACATAAAGTCTCTCTTTTGACCATAGTAGTCCTGAATCATCTATATTATACTCCTTCTGTTGTTGGAATAACTGTTGACACAAACCCAGTCGACAGGGGTTCCACTCACTGTCGACACATACCGCGATCTTCCTAAGCACCGGCCCAAATAGGTTTAACCCCGTCCAGCAACACCTGCGGATCAGATGAAGTCTCACCCGAGATGTTCAGGAAGATTTGATGGAATTATGTTTCTGCTGAATGAAAGAGGATGGTTGCAGCTCAATTACTTCACTTGTTGCAACATTAAAACAGATCTTATGCAATTCACCCAAACATCATTTATATTTATAGCAGCATTCAATAGAAACATTCATCATCGCAACAAGTATAACAGTAAAGCAAATACTGCATTAAGGAAACATTGCATCATTCATATATCGCAACATGCATGACCATACAGAAGAAACACAAGGATTTTGCACAATAGCTCTGTCATGTCATATTAACTCCGCAAAACACGCAGATAGAATATCTCCACAAAATATAGATCTTGCGGATCACTCTTAGATACACAGGCACATATCAATATCTAAGGATTCATACCAAAAGATGATTCAACGCTTACAACTTATGTTTATATATAGGCTTCCGCCTTTACAATGCTTGTCCACTTTCTAACAACTTCCTAACCGAAACTTTTGAGCAAATGACCCAATATCTAACTGACTTGGTCCAATTGACCCAAAACTAACTG
The DNA here is from genome assembly GCA_027924585.1 of Larix kaempferi. Classification (NCBI taxonomy): domain Eukaryota; kingdom Viridiplantae; phylum Streptophyta; class Pinopsida; order Pinales; family Pinaceae; genus Larix; species Larix kaempferi. The sequence continues at coordinate 4,070,035 of BSBM01000310.1, read as the reverse complement.
ACATGGTCCTAAATGACCCAAAAATCCACATACCGCAGTACAATTGACTCAAAAATACAAAAAATGACATTATTTGCGCTCGACTTTCCATCTTTTGCGGTATTGCAGCACTCGCGGTGCTACGATAATGACCCATCCTAACCGCCTGCCAACAATAACCTATCCTCTTGGATCTTATTAAGGTTCTTGACATAGAACTGGTCATGTTGACATGTCGTTCTAATTCAGTGGTGTAAATCTGAGTCGTTTTGACTCACGATCACCTCATATAACATATGGGCCCGTCGACTTAAAGCGTCGGTGATCTTGTTTTCTTTCCCTTTTATGTGTTTTAACTCGAATTGATACTCACTAAGGAAGGATATCCACCTGGCCTGTCTGGCGTTTAGGTCCAGTTGGTCAAATAAGTACTTTAGGCTCATGTCGTCAGTCTTTAATAGGAACTTCATTCCCTCGAGATAGGGCCTCCACAACTTCAAGGCATGGATAATGGTGGCTAGTTCAAGATCGTGTGTGGGGTAGTTTTGTTCGTGTTCCTTTAACTTCCTATACTCGTAATAGATAGTGGAAGTCATTTTGCATAAGGATGCCACCGAGCCCTTCCTTGCTTGCATCTCTGCAAACTACGAAGTCCCCATTGGGGTCGGCAATCCATGGGATGGGTGCACTAGTCAAAAGTTTTTTTAACTTTTGGAAACTTTCTTCGCATTTTGTTGTCCAAAGAAATTTGGTTGTTTTCTTCTGCAAGGCTTTCATAGGACAAGCAATTCGAGAGAAGTTCTCAGTGAACTTTCGGTGGTATCCGACTAACCCTAAGAATGATCTTATGTCGGTTACGGAAGTGGGGGTAGGCCATTCATCTATGGCTTTAATTTTCTCGGGGTCAACTACTATCCCCTTCTTCGAGATGATGTGCCCTAGGTACTGTACCTTGGGTTTGTAGAAATCACACTTGCTAAACTTAGCGTACAGTTTTTAGGTACACAAGGTACTCCTAAAAGACCGAACACCTAGTAGAGCAACCACTTCACACAAATAGATCACAGATCAACACACCGATTTTTTGATGTGGTTTAAACCCTCGAGAGGGAAACACTCCATGGCCCCTTCCAAATAGCTTCTACAGAGCAATTTATTATCCAAAAGAAAGAAATTTACAAATGAGCTTCTCATAATCGATCAACTAGACAATGATCCTCTATGCTCTTTAAATAGAGATCATGGACCAATCGGGTGCTAAGCCACAGATCAAGGTTAGGTATGATCTAAGAGAAGTTGAGCCGTTGGATCACTCTATGTCTAGAACATGTTAGTTTTTCAGAATTTACTTCAATATGATCTAGTATCTTAACTGAGAGAACAACATGTACAACATATTAATCATGGACACAATAATGCTAGCACACAAGAGACACAGAGTTTACTTGGGGAAAACCATAAAGGTGAAAAACCCCAATAACTTCCTCAGAGATAGATAGAGCAATGACACAACCCAAGCACAAGAGATAGACATCTCCTAGCAACAGCTTCTCCTCCTCCACAAGTGTGCCACTCTCCAAAGAGTGTGTGAGAGAATAGAATGATCAAATAGAGTGCCTCCCGCACTCTATTTATACTTGACTTGACTTGCCTAATAACATTTACTAGGTCGGCCTCAACTTAACCACATAACACAAAGCTGATTGGGCCGACACCCAATAGGGTGGTCTAATAACCCTTTGACCCACATGGCCGACCCCCAATAGGGTGGTCTAATAAGCCTTCGACCCACATGACTTATATAGGGCTGACCCCAACAAGGTGGTCTAAAAAACCATCAAGTATAAGTTACGACACTTATAATATAAATGACGACACTTCCGTATAGAGGAATAATAACATCTCTATAGGAATACAAACACTTCCATATAGAGGAATAATACCATCTCTATAGGAGTACAATATACATATATGAAATACATTCAGAAGTTACATATACATCAACACTCCCTCTTAACTAGGAAGGTATTTCTCGACACAGATCTGCTAGCACAAGTCTTCTTCTCTGGATAATCATCAGCGAATCATTGTCCTCGAATCATCGTCATCATCATTGTTGCTGCTATCTCAATCAATCTATGAATCTACTCATCATAGGAAGTTCTACAGAGCCGGTCCTTTTTCATACTAGATGTAGGCTCACCACCTACAGGTCTTCATCATCACTGGCCATACTGTGGAATCCTAAGGACTTATTACATGAGTCAACAAAACCTCAAAAGAGCATCCCAGGACTGATTACGAGCACACAGCTCAAACTATCGGATCTCCCAGGATGTTTTACATGCTACTCCACAACCTGTCCACGGCCACAGAGTATCATCCTGATACTCATGATCATCATTCACAAATCACAACCCAGATGCACATCACACAACACTTACATCTACGCCATGGGAGAACACATCTACAACCATGTGAGAATGGCATAGAACTTATATTGCAGCCATGGGAGAACACATCTACAACCATGCTCAAATGGCCCAGCACTTATATTGCAGCCATGGATGAACACATCTACAACCATGCTCGAATGGCCCCAACACTTATATCGCAGCCATGGAAGAACACATCGACAACCATGCTCGAATGGCCCCAGCACTTATATCACAGCCATGGGAGAACACATCTACAACCTTTCTCGAATGGCCCTAGAAATTACATCATGACCATGGGAGAACACATCTACCACCATGTTGGAAAAGCCTAGCAATTACATCACGACCATGGGAGAACACATCTACAACCATGTCCAAAAATCTCATGTGCATTTGTGTCTTCGGAACTCATCACACATAATCCACCTGATTATGTAATGTATCTACCTGATACATGTCATCACATATGATCATCTTGATCATCATCACTGCATCGTCCTGATGCATGTCATCTAGAGCAACATCCAAAAGCTCGTCATCCATGATCATCCTGATCATCTAATGCATCCACCTGATGCATATGAAGTATCTACTTGATACATATCATGCATCCACCTGATGCATACATGATCCACCTGACCATACAATGTATCCACCTAATACATATCATGCATCCACGTGATACATATCACATACATGATCCACCTAATCATACAATGTATCCACCTGATACATATCATGCATCCACCTGATGCATCCATGATCCACTTGATCATACAATGTATCCACCTGATACATATCCAAAGCAGTAACTGGAGCATCATCCTGATGCTCATCACACAGCGCTTACATCAACAGCCATGGGAGGATCCTCCTACCACCGTGCTTGAATGGATTCTGCAAATGTGTCCATCACTTCTTCCTTGAAGTGTCATCAATTTGAAGAACACCAAGCCTCTCTCTGAAGTATTCGAACTTCACTCTGGCTAGTGGTTTCATTAGCACATCTGCAATCTGCTCGTCCGTCACAACATACAGGAGCTTCACTGCTCCTCTCTGCACCATATTCCTGATATAGTGATATTTGATCTCAATGTGCTTCGACCTGTCGTGGAACACCACATTCTCAGATAGATTCGCACAACTCTGGTTGTCACAAAAGATACCAGTAGCCTCCAACGGGATATCAAATAACTCAGACAGTAGCTTCCGAAGCCATACTTCCTCATAACTAGCTGAACAAGCTGCAACATACTCTGCTTCCGCTGTACTCAATGCTACGCAGGACTGCTTCCTGTTAAACCAAGAGATCACACCTGATCCCATACTGAAGCAACACCCAGAAGTGCTCTTCCTATCTGCAACACGTCCTGCCCAATCTGAATCAACATAACTCTGTAGGTTAAACTTTTGATTCACATCATACTTAAGCCCATAATCAATTGGACCCTTCGGGTACCTCAAAATATGCTTTACAATAACTAGGTGAACACTCCTCGGAGCCGTCAAGAATTGGCTCAATGTGTTCACCACAAAGAAAATATCTGGTCTCGTGTTCGTCAGGTACATCAAGGACCCAATCATTTGACGATACATAGTGACATCAACCGGCTTAGATGAAGCATCACACAGAAGCTTCAGGTTCGATGCCATAGGTGTGTCCATGGCCTTTCTACTGCATATTTCCCTTGTCCAGGGAAGATTCCATCTGCACTTTGCCACACCTCCATACCTAGAAAGTAGTCATCATCTCCAAGTTCTTCATCTCGAACTCGGCAGCAAGCTTCCGCTGCATGTCGGCAATCAATCTATCCTCACCTGTAACAAATAGGTCATCCACATACAAAAGTAGTATCACTGGATTTCCTTCCTCAACCTCATAGTAAAGGTTGGAATCCGCTTTAGTCTTGGTAAATCCCAAACTGGATAGAAAGCCATCTATCCTGCCATACTAGGTCCTGGTTTCCTATTTAAAACCATACAGGGCTTTCTTTAGTTTGCGCACATGTGACTCTCAGTCATGTGTCTCAAACCCGAGTGGCTGCTCCACATACACTTCCTCTTCGACTACACCATTCAAGAAAGCTGTCTTGACATCCATCTACTATCTTCCATTTCATCACTGCAACTAGAGCAAGTACTGATCTAATGGAAGTGGATCTGGCTACAGGAGAAAAAGTCTCTATGCTGCCACCTGCAGCATGCTTGATCTTATAGATCCATTTGGAAGTCACAACATACTTCCCTTCAGGTCTTGGGACCGCATCCCAAATATCATTCTTCATGATTGAATGGTACTCCTTGATCATGGCATTCTTCCCGAATCCTGGGAACTTCAACATCTTCAATATCTTTAATAGATAACTTTGTTGTTGGAACAAATGTTGTAGTCCTTCTTTTGTAGGTGATTGTATATGATCTTTCCTACAAAACAAGTTAAATTGCATGATTAGAAACATCTCATAGTTTTCAGAACAAGTTCTTACTCCTAAAGAAATATGTCATACAGTCATGCAATTAATTTAGCCAATGCTTCAATACAACATTTATCCATATCCCGTGACTTTCTAGATGCCTTCCAATCTCTACCAGAACATTGTTAAGAGTGTGCACAACTCCCAAAATGTCAACAAAGAGGTTTCATTCTAGACGATTACCAATGGAATGTTGTACAGTGCCATAGGCCACTTACCCATTATATGCATATTAGTAGTATGTTGTTCATTAATGCAATTACTCTAATATGCCAAAATACATAGCCTAATTCTAAGAACATCAGTAGATACATCATTGAACAGTATTATTTAAACAATCAACTATGCGAGAAATGATAATTCAAATACTTATTTTTGTTTGGTTGTTGGGTGGACTCCCTCTAAATCATTGCAACATTTCTGCAATTCCATTCTGATGTGGATTGTGAGAAGTGGTCGACTCCCTCTGAATATCTAGACCGTTGCAGAAACTAGTGGAGTGTGCTCCCTCTTGATCTTTGCTTCCTGGATTACCTGTCCTTGAACTTATATCCATCCTCGATCACTATGCATGCTTACAAGTATCATTATTGTGATATCCTCGATATCTCATACATAATCATACATTTATTAGTATATTCTCAATACTATCAAAACACAATAATCTTAAGCATGTATAGTCATGATCATTTCAAACAGAAATAATAAGCATTAGTATTGAAGGACTCTTATGGTTAGTCATATCATAAATTAAAGTAAGAAACATAATATGCCTAAACCTGTGATTACTCAAACCTATACTTTCATGACTCTTCTGGTTAGTCATATCATCAATTAAGGTAAGCAACATAATATGCATACACCCATGATTATTCAAACCTATGAATAATCATTATCAATCATGCGATGTATACTTATATAAGAGATCCTATCACAAGGTAGGATTCTAACTTGATATAGGAAAAACATACCTGGATTAGTATGTTAGCTAGTTATGTATAACATACTCACATGATGTCTTCTTGTTCTCTTCAATGACTTGTGCTAGTAACCTGCATATCTCATAAGTTAACCATTATAGAACCAAGTTATACATACCTCGTAAATAGATCTTCTATGTGATCCATGATAATGGATGAATCTTTGTCTTCATGTCACCATGATCATATGTTCTTGAACTAGAACATGATTTGTATTTCTTGGTGTACCTTTCATGTTAGCGGACAACATAAACCTCATACAACACCATAATGCATTAGTACAATCATAAGTGTCAACACCCTAATCGATGAATATCTTCTATCATGCATTCATAATTTTATTAAGGTGATATGACAAGTCTAAATTTAATCAAGATTGTACTAACCGTAATAATATGAAGAGAAATATACCATAAACTTAATCTTGAAACATACCTGGATAAGTCATACCTGTCGAGATTGCTTGTAATCTTCTTATGTAAGGCCTTAGCCTCATCTCCCTCTGAGATAGGAACTTCTTCACTTATGCAGGTGACCAATCCATTCTCTTCTAGGATTAACCCAATTAACTTGATTTGCAGGAACTGGATTTGGAGCTAGATTAGGGTTTGTCAGGGAAACCCTAAAAATTCAAACTTTGAATTTCAAACTTCTCAAAGGATAGAAAGATGCCCCTTGATGAGCTAATCAACTTGGTATACTCGAAATTTGAAAACTGCAAAGTTTCACCCCTCAAATTTTCCTTTGAAACTTCTAGATTCACTGGACATGACCCCAAACTAGGGTTTGACAAAGCCCACCCTTATGCCCAATCAAAAGGTTCGATCCAAAGCTCTAGGATTTTATTTTTCTGAGGAGCCTCCAATCGTGGTCACAGATTTCAAAAATTCCCATTTTTGCAGAAGCCCTAATTTTCCACTTTTCCAATCAAAGTCTCGAACTAGGGTCTGATCAAGCCCAGCCTTCTGCCCAACCAAAAATTCTAATATCGGTCTCTAAATTTCAATTTTGATGAGTAGCATTCATCTGTGGTCTCTTATTACAAACATTCCATCTTTCTCTGAAACCCTAAATTCCCGAAGCCATGAATGAAGGTGCTAAAAAATAATTCTATTTTGATAGAAATATGTACCTAAATGATTCTGGTGTAACTCCGAACTTTCTGATCCACCGGGTCTAAACCTTCTACCTGTGGTATCCCGACCTATCATCTTTCCAACCCCATAGTTCTAATCTCAATTGGATTCTTTGAGAGAGAGTTATGCCAAGTGTCGCAACGTGACCTTTTTATGGGATAAAACAGGAGAGCGAACTTGTACGGCGTGCCACGTGTCACTAGTTCAGTTTGTGCCTCTAAAAACGTTACCTTCCAAAGTACATTCCATGTACTACCTGTCACTTTTTACTAAATTTCATTTGGATCTTCCTAGCCCAAGTTCTGACCTTTTTTCCTAGGTCACCTATTTATGATTCATATCTGGAAGAGGCAGAAACCCTAGATTGTACAAATCATAAAACAAAAAGTACATTGAATTAGAAGTCATCCTTTGTACACAAGGTACATGGGGATCTGATCTTCGACTTGTAGAAGTTTCAGATCCGAAACATTTTCTAAAAGGGATTTATAGCGAAAGTTCTACAATGCCTAGTTTTTTCTATATCAATCCCAACCATTGCAAGTGCAACAAGTGTCATACATGCCATACCATGCCTTCTTTCAAGCTAGCTCTGATACCATGTTAGTTTTTAGAATTTACTTGAATCTGCTGTAGGATCTTAACTGAGAAAACAACATGTACAACATATTAATCATGGACACAAGAATGCAAGCACACAAGGGACACATAATTTACTTGGGGAAAACCATAAAGGTGAAAAACCTCAATAACTTCCTCAGAGATAGATAGAGCAATGCTACAACCCAAGCATAAGAGATAGACATCTCCTAGAAGTAGATTATCCTCCTCCACAAGTGCGCCACTCTCCAAAGAGTGTGTGAGAGAATAAAATGATCAAATAGAGTGCCTCCCGCACTCTATTTATACTTGACTTGACTTGCCTAATAACCTTTACTAGGTCGGCCTCAACTTAACCACATAACACAAAGCTGACTGGGCCGACACCCAATAGGGTGGTCTAATAACCCTTTGGCCCACATGGCTGACCTCCAATACGGTGGTCTAATAAGCCTTCAACCCACATGACTTATATAGGGCCGACCCCAACAAGGTGGTCTAATAACCCATCAAGTATAAGTTACGACACTTATAATATAAATGACGACACTTCCGTATAGAGGAATAATAACATCTTTATAGGAATACAAACACTTCCGTATAGAGGAATAATACCATCTCTATAGGAGTACAATATACATATATGAAATACATTCCGAAGTTACATATACATCAACAGAACATATCCTGACCATCGGATTAAATATTTACAAATGCATACTAATGCATACTAAAGAAACACTCTTGTCCTAACGGATATATTACACAAGTTGATCTTAACTAACTCGTAAGTGTCTAAATATCCTAACATCCCCCTTTAAGAACAACTTGGGATAGGATTGAAGGATTTACAAAAGTGACACTATTAGGAGAAGGAAGGAGGCATTAGATCCTATCCCCCCTTAATGACAAATTCGTGAACTCCTAACATAGATCGACGTTTAGAAAACTTCGCTTATGTAAGAGACTTGGTGAAGATGTCTGCAACTTGGTCATCTGTAGGACAAAAGAGCACTTCAAGAACACGATCATGAACAAGATTTCTGATGAAGTACATATGTAGCTCAATGTGTTTGTTGCGTTGATTTAGAACTGGATCTTTGGCGAGCTTGATGGCACTTTGAGTGTCGCACCAAAGTGGAGTAGGCTGCTGTTGCTCAAATCCAAACTTTGAAAGGATCTGTCGAAGCCATAAAGCTTCCTGACTAGCATTAACTGTGGCTCGATATTCTGCCTCTGCCGAAGAAAGAGCAAGAGCTTGTTGTTTCTTACAAGCCCAAGTGACAGGTGCAGATCCCAGACTGAAAACATAACCTGTAGTAGACTTTCGATCATCAGGATCACCGGCCCAATCTGAATCAGTGAAACCAACCAACAAAGGTTTCCCCCTTGTACTGTAATGAATCCCAAACTGAATTGTACCTCAAATATATCGAAGTATTCTTTTAGCTTCTTTCTATTGAATTTCATGAGTTGTTTGCATATAATGGGAAACACGAACAACGGCAAAGGAAAGGTCAGGACGGGAATGAGTCAAGTATAAGAGACTACCAACAAGCTGACAATACAAGGTGGCATCTATTTCAGGTGAAGTACAAGTGGCAGAAAGTTTGACTCCATACTGGAAGGGAGAAGGGGCTAGTGTACAATATTCCGAGTGAAAGCGATGAAGAAGGTCACAAGCATACTTAGACTAAGAAAGAAAGATTCCTTCTTTGGTTTGCAGGACTTGGAGACCAAGAAAATAATGCAAATGTCCTAAGTCTGACATTTCAAAAATTTTCTTAAGACTGGATTTCACATGGGTTATAAGCTTAGGGTCACTACCAGTAAGAATAAGGTCATCAACATATAGAACAAGTATGATAAGATGGTTTCCTACTTTCTTGGTATAGAGATTGGGGTCAGAATGGCATCTAGAAAAACCATTGTCAAGGAGAAATATATTCATTTTGGCATACCAATCTCTAGGAGCTTGCTTAAGGACATTTAAGGATTTCTTAAGGCGGCAGACAAGGCCAAAGTTATTTTGAACATATCCAGGAGGTTGTTCCATGTAAATTTCCTCCTATAAATTACCATGTAAGAAGGAAGACTTGACATCCATTTGATGGACTTCCCAGTTATGTAAGGCTGCAAAGGAAAGAACAAGGCAGATGGAGTTCATTTTTGCGACAGGAGCAAAGGTTTCATTGTAGTCAATTCCTTCAACTTGGGAAAAACCTTTGGCAACTAACCTTGCCTTAAGTCTTTCAACACTTCCATTTGATGCATACTTAGTTCTGTAGACCCATTTACATCTGACAAGTTTTCTTCCTTTTGGAAGAGGTACAAGATCCCAAGTATCGTTCACCATTAGGGAACGATATTCTTCATCCATAGCTGCATCCCAATCTGGATTTTTTGAAGCTTCTGCAAACGTTTCTGGATCATGATTCTCAGAAACTTGAGCCAAAAGAGAAAAGGCTCACTGAAACTGAGAACATGTTCAACGTTGATCTCTAGGATCACCGACAAGATCACTAGCTGCTTCACATGTTGAATGGACCCATCGAGGAAGCAATTGTGCTGGTGCAACTGGAGGAACATGAGCAGGCCGAGGTGGATTTTCATCCTCACTATCATTATCAAAAACTGGAGTTGGAAACCTGTCAAGGAAGTTGGAAGAATAAGAAGGCACAATCGCCGAATCAGGCTCGTAGGCCAAGATATTTTCATCAAATTTAACATCTCTTCTAATTATTATATCATGCGAATGTGGTTGAAGAAGTCTATAACCTTTTACATCTTCAGAATACCCAACAAATATGCACTTTTCACTTTTAGGCTGCAATGCTTTCCGTTTTTCATCTGGACTATGAACCCATGCTTCACTACCAAACACACAGAAGTGACTTACATCAGGTTTAGTTTTACCCCATGCTTCTTCCAGTGTGATACCCTATAAAGCTTTAGTGGGGGTGCGATTAACTATGTAATTTGCACAATTTATGGCTTCAGCCCAAAATTGAAGACTTAGCCCCTTAGATTGGATCATACAATTAGCCATTTCTTTTAAAGTGTGGTTCTTCCATTCAGCTACACCATTTTTTTGTGGTGTATATGGAATAGTGTGTTGTTGTTGAATTCCTTGTTCAGTGCAGAAAGTAGTCAACGTTTTGTTAACATATTCTCCTCCATTGTTAGATCTTAACTTAATAATTTGATGACCAGATTGTTTTTCAACAAGGGCCTTGTAGGATAAGAACATGTTAAATACTTCTCTCTTAAGTTTTAGGAAATAAACCCAAGTGCATCTGGTGTAATCATCAATGAAAGTTAAGAAATACTTGAAACCAGAAAAGGAAGCAGATGGAAGAGGACCACACAAGTCACTATGCACAAGCTCTAAGGGAATCGAGGCATGCCAAGAGGCACGTTTGTCAAAACTATCCTGATGATGTTTTCCGAGTACACAACCGGAACAAACACCATCCCTGCAAGATACCATCGAAAGACCTATCACCATATTGTCTTTACATAGTTGTTGCAATGAGCAATAATTTAAGTGACCAAATCGCTCATGCCAAAGTTTGCTTAAGTTATCACTATGAACAACAAAAACTGAAGGAAAAGGTGATGACCCAAAGTTGTAAAATTTGTACAACCTGGTAATATCATCAACAATTCCGGTAGCTAGGACCTATTGAGAATCTTTAAAATCCTTGATTACAACTTGGTGAGGTGTAAACGTCACAGTTTTACCTTCACCGGAACGAGTGATTTGATAGACTGATAACAAATTGAAGGAAATTCTTGGAACACATAGTACATCATTGAAATGACCATTATCTATTGGAACCGTTCTAGCTCCTACAACACTTAGATATCTATCATCACCAACAAATATTTGTTTGGTGTTACATTCATGCATAGTAGAAAAGATGGCGTGATCCTTAGCCATACGATAAGATGCTCCAAAATCAATGAGCCATTCATTTGAAGTAGAAGAAGAAGATGCGTTATAAGAATAACCAGAAGCACAAAGTGCATGTTCAGGAGAGGTAGATTCTGAAGACGAATGTAGGCTGATGTGGTGCTTCTTCATTGCTGTTTCCAAGGCTGCCATCTTCTTGAAACACTTAAATTCATCATGATTATCTTCCCCGCAATAGATGCAATGACGCTCAGTCTTCTTTCGTTTTGTCTTGGATCCTTTGTCATTTTTTAAAGAAGGAGCTGACTGAGAGGAATTGGGACCCTTGTTTGACTTATTATTGCGAAAATTTTGTTTCTTGGGAGGCTTGGACTTTTCTTTCTATTGGGACAATAAGGCTTTCTCAGATGTATCTGCATTGTTGATTATTCCAATATGGATGATTTTATCTTGCTCTCTAATCAAGGAATCAAAAAAGGATTCGAGACTAGGCTCTTAATAGCTAGTTGCATTCAAGGATTCTTTCATGGAGTAAAATGTAGATACAAACAAAATATGCAGGTCCAAGTTTTGAAAGAATATGATAAATGCATTGTTTGTCTTCCCTCTTAATCTTACATTCTGCAGATAAGATTTTAAGAGTTTTGTACTTGGCTAAATAATCTTGAATGCATGAAAAATCACTTGGATTTAAAGAAATCAACTCATTTTTGAGTTGATGACCTCAAATTTCATTATGTTTACCAAACATAGATTCCAACTTGTCCCAAGCAGCATTAGGTTCATCAATTCCAGATATGTGGAATTGCAAATCAGTAAGGATTGACATCCCAATCAATCCAAGAGCTTCATCACATCTATTTGCCCATTTTATTTTCTTATCATCATCAGTGGGTTCTATTTCTTTCCCTGAGGTAATTCTGAAAAATCCCCTACTTCATAGAACATCCTCCATACAATATTTCCATGAGAAATAGTTGGAACTGGTAAGTAGAATATCACAAGGGGCGGCCATATTTGTAAATTAATGGTTGTAAAGCATAAACCAATAGTCTGGATGCGAAGAGCTCAAAAAAATAGGCGGTTTGAAAAAACATGGCACTGAAAACTAATTATGTATGATGAAGTTATGTTTGAACAAAGAAAATGTCCCCAATATTGACGTGGCAGATAGACAATGACCAGCTAAAAAAATGGACCCCCCTCTTCCCAAGGTGAACCTTGACAATCACTTTACAAGAAAGTTGCTTTAAGTGAATCACTTTTGTAAAATAAGTGATTTCACTTTTACAATGATGTTATTTTAAATATTGCAGCAAAAAAAAGAACTTAAGTGACTCACTTTGTATTTTTTTATTTTATTATTCAAGTGAGATGCACTTTTACAATAAAGTAACTTAAAAAATGGAAATTGCATGCATTTTTTCTTTTAAAAGTAACTTCCTAAGACTTGAACTCAAGACTTGTTAAGGAATAAAGCAACTTTGAACCAAGTGAGCTAGATTAAAAGGTATGTAAAATATGGGAAGGAGGAAGGGGGCTTTTTTTTTTACTCTTCTCTCTCGGTTTCCGGGCTTATCTATTTTCCTGCAAATCACACAAAAAACTGAAACAAAAAAAAAATTCCAGACTATTGGGGTTAGATCTCGTTAGCTTGCCCGAAAAGTCTACCTTTTCTCTCTGTTTCTGATTTTCCAAGATTGCACAAGGTGCACGGCAAAGAGCATACGCAGCTGAGAAAAACCCTTTCCCTTTCTGTTTTTGATTCGCCGAGATTGCACAAGGTGCATGGAAAAGAGCATACGAATACAAGGAAAGCAACAATCCGAAAAAAAAAGATCTAATAATAAAAACTGATAGAAATATGAGATTTTTTTATTTTAAAAACATAAATAAAAAAATGTCACTGTAACATTATACCTTCAGATCTGATGAAATACGTGTTTATGAAGCAACCAGAAACCATTTTCGATCAAATGAAAACTACTTCGCAATGGAAATGGCACTTCGGACGCAATGGAATACCTCTCACAGCCTAGAAATGCTCAGAAATACTAGAACCAGAAACCTTTTCAAGTTTTGGTAACAACAATTCAAGATCTAGATCATAATCGGAAGTAGCTCTTCATAAAATCTCTGATACCATGTTCGGGTACACAGGGTACTCCCAAAAGACCGAACACCTAGAGCAACCACTTCACACAAACATATTACAGATCAACACACCGATGTTTGGAAATGGTTTAAACCCTCGAGAGCGAAACACTCCATGGCCCTGGCCAAATAGATTCTACGGAGCAATTTATTATGCAAAAGAAAGAAAGTTACAAATGAGCTTCTCATAATCAATCAACTAGAAAATGACTATCCATGCTCTTTAAATAGAGATCATGGACCAATCGGGTGTTAAGCCACAGATCAAGGTTAGGTATGATCTAAGAGAAGTTTATCCATCGGATCACTCTATGTCTCGAACATATCATGACCATCGGATTAAATATTTACAAATGCATACTAATGCATACTAAAAAAACACACTTTTCCTAACGGATATCTTACACAAGTTGATCTTAACTAACTCCTAAGTGTCTAAATATCCTAACATACAGTTGGTGTTCTCGTAGTATTTGTAACACTATCCAAAGATGTTCTTCGTGTTCTTCTTCATTCTTTGAGTAGATCAGAATATCGTCGATGAAGACCAGAATGAACTTGTCTAGGTATTTACTAAAGATGTTGTTCATCATGCACATAAAGTTGGTGGGTGTGTTAGTCAGTCCGAAGGGCATGACCACGAACTCGTAATGGCCGTACCGGGTTTGGAATGCGGTCTTACTGATGTCTTCATCACGGATTCTCACCTAGTGATATCTGGACTGTAGGTCGATCTTTGAGAATATTTTCACTCCATCGACTTGATCAAACAAGTCATCAGTTATAGGGAGTGGGTAATGGTTCTTGATGGTCAATTTGTTGAGTTGGTGGTAATCGATGCACATCCGCATCGTTTCGTCTTTCTTCTTGACAAAGAGTATTGGTGCTCCCTAGGGAGACACACTAGGTTAGACATAACCCTTCTCAATCAACTATTCTAATTGAAGCTTGAGTTCCACCAATTCAGGCGGACTCATGTGGTAAGGGGTTTTGGACACTTGTACGGAACCGGTTGTCAACTCTATGGAGAAATCTAGGTCTCCTTTGGGCAGTATCCTAGGTATTTCCTTGGGAAACACATCTTTGAATTCTACAAGGACTAGGAAGTCTTCGATCTTTTGTTCCCTATCAGTTTCTATGGTTCGCATATTGAATGCAAAGAGATTACAACCCTTTCTAACACATTTCTTTGCTTGGAAGGCGGATATATGCCTTACGAACACTTTCTTAGGGATAGCTTGGATGGTTTTCTGATTCCCTTGGTTATCTGTGCATAGTATAGATTTGTTCAAACAGTCAAGTAGGGCATGATGTTCTTCTAACCAATCCATGCCTATAATTACATCGTAGGATCCTAGTGGTAGGATGTTCAAATCCACCCTATTTGGGAAACCGTTCAGGTCTTTCTCACAAGCTTTAACTAGTTCGCATACTTTTCGTTTGGTACCAGTGGCTAGTTGTACCTGCCACGGTTTCTCGTGGCTCACTCGGTTTAGCTTACAAGTATCAGCAACCTTAGGGGAGATGTAACTTTGGCATGCACTGGGATCTATTAGAACTGAAATGGTTGTGTTTAAGATCTTACCCTCAATTTCAACCATAGTGGCCTGATGGTTTGCTTGCCGGCCATCAAGTGTAGCATAAATTCTGGGGGTTCTTTCCATGTCCCCTACTGCAGGGTTTGCTTGGACATTGTGTAACACTCCGTCTTATTTGTTGGGACAATCTATGAAGTAATGTGGCCCTTGGCACTTCCAACAAGTAATGGTTGGTGGGGCAGCCTTTGCCCCTTTGTTGAAAGCTGGTCTGCTGGTATGTGGTGGGGGTGCATTTGGCTGTGCATGAGGTCTGTTGAAGCCTTTGTTGGGAGGGAAACTATTGTTTTGTTTTCGGTAAGGCGGTGGTCTAAAAATTGGTCTTCATTTGTCTGAAAAGGTTACGAACCTTTCCCTGTTTCTGTTTATGTTATCATTCCTTGGCTGTCCATGTTCATAACAGAGTCTTGCTTTGTGTAAAGTCACGTCTAAGGTTTTGGGCATGTCAAATTCAATCTTTTCTCTGAAATTTGGTGGTAAGCATCCCAAGAATTGTTGTATCTTGACTTTTTCATCTTTTATGTACCGAACATAATGCAACAGATCTAAAAATATGTTTATGAAAGTCCCCATGGTTAGGGAGCCCATTTTCAATTCATGGAATTATTTGATCTTCTTGTGAAAGAATCTTTCAGACATATATTTATCTTGGAATATTCTGCTAAAAGCATCCCATGTTATGTCCCTCAATTCTTGTCCTTTGGTGTGTTTCAAATCTCTCCACCATCTGGCTACTTTACCATTTAGATTGTAAATGGCCAGTTGGGCTTGCATTTCACTATAACAGTTGTGGAATTTGAAATACTTGTTCATTCCTAATAGCCACTCCTCAACCTTTTCCTCAGTATTTATCTCACCATCATATGTTGGGGCTTTAATTTTTCTGAATTCTCCTTGTAAACTGTCGTCATTTTTCCTCCTTTTCTTGCAAGGGGGTGGTGATCTGTCATCGTTGGAAGAGATCTTGCAGTCCTCTTCCATTGACTCTGTTATGTGTTCTCCATGTTCCTCTCTTTTAGGGATGATAGGTTTCTTTGTGTGGAAGTCTCTCACTTTAGAGGTATTGGTTTAGGATTTGGGTTGTCCGTGGGGTTTTCCCCCTGTTAAAGTCTGAAGTAGAGCCTCATGTATGGCTTGATGTTCTCGTCTTTCTTGTATGTTGTCATCTCTGAAGCTTTGGAATTCTGCTTGTAACTTCTGCATTGATTTCATCAAGTCTGAGTTCAACTCCACCATGATTTCTTGTTCTCGTGGTGGTGAGTTTAAATTCCCTTGTATGCTGATGTATTTCTCTCTATTCATACTCCGACTGTGTTTGTACCTACAATGTATATAATGTGCAGAGCAGAAATCTGTTAGTTCATCCACATATATAAAATAAAACTCTAAATGCATATTCTGGTTTATGGGTATTTGCAACGGATTGTTCTTCTTGTAATGAGCCCATTAGGTCACTTAGTGTTGTAGCTAGGCTATGATACCACTTGTAATGTCCCCAAAATAGTAAAAAAATTTAAAAAAATTCTCTTACTATTAAATTGCCTAAAATAGATCATGTATTAAAAATTAACTTCAGTACTGGGAAGTTGCGTTGGTACTTTTTTTGAAGTAACAAGAGTTTATGAATTCTAAGCAAGATAGTTTCACCGGTTATGCTTTTCTGTGGAAGCGATGTAGTAAGGTAGTTGATGTATGCTTATGGAATGTTTACAAATGCTAGATTAATACTTAAGATCCTCCTTTTACTTTTAAGATTTGGATGCATATTGAGTTGGTAAAATGTTTAAATGGTATCTTCAGGCATGATGGACTTTGTTGAGGGGAGGTTGAATACTTGGGGAAACTTGATGTTGATAAACGTACCCTTGTCAGAGTTGTCGAGAGGTAAGGGGTGATCATTGGAATTCTTGAATTACCTAGCAAATTTGCTAATGCATTGTACAATGTTTTTGCAGGTGCAACTATGAAGGGATCCTCCCTTAGTTAACCTACATCCAAGTCCTAGCAAGGGATAAGACTAAAGTTAAAAAGGATAAGGTTTCAATCCTTGGGGTATTTGTTTTGATACCACCATTACATTGATACCTTTATGACTCTCCACTATAGCACATGGGTGAAATATTGAACTAATAAATGAGGTTTGGTGTAGTATTAACTACCGCATGTGATAACGACGTGGTTTTGGTGGCTAGCTGGGTAGAAAGGGTTTCAACTTGGGATTTTACACCTGCATTCATTGTTCTTTATATCTCTTTGGATTTGAACATTCCCTCACTGCGTCTGGGGGTTTATATTCTGACCTAAGTTATGCTCATGGTCAGTGCACCTGATGGTTTCTAGGTATAGAGTTGAAGAGTAAGGCGACAGTGATCATGTAATTTTCTTCATTCGCATAAGATCTTTTCCCCTCTGTTTTTATCCAACATTTAAATGTTTGTCTCAAGGTTTAACTTCGTGGTGAATGTATCATAGGTAGGTGGTTGGTTGCAATTTCTTCTGATTGGGTTTTCTATTAGATGACCAGCACCCTTGGAGACGTTGGCATGAGAATGGTAAGTTTAGGTATCACCAACCCTTTCTCCTTCCTATCGCATCTATGGAGGGGTGTGCTGTTTATCTTTGCTATGTGGGACTTCGTGAATCCCTTTGGGATCACTGTAACTTACTTGAAGTTCCAGAGGGGTCGCCTTTGACTAAACCGGTTATTGGATTTGCTTATTTCGTTCAGATGGGGATAACCCTGGAGGGTTTTCAGTTTTGATGTATTAGTTTGGTCATTTGGCTCTGTAGAGACTCTAAGCCTTTTTAATGGGGATACATACCCACATTGTATAAATTTGGGGGTTTTGGAAAAGAATACTGTTACTTGGGATAAGTCACCTGTGTTTTCTATTGAAGATATTGTTTTAAGTATTTGGACTCTGTGTTTTGTATGAAATATGTATGGATGGTATTTTAAAATGTTTGGCCTCTGCGTATTTCATGAATATGTATGGTTAGTATTCTTACCTGGTCTCTGCGTTTTCTATTGTTGCTCTGTCATGAAGGATTTTGATTTGGTGCTTATATATGAGTAGCTACGAGCATAGCTCTGTCATTCATGTGTTTAGTTGACCAATAAATGAATCTAGGTCTAACATATTGGGTAGTTACAACCTTGGCGTGGCCTGGTAAAACTTGTTGTACACAGAGCTTTGCGTTTTTAGTTTTTATTTCAAATTCGTAGGTATGAAATGTAACCATTGATGGGAGATATGTTGGTTACTTGTTTGACTCAAGAAGAATGTTCTTTGCTCTTCATGCTACTTTTCTGGCGATTTCAACAGTATAATAAAATTTTGATGGAAAGGTAGTGGTATTTGATTCCATGACATGTGTTTGAACTTAGTAAAAGAATGTCTTCAGTTTGTAATTGAAAAGTATTTCTTTCATTTGATGTAGATTCGATTCTTGTAGGGAAGTGATGCCCTTCAGGGATTTGATGAAATGTATAAGCGGTTGTAGACTTGAGATTTAAATGTATAGCAAAGCTTTGCCTGGTCTTTGGTTTGCGAACTCAGCGAATATAAGGTCCACGTTGGTGGCTATCCAATCCTGCATATTGGTTACCTTTCGTTTTGTTTCTGGTAATCTATCACTTATGCAGTTAATTAATAGGTTGGTGAGATGTTTAAACTTCCGGAACCAAAGGATAGAGAAATCGTAATTGTTTGGTTTGCTTGACTTTGCAAAGAAAAAAAAAATGATAACTACAGTAGCTATCAGGGTTTACAAAGAAAGTGGTTTAAATAAAGAAATGCCTCTCTTCAGACTGCATTTTTCCTAACTGTGATTCTGTGTTTAAAGAAAAGAAATGATGTTAATGGGATTTGAGATCTCTCTACCTGCGTTTTGAAACTATGGGGTGCTCTAGACTTTGATTTTCGTTTGGTCTTTAATTTGGAAAAATAAAACTGAATTCTGAAAAAGAAACGTAATAGCTGGGAAAGTAAATAACCCTAGTTATAAAATTAATTTGAAAGCACTATATGAGGTTTTCTAGAAATAAAATGCAGATTTAACTAAATAATTTTTTCAAGAACTCAGTCCTCAATTTACATAATGATTTGGTCTCTAAGGTTTCTGCTGACAAGGATGTCTAGCACAGGCTATCTAGGCTAGCCCTGCTAGATCTTTTGTCAGTTTTAGTTCAGACTCCTACTTAGCAGAGATTACAATTTTGATTAAGGGAAGAAGAATAGTGATGTGCAATATATGCTATTTTAACGCTCCTAGTTTCTATTATAATTGAAATGGAGAATTGTAGTCCATACCTAGTTACTTTGAAGCTTGATCCTCCTCTACAGTAGCCACACACTCAAACAATAATTAATGCAGAAAACTTATGGACTTGGCTGACCTATAGAATGATATTTTAACTGGATAACTTTGGGACTACCATTTTCCTCCCAACCATGACCCTTAGACCATTCCCAGTTCTAACTAGATTCCACCAAGCCGGTTCCAACATGCAACAAGAGAAGTAGAGGCCCTAGGTTGAATTGCTGAATCAGATCTGGAAATTTAATGTGGGACTGCTTCAGTTCTTGCAGCAAAATTCTCTTTTATTACCATAAGAGAATGATAATGAAAAAGATGCCCCTCTCTAGGGATATGTTCTCCTTTTTATAGGTGAGTCTTGGTTTTTGGAAAAAAAATAGGTATTTGGAAAATAATATTTTAGTTTTTACTTAATTTTGAAATATAATATCTTTAAAAGATATTTACTTTAAATATTTAATCCTTGTTTAACTGGGGCCTTTACTTGTGGTAACTTAAATTATTTCTCGACTAGAAGTATAAATAAATTCTTAATTAATAATAATAATAAATATATTATTACTAAGATTAACAAGACAATTAATAATAATATTAATTGTAATGTGATAGCCTTTCTATGCATAAGCTTTATGCAATATCTATTTTATTTATAAATAAATAATAATAACATTATTATTAATACTTTTAATAATAATATTAACTTTGAGGTCTATAGCCTTCATGCATGTCTTTCACCTAAGACTATTCTTAATCATTCAATAATTAAGTTATGGTAATTTCCTTTGGTTTATTTATGTATCTCTCATGATACTTCTTTTAAATATTAAGGGCAATGTCCAACTCTTTGTATGGGTCTTTTGGTAAGATTGGATAGCTGGCTTGGTTAGGTACCTCTTGTTAGGATATCCCTATACACCATCCTAGTCCTTCTAGCATTTCTGTCATTTTCATTTTCAGTCATGCATACAAAATTAGGGTTTGCATGCAATTAGGGTTTGCATGCATCCTAGTCATCAATACCATCACCTAGCCCTCAGCAAAATAGCCCCCGAAGCTTCTTTCAGATTAGTTTTAGCTCTCCTAGAGCTTAGTGCACCCTCCTTTCACCTACTACATGAGAAGGGAGCCTTTCTTCACCTACCAGTCCATTTTAGTTTAGTTAACTTAGTTCTCTCCTTGATTTTAGGATTAACTCACTCTTAACTGATCTTATCACTCCGATGGACCTCCAGTGTGACTAGATAACATGTTCTGACTCCAGTTAGCTCCATCTACGCCCTCCACTGAGCCTCCTTCACTACATTAGTGCTTCCATGTGCCAGTTACACCAACCACACTCAGTTTGACTCCCGGTTGACCATTACTTGTGCATTGATGACTTCACTGATGAGAAGGTGGAATCCTAGTTATGCTTTGATAACACTCCACTGATTAAGGATCTGTGCATGAAGGCTAATTCGAATTACAGCTAGTGAATTCGAATCCTCGGCATTGTATATTTACCAGTTTACTATTCAGATTAATGTAACATGTGTAATTATTCTGCCTCTATCAGAGCTCCTTTGGATCTCTGTTCTATTGCTTCTATCTTCTTCTATTATTCCTAAATTCTTCCATTGTGAGGTTTACATCATCTCTTTGGATCTTATGTGGGCATTTTCACACCACTAAGTCTCTTTTTTCCATGTTGGATTCCCTCATTTAACATGGTAGTTCCTACAGTACTTGATGATAGATATAAAATGATTCATTTAACAAATTTTAAATAAATGTGATGAAATAGAAGTGTTATTCAGAGTCTTCTTGACTCAACACTTTTAAGATCAAGTAACCCCGAGTGCTCTTCAGAGCTTTAACTCAACACTCTTCACATGGGAGTTACTCTAGTGCAATTCTACATAGTCCTGCTCAACACTAGTACCTAGAATGTGTTTGTGAAGCACATCTAGAATGTATAATGTCCTTGGATCTAGTATTTATTTATCAAGCTAGGAGTGCTCCAGGGCTCCCTCCCAACACTGAATGTACATCGGGACTTACGCCCAGTACATAATAAAATCCTCTAGGTACATCATGGCTTATGCCTAGTACGTAGGTCATCTGTGTGTTCCTGAGTCCACGCTCAACACATCTTATAAGTCAATCATGTAAATCATAACTCTACACAGTATGTAACAAAAGGTCATCTCAGTATATTAGAGTTTTGTACCCAATTCACATAACAAAACATAATCAATCCATTAGGGATTTCTTGCCCAATATATAACAATAGTGTGTTAGTTAGTGTCCACACCCAATGTGTATATCTCTAAAAGAAATGAATCATGTGCACTAGGGATTATGCCCAATAATCAAAACAAATCATATGTGTTGGGGCTTTTATGCCCAATATATAACATCAGAATTAGTTAGTCAAAATTCGGGATATTACAATATGGTGTTGAGCTCGAAAAACTCTGAATAGAATCCATACTCATCATATTTATTCAAATTAATTAAATTGAATCATTATCTTATTCTCATAAAATACTGGAAGACACTACTATGAAAATGAGGTAATCGAGCATGCAAGGGAATCTAGGGATACCTATATTAGTTTACCGACCAAACCCACAAGAGGCCTTGTTAAATAATTGGCAGATTTCAAGAAAGCTTCGAAAATACAAATCATGCTATATGATGCATGAATAAGAAAAGATAAATAAATGAGTGAAGTCTATACACATATATACAAAAATTATTATATATATGAAGTTATGTGAATAATAAAAGATAAATAAAATAAATGAAGCTTATAAACATGTATATGAAAATATTATAAGTGTGAAATTATTTAATGATAAAAGATAAACAAATTGTCTCTCTCTCTCTCTATATATAAGTAAATATATGTATATATGTATATATGATAATTTTATACACTTAATAAGTAAATTAAAAGTCCTTTTCTAAACTCAAAAATAATTTTAAAGTTAAGTTATCAGAATTACATAATTAAAAAACAATTACATACAAATCAAACTAAGAGTTAAATTCAAGAAGATATTAAAAATATTGTTGTTAACTCAAGATAACAAAACTGCCCCACTCCAAAGATACCAATAAAAATAAGGGCAAGGGCCAAGAGAGGGAGGCTATTTGATTATCATTATTTATGGTATTAAGAGAGATTATTCAAATCCTGTATAAGGAAGATACCAAGATTTATTGCAACCAACGTTTTTCCTTAGGTTCTCCAGATTCTCTTGCATTCCCGAACCATCTCGGTGGTGATCCAAGTAAGAACCAAGAATAGTTTTGGATCAAAGGTTGGGAGAAACGTGGCAATTCTAAGGTTATCCGGTTACTACTCCACAGGTCAGCTGAGAGAATTTTTCCCTTAATCATTCTTTAAAGTGTGTAGGTGATAAAGGAGATCCAATCAGTACATTTCAGGTACGAATTTATATCAGTTGAATATCAAGCTTCTGTAGAATTAAAGGCTGAAATTTATAAGTATAGAATTTTCATTATTAAGCTGTAAATCTCTCTTTCACAGATTTCTTTTGGTTAAATGTTATTTCATAAGAAAGGGCATAAGCATTGGCTCAGGAGGTCAATTTAATTATTTCTTAGTGCTGAGTTGTAAAATGTACATATCTTTAGGTTTAAGCCGAGGACACTTCTTCCATACAAAAGTTTCGATCTAGGAGAGCTAACGAAGCTAGCTTGTGCTACATCTCCTTGCTTAAACACTTAAGCTTATTATAAATGCTTATGTTATGCAAATGTAAGAATCTCTCAAAATTTATAATAAAATAAGTATTTGTTAGATCCCTTTAGAGAAAATTGGAAGTATCTGAAAAGCCCAATTCTACGCATAACAAAACAATCTACTATTTTAAAATAGGAAGATTCTACACATCTGAAAACAAAGTCATCCCATAAAATCCTCACAGATTAGGGATCATTTTATTTTAAAAATAAACTAACCTAGATACAAAGAAAATACTCAACATGATATTTTATTGGATATATATTATGCTAAACTAACCAAACAGGGAACATGATAAACAAAAAAAAGAAAACAGGTTAACCATAAGATCTTTAAACATAGTATAGATGTAGGGCGTTTCTCTTCACGTAGTGGTCACTTAGAAAGAACGAATAAAAAATCTAAAAGACAGATTCATTAATACCAATAAAATAAATCGAAAATAGCTTAAGTAGACTACCACAATAAAATTTATCACCGATCATTTACAACACACACAGGCTCGGGATCAAATCCTTAGAGCATCAATTCAGTCCTCTATTCTTGGAATGAGCTAGCCACGTTTTAGCATTGGCTCAAAGCATCCCAATTCTTATTACTAAATTTAATTAAATTACCACAGACAGAGCTAGGGATTTTCCCAGACCTCTGTAGAGGTTTGAAATCGAGTAGAAGCTTCCTATTCACATACAGACGGAGTTAGGTGAATTCCCTGACATCTACAGTGAGTAATTTGGAAAAACAAACGCAGATTCAAGCAAACAAGAACCCTACACGCTGATCAATTTAGACCCCACCTTTTAAACAAAACAAATTACAAAGAAGTGACAGATCTCACTAGAAATATGGAAGGCACAGTTGACGAGTCCCACAAGTTAAATTTTACACAAAGCTAGCCATCAACGCGATTCTTCATTTAACCAATTCCCTAACATAACTTATACATTTATAATTTAGGGCTCATGCCAAACTCTTTGACAGAAAATAAAATGCTTAAAACAAAGTAAAGTAAACAATTTAAGAAAAATGTAGAAATCAGAGTAGCAAGCATCCATTTAAACGAATACGTGGAAATATTTCTCGGATTTAAACACAGCCATGTATCAAAAGATTAGATTCACATAAAATTCAGGAACTACTACACAGATGTAGAGGGATGGGAGAACATTCTCTCCATATAAACAATTAACGCCTCTGTACAATACCGAACAAACGCCCAGAAGGCTTACAAATGACATCCCTTTCCCTACAAACCAACAATGGTGCAGACAGAGACGATCCAGCAAAAGAAACTGATAACTAGGGATGGCGCTAAAAGTACTTATCACTCCACCGTAGCCATAAAATCAAAAAACCAAATCTACCAAAACGTTCTCATGGAATGAGGTAAATTCCAGGGGCCTGGTGTAATGTCCCTTGTTAGGAATTTTATTAAAATTACAAATTTTCACTTTTTTTTCCTAGTTCGACCTTTGACTAGTTTTGAGCTCTAGGTCTCCAAATTGCTCCAATTGCTCCCAAATATTCTGAGAAGTTATATGGATGATTTTAGAACATAAATATTTGTTTCAGGGATTCTTTTGGACCTTTAAAATACTTCTTCAAATCCTCTTTAAATTCTGTCCAATGTAGGGAACTTTACTAGTAATTTCCCTTTAACTAGTATTGGTCTCTAGGTCTCAAATTGACTCCAAATGCCTTCAAATATTCAAGGAAGGTGTATGAATGATATTAGGACTTGAATATTATGTTCAGGGATGATATATGGCCACCAAAATACCTCTCAAAACCCTCTTAAGATTCTGTACCAAGTATGCAATTTTACTAGTAATTTGGGTTTCAAATCCCCCTAGGGTAAGTACTGCAAATGGCTTCCCAAATGCCTCCAAACCCACTCAAATTTATGAACAGAGGTAGGGGATGTCTCAAGTATTTTATTCATGTCAAAAATGAACCATTAATTAGTTATTAATTCTGTTCCAACCCTATCCCATTCAGCTGTAAAAATCACCCATTCAACCCTTGGGGAAATGGCACTATTTCTTTTCCCAATGCAATTAAACTGAGTAAAAATACTTCAAATGATCAAGTACAGTACATGAAACTTGTAAAATACATCCATGGAATTCCATTAATCACAAATGTATCAGCGAATCATCCATTCATTCGAAATCATTAGCATTACATTGGTTCACAACAAGGTAGTGGGGAAATGGCACTGTTCTTTCAGTAAAAATGCGATTTATACATTTCTACTTGGAATTTCGACCTAAAATTTCTGGATATGAATAATAGAGTATTTAATTCATATTAAAAAATAAATGGTGCATTATAATCTCCCCCAAAGAGTACAATATCTCATGAAAAAATGCCCTCCCTAAAGGATCAAGAATATGCCATCAAAACTGGAAATGGTTGAAGGAGTGAGATGCAATAGAAGAAACCATGAGCTTCCCCATATATTACACCTGAAAATAAAGACTCCAATGAATCTCCAAATGAAATGTATGAATCGCCTTTCCAATTACCAACTTGGATGGGAATCTTTCACCCTAGAAATTGGCTAAGGCAAGAAACTAGTCATCCACTAGCTCTCCCTCTTCACAAATGCAATTGCAAATTCTACAAATTATCAAAATCTGGTTTCATTCATTTTTATTGACATTTATAAATTTCTAATGTCCTCCATGGGTCGAATTCCTTCCAAGAGACTCATTCCAACTCAAGTTGGAAATAGATTCCAAAGAATGCCACTTGTACAACAATTCCTAGTCTCCCACTTCCACCAAATCACATGTGGAAGCATATTAGATTCCCTAACACCCTTGAGTGCCCTCTTGGAGTCTATTTTTATCCCTGACATTTCATATATTTCATGTGTCAGACTTCGGGTTTGATTTGTGTCATAGGTGTCATAGCATCTTCATCATTGTTGTCATAGAGCTAGGGAATCTAGCCCAATTGTCTCACTAGCTCCAAATTGCCTCTTCCTCTTCCATCGGAGTTACTCGTCCTCTATATTTAAACCTGATTGATTCATGCCAAATATTATTGACCTTATAACTCATCCCAAGAACATTAGTATTCCCATGGATTCGAAATTGCAAGAAGAGGATGCCATGTGGCACATAAATTCTAGCTTGTGTGGGTCCCACTTCCTCCATGTGTCTTCATGATCAAATGCCACTTTGATTTTCACTTGTATATATTTATTTATCTCATTTTATAAATATTTATGCCATCCTAATGTTCCAACATCATTTATTATCCCCATTATTCCAAATCCCAAAGCTTCCACCCCAAACCTAGGAAACTAGTAATTTTCCTCCTTGGCAATTATTTGACCTTTAGCATCAATTTGACAAACTCTAATAAATAGGGACAATTTTTTTAGGCCATTGTGACCCAATGCCAAATTTGGGACATGACAAATCCTCCCTTCCCAATATTGTTTGTCCTCAAGCAATTCCAAACATGGGTGTTGAAGAACCGGCTTTCTGTATAATTCTTTGAAGTTGCCACTGAATTTCCCAACCTTGAGTCTTTGAGATTCCATGAAGATTTTAGAGAGGAACCACCATGCTTGCTGCTGCATTACTCTGATTAAAATCACTTTATTAAGTGGGGAATCCATCCCCCATACTACTTGTTTCCCAAAAAAATTTGAAACCAATGAGACAAAAATGATCCGAGGGTCCCATTGCTTGTATTGCACCCCAACAATTATGAGTGCTCTCCAACCCATACCATCAGATAAGAGGATTCCTGGATCCCATTTTCTTGTATGCATTCTTCCAAACATCATGAGTAAAAAATATATATCATCAAAGTACATAACAACATAATGAAAATGTACATCAAGGAGATGCTTCATCAAAGAGTCATGAGAGTGCTTATACCTCCAAGCAAGTAGATGACCATTTTCCAAGTGCATACAATATTCAAGTGACCCATCAACTCTGATCCAATGACATAGGTGAGGATTCCATGTCCTATAATGTTGCTCCAAAAGGATGTGATATGCATCAAAATATTCATCCATGTATTCCTTCATCCAAGAAGTGAATGAAGAATCTCCACTAAAATCTGAACCAAAGAATGAGCATAAAAAACGAGACTTCAAAGGACTCAGATAAGTCTCACCCATACATCTATGAATGATAGAATCATAAATATGTAACAAAGTATTTGGCTTCCAACAAAAATGTTCTCCCATCATAAATCTATTCGCCCAAGTGTTGGATGAAGTTCCTCTAATATCAAATGAACCAAGTGTTGAGCAAGAAAAACCATGAGTCTTCAAGTGACTCAAATGCATATCATAGGTGCATCCATGTAGATGTGCATCATCATAAAGTGACAAATGATGCTGCTACAAATGTGAATACAAATGTGCTCCAACCATGTCATCATAAAAGGTAAACCTAGGAGTTCCATACTCCTCATGTGGCACCATCAAAAAGAACCCTTTCACCCATACTTCATTGAGACTAATGCTGCAAAACATGGAATTGTAGGATGTATGAGAATGAACTAACTCACCCAAGTGATCAAAAAGTGCAGAAGTTTCGTCATGGGAAGGATCCATATGGGTAGTATCATGCATCTCCTTCAAAAGTGTGAAACCTTTGTCATATATTGGTTCCAATGTAGGGGAATCATGCTCCTCTTTAAAAATTGCATAACCTTCATCAAGAGACAATTCAAGTTCCTCTTCCACCACATCAACTGTTTGGATCTCTTCATGTTCATCTTCAAACACATCAAGAACATTCAAATTTTCACATTTCTCATGATCTACCATGTCATGAGAATCCTCCAAACAATCTACCATTTGACAATCTGAAACATAGGAGTAAAAACAAGTATCTTGCAACTTTTAAAGAAGTTGCTCATTTTGAAGTGTGAGCTTATAATTATCCTCATTATTCTTCAAGTATGCATCATGTAATAATTGATTAAGCTCAAACAAATGGTTTCTATCAAAAAGAAAAGACATGGAATTACCTTTGATGTGGCACATTTCTCTTTGAATCTTCTCCATGTCTTCAAGGAAGGATGTTTCCTCCAATGAAGTAGCTCTCCAACAAGAATTTGACACCAATGCTTGAGTGTCATAGAGAATGCTGAGGGACTCTTGGATCTTATTTTCATTCATTTTTAAGGACCCTTCAATAAAATGAGGCTCTTGCAAATGAAACTCCTCATCTTCTTCATTTTTTCGTGGACCAACTTCCTGAAGCTCAAGTGGTGATGGGGAAGTTGATCTTGGTTCTTCTTCAACTGCTACAAGGTATTCATTATCATGATTAATGGAACTTGGGATTGCAGCAACACTTTCAAAAGTTATCTCTATGTCACCAACATATAGGTGTGAGCACCCATCAGTAGGTACTCCTTCATAGTTTAAGCATCCAGCAGTATATGCTCTTTGGTTTATGTCTAAGCTAGAAGGTGTCTCGAAATGATCTTCCATATTTTCAAAAGAATATTCTTCATGCTCTTGTGATGTCTCTTCCTTTTGCTCTTTCAAGCAATTTTATGCATTTTTCCCCTTGTTTTCCTTAGGACGAATATCTTTGGAATCTCTTTTTGAAGAATTCCCAAAAGCTCTCCTCAAGTAGGACATCATTTCACGCACACATATATGATACTCTCTCCGAGGTTCTTTACAAGCAGGGCATAAACCTTTCTTTACTAACTCCACATCTTCATTTTTTGGCCTATTTTCAAAAATACGTTCAACAAAGTACTCAAAAGACATGGCATTTTGTGTATTTTTGCTCAAAGCAAGATATTCTTGATATTTTTTATATTGTTGGGGCAAGGTGTTATATGTTGCTTTCCATATTTGGAACTCATTCATAGAATTATCCTTGGTTGGTGTGAGACACTCATATTCATCAGATTTAAATTCATAAGAATAATCTTCATTTCTCCTAAAATTGTAAGAAGTTTTGCATGATGGCACCTCTTCCTTGTACCATTCACATTCTGCTTCATATTGCTCGTAAGTACCTGCAAATTTCTCATAAGAATTGTACTCATAGGATTCATCATAATAGTAAGACATGGTCGCCAATTATTCTCGAATGTATGTACCTAATCCACAGGTGCAAGGATCATGCTCTAATACCACTATAATGTCCCTTGTTAGGAATTTGATTAAAATGGCAATTTTTCACTTTTTTCACTTTTTTCCCTAGTTAGACCTTTGACTAGTTTTGAGCTCTAGGTCCCCAAATTGATCAAATTGCTCCCAAAAATTATTAGAAGGTATATGGATGATGTTAGAAAATAAATATGTGTTTAGGGGATGCTTTTGGACCTTTAAAATACTTCTTCAAATCCTCTTTCAATTCTATCCAATGTAGGGAACTTTACTAGTAATTTCCCTTTGACTAGTATTGGTCTCTAGGTCTCAAATTGACTCCAAATGCCTTCAAATATTCAAGGAAGGTGTATGAATGATATTAGTAATTGAATATTATGTTAAGGGATTATATATGGCCACCAAATACCTCTGAAAACTCTCTTAAGATTCTGTACCAAGTATGCAATTTTACTAGTAATTTGGGGTGGGGTTCAAATCCCCCTGGGGTAAGTACTGAAAATGGCTTCCCAAATGCCTCCAAACACACTAAAATTTATGAACAGAGGTAGGATATGTCTCAAGTATTTTATTAAGGTCCCAAATGAACCATTAATTAGTTATTAATTCTGTTCCAACCCTCTCCCATTCAGCTGCAAAAATCACCCATTCGACCCTTGGGGAAATAGCACTATTTCTTCTCCCAATGCAGTTAAACTGAGTAAAAAGACATCAAATGCTCAAGTACAGTACATAAAACTTGTAAAATACATCCATGGAAGTCCATTAATAACAAATGTATCAGATAATCATCCACTCATTCGAAATCATTAGCATTACATTGGTTCACAACAAGGTAGTGGGGAAATGGCACTATTCTTTCATTAAAAATGAGATTTATACATTTCTACTTGAAATTTAGACCTGAAAATTTCTGGAAATGAATAAAAGAGTATTTAATTCATATTAAAAAATAAATGGGGCATTAGAAGCTCCCCCAAAGAGTACAATAGCTCACCAAAAACGCCCTCCCTCAAGGATCAAGAATATGCCATCAAAACTGGAAATGGTTGAAGGAGTGAGATGCAATAGAAGAAACCATGAGCTACCCTATAGCTTATACCTACAAATAAAGATTCAATTAAATCTCCAAGTGAAAGGTCTGAATGGCCTTTCAACTTACCAACTTGGATGGGAATCTTTCACCCTCGGGCAAGAAACTAGTCATCCACTAGCTCTCCCTCTTCACAAATGCAATTGCAAATTCTACAAATTATCAAAAGATGTTTTAATTATTTTTTATTGACGTTTATCAAGTTCTAATGTCCTCCATGGGTCTAATTCATTCCAAGAGACTCATGCCAACTCAAGTTGGGAAGAGATTCCAAAGAACGCCACTTGTACAACAATTCCTAGTCTCCCACTTCCACCAAATCACATGTGGAAGCATATAAGCTTCCCTAACACCCTTGAGAGCCCTGTTGGAGCCTATTTTTATCACTGAAATTTCATATATGTCATATGTCATCCTTCGAGTCTGATTTGTGTCATAGGTGTCATAGCATCTTCATCATTGTTGTCATAGAGTTAGGGAATCTAGCCCAATTGTCTCACTAGCTCCAAATTGCCTCGTCCTCTTCCATCGGAGTTACTCTTCCTCTATATTTCAACCTAATTGACTCATGCAAAGTATTATTGACCTTATAACTCATCCCAAGAACATTATTATTCCCATGGATTCGAAATTGCAAGAAGAGGATGCCATGTGGCACATAAATTCTAGCTTGTGTGGGTCCCACTTCCTCCATGTGTCTTCATGATCAAATGCCACTTTGATTTTCACTTGTATATATTTATTTATCTCATTTTATAAATATTTATGCCATCCTAATGTTTTAACATCATTTATTATCCCCGTTATTCCAAATCCCAAAGCTTCGACCCCAAACCTAGGAAACTAGTAATTTTCCTCCTTGGCAATTATTTGACCTTTAGCGTCAATTTGACAAACTCTAATGAATAGGGCCAATTTGCTTAGGCCATTGTGAACCAATGATAAATTTGAGACATGACACCTAGGTCTTACTAGGGCCTATCGCTTTTGGATCCCCCTCACTTCTCGAATGACCAACCTCCAAACCAATAGGCGAACAGTGCCCCAAGTAGGGTTTTCCTAGCATGCGAAATAAGAAAACAAAGAACGAATTAATACTGCATCATATAAAAGAAATTGTTGCAAAAGAGGAATTTGTTTCAAAGAAAGGGGAGAAGGATTATTACATGAGCTTTTACTCGTCCTTGTTACGACAACGACCTATGAAAAGAGCACATGCAGACTGAGAGCTGCGCTCCAATCATGCGCTTGGTCTCTCCACAAACCCAAAAACTATCAAGAGCTCTCAAACTCCAAATTCTAAACGAAACAACACATAGGACGTTAGGGTTTAGGGTATACCCTCTTCCAGCATGGAAAAGCGCCTCATGGCCATCACCTAGCTCTCGTAAATCCCCAACTACTTCCACCATCAACAAAATATTTTACCCAATGCCTATAGTTAGAACTTGATTTTCGATTAATAGCGCTTTGGTAGAAACTTAAAGTTTCAATACATAGGTTAGTCCCTTTTTCTCACTTAAGAAAATGGTTGTATTTCATCAAGATGTTAGCTTAGGCTCTTCCTAGGGACACCTGCAAACAATAAGTTGAATACGTATTACCTTCTATAAAAGCTAAGTAAGACCTGAGGCCATGAAACCCTCAAAGCAACTTCGGAAGGAAACCCATAACCAAACTAATACATCAGAGTAAGGATGCATCCATTATAACTACAAAGGAAGAATGTGGGCATTAGAACATGCATCGAACTAGTGGACAAAGACAAAGGATTACAAAGCATCTCTTTAAATGTTGTATAGTGACATTAATATTAATAAGACACATACTAGCTAGGATATGCTAAGACAAATACCATACAATCAAACTTCAAAGGAATCATAATTGGGATATTAGAACAATGTCATTCTGGGAAATAAAAAGTATAGTGCTGAAGTTAATTTTTAAGAATACATTAGATCCTAAACTTACACAGACCCCAGTATAATTTTTTTTGTATATATTAGGATTTTAGGGACATTACAGACCCCAGTTTTGATTTCCAGCAGTGGTATTCAGGTTCCATTTTTATCTTCTTATTCTGAATTAGAATATATAACTATCCTGATATTGTTCAATACATATATGAATATTTATTTCTCATATTTTATTTATGAATGTTTTATATATGCATTAAGTAGTTTATAGTTACAAATAAATCAATTAAATTTTAAATAAATATTAGGATTTCTTGTTTATACCAAAAGTAGACCTATAGAATAGATATATAAATATAGGTAGAATTAAATTATGTGTATTATAGACAGAGTCTATCTGGTATTTACTAGTATGAATTTGATTAGCATAAATAGAGTCAATGATTAACAAGTATATGATTTATATACTAAAAATGCATGAAGTTAATGAAAAGGCTGAGAGGCTTCTTAGAACATTCAACAAGTATTCTAGAACAAGGAAAAACTGTAAATATATTTGATAACATAAACATGGCAAATAAAAAGGAATTTCAATGCTGAACATTTCATTCATCAAACTGTAAGTCTATACAAGTAAATATAAACTTGATCCGAGAGGCTTTAGATTACTTTTAACATTTGAAGTTCCAAAATTTAATCTACATCCTCATGAAGAGAGATCATACTCGAGAGAAGAGCCAAAAGGATTTTTCATCTACATTTTAAAAACACAAAATTAAACCACATATTCATATAAGAAAAATATGAAGTCTACATAGTAGCATTAAAATTAGAAGTCAAACTGATTGACCAAATAATAGAATCTTTGGAATACATAGAAAATTACCAATTTAAAAGTATAAAATCCCAGAATCGTTATAGGTCGATGCCATGGGCGTACTTAAGAACTTAACTTAAAAATTAATCAATAGGTTCCAAGGAGGCCAAGAAGCCTTCCTCCCTGGGTTCTAAAACCCCATAAACATAGTAGCTTCGATACAAAGTATCCAGTCGATGAGATGGTCGAAATTTTGGCATACCTGTTGTGTTACAACGTGATTTTCCACCTTGTGAGCATTAGCACTCTTTGGCCCTTAGGATCCATTTCACTGACTCAGATGCACTTTATGTCCTTTAGACACACGTTTTCCCTATTTTTTCTCCCTATACGCTAGCTGTTTCACTTTAGCAGGCGTACCCGTGAGCTATCCCACTATAGCCCATGGGTAGCAAGTAAAATGGTAAAAGTCACTAGAAAATTACTTTTTACTGCCAAAAAGCAGTCTTAGTGTGACCTTTGGCCCTCCATTTTCCCAGTAACGCTTTGATGTGTCCTTTAACTTACCTTTGGAAGGATATATATTGAGCTCTTACGTCATATGGAAGGGAGGAGAAAGAGAGAGCAAGATAACTCTAGTGGATTTTTTCCGTATCTTGAGTCTACACTCATTGATCCTTGTTGTTGTGAACCCCTTTATGTTCACCTTCCAAACTCCTTCTATAGTTTGAGTTTTCCATTGCATGGAGGATTGAAGTGGTGGAGGCACAAGTGGAGAGACCTAGTTCTTGGTTCAGATTGGTTGCTGGCAAGAGGTCGTATCACATTGTACTTCTTTTTATTTATTAATAGAAATACTCATATTCTTGTCTATTAATGTTGTGAATGTTGTTTATATTACATTGGGTTTCATTTACTTATGATATCATGGACCATTTCTATTGATGATGTTAATGTCTTTCATATATTATATGCGCTTGTTGTGTATTGGCTATCAAGACTAATTTGCAGGTTCAAGTGCATGGATTGAAAGCTTCAATGGGGATCTACATCGAACATCCTGTTCAAGGTTGGATATGTTCTCCATTATCTTAGCATTGTCATTTATATAGCATTGCATTGGGAATTGAGTCATTTTCTGGTAGTCAGTTATCTGTTGTGGTCTGGCCCAAGCCATAGGAAGTTTTCTCCGTAACAGAAATGGTGACTCCACTGGGGAGAACATCCATTTTTGGAGATTTTTTGGCATTACTCCTTATTTAGAGTTGTTGTGTGTCGAGTCTCTATGTCATTGATTGGCTGTTAGGATACACTATAGAAAACAAGCTTTTTTTTAGTCATTGGGCTCTTTTACTGCTCATTTGGATTTCCCTGTACGCGGGTCAAGTTTGTTTTGCTTGCGTCTACTGGCCTATGTCTGCACTATATCCCGTGGGAACCCGCAGTTATTCCATCGATAATAGCGTACAACTTCGGCTTTGATTGGTTTATGCCCTTGGATTGTTGTTGGGTTGGTTTTGAGTGTTCCTGAGTCTTATTTGGCCTTGTTCCTGACTGTTCCATGCCTTGTTTGTGACCAGAATCTTCTTTCTCTTTGTTTTGAGTCTTGTTATTTTGTCACTATTTTTTATTTTCTAGCTCATTACATTGGTTGAGTCTCACTATTTGGGATGTGCTGGGTTGTCTTAGTGATATCCTCTACATGTCTTTAACCACATAGATAGATTTCGCTTGCATTTTCCATTCCATTATATTGAAAAATACAAAAACATAGTTTTGCATTTTCCTTTCCATTATAAGTGAAAATATAAAAAAAATTACTTTCCGCATTGCATTTTGCATCTAAGTGCTTGTGCTTTCATTCTAGGATCTGCTTAAGCATTGGAAGTATAAAAGAATAACATTTTAGTTTGAACCGTTGGATTGATTCGCATATTAGTGGCATTGTTTTTATTGGATAGATGAGTCTAGAGTTTGTTGATTGTGCATACTATTAAGTCATATACATCATTAGTTTCATGACCATATCCTTTGAGTAATCACAGCAAAACAAAATTAACGCTTAATCTAAAAATTGATTAGAATGATTTTATTTTATAGGGTGCACCAATTAGTATAGGTTTAGAGTCTTGGAATCGATCATTGTGAGTTAATAATCCAAGACTACTAGACAAAACATTATGT
Source organism: Larix kaempferi (assembly GCA_027924585.1). Taxonomy (NCBI): domain Eukaryota; kingdom Viridiplantae; phylum Streptophyta; class Pinopsida; order Pinales; family Pinaceae; genus Larix; species Larix kaempferi. The sequence goes on along the minus strand of BSBM01000310.1, from coordinate 4,034,567 downwards.
GTCTGACCACGGAGTGGTGAAACCCATGGCATACATCAGTTTTCTCAAGAAGCTCTACTCAAACCAAAGTTAAGCACGAGGTCACGGGAGGTTGGTTGAGGAGATAGACCCCCGATACTGGATGAACGTGGGAGATATTTCCAGGATTTGTTTGTATCTGGGGACTCTTGGGGGATTTGACCCTCTTGAGTTTCGGGCTTAGCTACCCTAACCATACGCCGGATCCCACCTGCGACTGTCCCCCTGAGCATTGGCTATATCATGGTGACCTTAGCTTCCTTACCTAGGTATCGCATAGGGTATTCGTAGTGGTTATAATGCGGGTGTCCTGAGTCAGATAGAGGTCGGACAACATAGTTTCCTACTGTATAGGGACTTGACCCTATGCATGTAGTGAAGTCTAGGGGCCTTTATAACTGATTCTGTTACCTTTGGCTATAGTTTTGGAGTCTTAAGCCTCTTTTAGGCGAGACATACTGGTTGTAGTGTCAGGAACTCATTTAGCCACTTTGTTTGTGTGCATTTGGTTGTAGTTTCTCTAGGTATGTGCTATTGATTTTTTGTTTTTGATCGATAGTTTGGCCATTAGGGGACGCTTTGATTTTATAATCTTTCCGAAGAGATCCTAGCATGAATCCCATCTCTCTACCGGTCTCGTCGGTTGACTGGATTATGTTAAATTTTCAGAATTTACATCAATCTGATCTAGGATCTTAACTGAGAGAACAACATGTACAACATATCTACAGCATATCAATCATGGAGACAATAATGCAAGCACACAAGAGACACAAAGATTTACTCTTGGGGAAAACCATAAAGGTGAAAAACCCCAATAACTTCCTCAGAGATAGATAGAGCAATGATACAACCAACCAAGAGAGATAGCCATAACCTAGCAGCAATCCTCCTCCTCCATAAGTGCGCCTCTCCTCCTTGAGAGCATGTGTGAGAAGTGAGTGAGCAAATAGAGTGCCTCCCGCACTCTATTTATACTTGACTTGACTTGCCTTTTTACCCAACTCATGTCGGCTCGAACTTAACCACATAACATAATGCTGAGTGGGCCAACCCCCAATAGGGTGGTCTAATAACCCTTTGACCCACATGACTTATACAGGGCCGACCCCAAACAAGGTGGTCTAATAACCCATCAAGTATAAGTTACGACACTTACAATATAAATGACGACACTTCCTTATAGAGGAATAATACCATCTCTATAGGAATACAATATACATATATGTGAAATACATTCCGAAGTTACATATACATCAACACTCCCTCTTAACTAGGAAGGTATTTCTCAGCACAGTTCTTCTAGCACAAGTCATCTTCTCTGGATAATCGTCACTGGATAATCGTCATCGAGTCATCATCATCGTCACTGCTGCTGCTATCTCAATCAATCTCTGAATCTACTCGTCATAGGAAGTTCTATAGAGCCAGTCCTTTTTCATACTGGATGTAGGCCCACCACCTGCAGGTCTTCGTCATCACTGGCCATACTGTGGAATCCTCAGGACTTATTACGTGCGTCACAAAACCTCGAAAGAGCATCCCAGGATGTTACGGGTACACAACTCCGACCTGTAGGATCTCCCAGGGCACTATTACATGTGACCCCACCACAAAACCTCGAAAGAGCATCTCAGGATGTTACGGGTACACAACTCCAACCTGAGATCTCCCAGGGCACAAATTACATGTCCTCCCAGAGCAATGTCTCGAAAGAGCATCCCAGGCTGTTACGGGTACACAACTCCGACCTATAGGATCTCCCAGACATGCTCATCTGCACAACCTGATCCACGGCCACAGAGTATCAACCTGATACTCACCATACATCATCCTGATGTACTCATGATCGTCCTGATCATCATCACTGCAACGTCCTGCTGCATGTCATCTGGAGCAACATCCTGAAGCTCACCATCCATGATCATCCTGATCATCATCACTGCAACGTCCTGCTGCATGTCATCTGGAGCAACATCCTGAAGCTCGTCATCTATGATCATCCTGATCATCACTGCAACATCCTGCTGCATGATCCACCTGATCATCAATGCATCTACCTGATGCATACCAAGTATCATACATGATCCTCCTGATCATCAATGTATCCACCTGATACAAATACATGATCCTCCTGATCATCAATGCATCTACCTGATGCATACCAAGTATCTACCTGATACATATCATCATACATGATCCTCCTGATCATCAATGTATCCACCTGATACAAATACATGATACATATCACCATACATGATCCACCTGATCATACAATGTATCCACTTGATACATCAATGCATCCACCTGATGCATACCAAGTATCTACCTGATACATATCATCATACATGATCCTCCTGATCATACAATGTATCCACCTGATACATGATACATATCACCATACATGATCCACCTGATCATACAATGTATCCACCTGATACATATACAGATACATGGTCCAAGCATCCAACATGATGCATATACAAAATACATACACATGATCCAACCGATCATATCCAGCATCCAACATGATGCATCCATACATAAATGATCCACCTGATCATATCCAGCATCCAACATGATGCGTACATACATACATAAAAATGATCCAACTGATCATATCCAGCATCCAACATGATGCGTTCATTCATATATAAAAATGATCCAACTGATCATATCCAAGTAGAAACCAGAACATCATCCTGATGCTCATCATACAGCGCTTACATCCACAGCCATGTGAAGGATCCTCCTTCCAACATGCTTGGAATGGCTTCAGCAAATGTGTCCATCACTTCTTCCTTGAAGTGTCCTCGATCTGAAGAACACCAAGCCTCTCTCTCTGAAATACTCGAACTTCACTCTGGCTAGTGGCTTCGTCAGCACATCTGCAATCTGCTCGTCTGTCGCAACATATAGGAGCTTCACGGCTCCTCTCTGCACCATATCCCTGATATAGTGATATTTGATCTCTATGTGTTTCGACCTGTCATGAAACACTGGATTCTCGGACAGCTTCACACAACTCTGGTTATCACAGAAGATATCAGTAGCTTCCAATGGGAGATCAAATAGCTCAGACAGTAGCTTCCGTAGCCATACTGTCTCACAACTAGCTGAATAGGCTGCAACATGCTCTGCCTCAGCTGTACTCAGTGCTACGCAGGACTACTTCCTGCTAAACCAAGAGATCACACCTGATCCCATACTGAAGCAACACTCAGATGTGCTCTTCCTGTTTGCAGCACTGCCATCCCAATCTGAATCAACATAACCCTGCAGGTTAAACATTTGATTCTCCTCATACCTGAGCCCATAATACACTGTACCCTTCAGGTACCTCAGAACATGCTTTACAGCAACCAGGTGAACACTCCTCGGATCCGTCAGGAACTGGCTCAATGTGTTCACAGCAAAGAAAATGTCTGGTCTCGTGTTCGTCAGGTACATCAAGGACCCAATCATCTGACGATACATAAAGACATCAACCAGCTCAGATGAAGCATCACATAGAAGCTTTAGATTCGATGCCATAGGTGTGGCCAAGGCCTTGCAATCCATCATCCCGAACCTCTTTGGGATCTCTACTGCATACTTCCCTTCATGTCTTTGGGATTACATCCCAAACATCATTCTTCATGATAGACGGATCATGGCATTTCATTTCTTCATCCCAGATCCTGGGAACTTCAATATCTTCAATATCTTCAATAGATATCTTTGTTGTTGGAACAAATGTTGTAGTTCTTCTTTTGTAGGAGATGGCATATGATCTTTCCTACACAACAAGTTAAATTGCATGATTAGAAAACATCTTATAGTTTTCAGAACAAATTCTTACACATAAAGAAATATGCCATACAGTCATGCAATTATCTTAGCCAATGCTTCAATACAACATTTATCCATATCCCGTAACTTTCTAGATGCCTTCCAATCTCTACCAGAACATTGTTAAGAGTGTGCACAACTCCCAACATGTCAGCAAAGAGGTTTCATTCTAGATAAGTAGCAATGGAATGTTGTACAGTGCCATAGGCTACTTACCCATGCATATTAGTAGTATACTGTTCATCAATGCAATTATTCTAATATGCATAATACACAACCTAATTCTAGGAACATCAGTATATACATTATTGAACAGTATTATTTAAGAAATGACAATTCAAATACTTATCTTTGTTTGTTCGTTGGGTGGACTCCCTCTGAGTCTTTGCTTCCTTGCAGGAGCTGCTGGAGTCCTAATCTGAGGTAGCTTCTTCTACACCTTTCTGTTGTGAAATGTAGAGAGATGATCAACTCCCTCTGAATATCTGCATCCTTGCAGAAACTACTGAAGTGTGCTCCTTTGCTTTCTTGCAGGAACAACTAGAGTGTGCTCCTTTGCTTTCTGGCAGGAGCAACTGGAGTGTGCTCCCTCTTGATCTTTGCTTCCTGAATTACCTGTTCTTGAACTCATATTCATCCTTGGTCCCTATGCATGCTTATTAGTATCATGAATGTGTTATCCTTGTGATCTCATATAAAATCATACATTCATTAGTATACTATTAAAACACAATAATCTCAAGCATGTATAGTCATGATCATTTCAAACAGAAATAATAAGCATGAGCATTCAAGGATTCTTATGGTTAGTCAAATCATAAGAAACATAACATGTCTAAACCTGTAATTACTCAAGCCTATGACTCTTCAGGTTAGTTGAATCATCAATCAAGATAAGAGATATAAAATGCATAGAACCTGTGATTATTCAAGCCTATACTTTCATGATTCTTTTGGTTAGTCATATCATCAATTATAATAATATACATCCAACCATGATTATTCAAACCTATGACTTCATGAATAATTATTATCAACAACAGTATAAGATCCTAACACAAGGTAGGATTTTAGCTTGATATAGGAAAAACATACCTGGATTAGCATGCTAGCTATTTATGTCTAACATACCCGCATAATGTCTTCTGGTTCTCTTTAGTGACTTGTGCTAGTAACATGCATGTCTCATAAGTTAACCATTATAAAACTAAGTTATACATACCTCGAGAATGGATCTTCTATGAGATCCATGGCAATGGATGAATCTTTGTCCTCATGTCATCATGATCATATGTTCTTGAACTAGAACATGATTTGTCTTCTTGGTGTACCTTTCATGTTAGTAGACAACATAAAACTCATACAACATCACAATGTGTTAGTACAAACATAAGTTTCATACTCCTAATAAATGAATGACTTCTATCATGCATTCATAATTTTATTAAGGTGATATGACAAGTCTAAAATCAAGATTGTACTAACCGTGATAATATGAAGACAAGCATACCATAAACTTAATTATGAACAAATCTCAAAACATACCTCGATGAGTCATACCTGTCGAGATCACTTGTAATCTTCTTATGTAAGGCCTTAGCCCCATCTCCCTCTGAAACAGGAACTTCTTCACTTATGCAAGTGACCAATCCATCTTCTTCTAGGATTAACCCAATCCACTTGATTTGCAAGAACTGGACCTTGAGCTGGATATGGGTTTGTCAGAGAAACCCCAAAATTTCAAACTTTGAATTTCAAACTTCTGATAGGATAGAAATATGTGCCTTGATGAGCTGATCAAGTTGGTATATTCAGAATTTGAAAACTGCAAAGTTTCACTCCTCAATTTTGCCTTTGAAACTTCTAGATTCACTGGACGTGACCCTGAACTGGGGTTTGATGAAGCCCACTCTTTTGCCCCATCAAAATGTTTGATCCAAAGCTCTAAGCTTCTATTTTTCTGAGGAGATTCCAGTCGTGGTCACAGATTTCAAAAAATTCCCATTTTTACAGAAGCCCTAATTTTCCACTTTTCTGATCAAAGTCCCGAACTAGGGTCTAATCAAGCCCGGCCTTCTGCCCAACCAAAAATTCTGATCTTGGTCTCTAAATTTCTATTTTGATGAGTAGCATCCAGCCGTGGTCTCCGATTACAAAAATTCCAACTTTCTCCAAAGCCCTAAATTCCGGAAGCCATGAATGAAGGTACCAAAAAATAATTCTGTTTTGACAGAAATATGTACCTGATTGTTTATGGTGTAACTCCGAAATTTTTGATCCACAGGGTCTGAAAAAGTTTCTTGAGATAGCCTGACCTGTTATCTTTCCATCCTGGCAGGTCTGACCTCAATTGGATTCTCTGAGAGAGAGTTATTCCAAATGTCGCAACGTGACCTGTTTTGGGATAAAACAGGAGAGCGAACTTGTACAGCGTGCCACGTGTCACTGTTTTAACTTCGGCCTCTGAAAACGTTTTCTGAGATAGCTCGGCCTGTTACCTTTCCATCCTGACAGGTCTGACCTCAATTGGACTCTCTGAGAGAGAGTTATGCCAAATGTCGTAACGTGACCTGTTTATGGGATAATACAGGAGAGCGAACTTGTACGGCGTGCCACGTGTCACTGGTTCAACTTCGGCCTCTCAAAAAGTTTTCTGAGATATTACAGACTGTGTACTACCTGTCACGTTTTACAAAATTTCATTTGGATCTTCCTAGCCCAATATATGACCTTTTTCCCAAGGTCACCTGCTTTTGACTCAGATCTGGAAGAGGCAGAAACCCTATATTGTACAGATCATAAATCACAAAGTACAACGAATTAGAGGTTGTCCTTTCGACACAAGATACCTGGAGATCTTAGCTTCGGCATGTAACAATTTCAGATCTGAAAACGTTTCCAAAACGGATTTATAGCGAAAGTGCTACGATGACTGATTGTTGCTATATCAAGCCCTAGCATCGTAAGTGCAACAAGTGTCATACATGCCATATCATGCCTTCTTTCAGGCTAGCTCTGATACCATGTTAAATTTTCAGAATTTACATCAATCTGATCTAGTATCTTAAATGAGAGAACAACATGTACAACATATCTACATCATATCAATCATGGAGACAATAATGCAAGCACACAAGAGACACAAAGATTTACTTGGGGAAAACCATAAAGGTGAAAAACCCCAATAACTTCCTCAGAGATAGATAGAGCAATGATACAACCAACCAAGAGAGATAGCCATAACCTAGCAGCAATCCTCCTCCTCCATAAGTGCGCCTCTCCTCCTTGAGAGCATGTGTGAGAAGTGAGTGAGCAAATAGAGTGCCTCCCGCACTCTATTTATACTTGACTTGACTTGCCTTTTTACCCAACTCATGTCGGCTCGAACTTAACCACATAACATAATGCTGAGTGGGCCGACCCCCAATAGGGTGGTCTAATAACCCTTTGACCCACATGACTTATACAGGGCCGACCCCAAACAAGGTGGTCTAATAACCCATCAAGTATAAGTTACGACACTTACAATATAAATGACGACACTTCCTTATAGAGGAATAATACCATCTCTATAGGAATACAATATACATATATGTGAAATACATTCCGAAGTTACATATACATCAACAGATTACCGGTTGTCGAGGTTACACATCGTGTTAAGAGAGGATGTAGGAAGTTTCCCTTTGAGTCATCTGATTCTTTTGATACACTTTGCGCAGACATCGCCGCTGGTTTTGGCATGGGAGAAATCTGTATGACATCGTCGGGTAGAGTAGAACACACTACAGACACTCCTGATCCTAGAGAGGAATGGGAGGGAGATCCACAACTCGAGACCAACCTAGTTTGTTGGGCCGGATCCACCCGATGACGACCCGTTCGATCCTTTAAATCCACATGATTTTCAATATGGGATGCCAGAGTTACATGATAACATAGGTCCTACAACCAACGCTACCCTGTTCTCTTTTGTTATTCCTAATTACAACACAGTTGATCCTTCTACTATCTTTGGTAGTCATGCTGGCACTAGTCATGGTGTTATTAACACTACACCCACTGGGGGAAACACCCTTTCCGAGGGCACAACAATTTCCACTCACACACATAGTATGGGGACCGGTCACATCCCTCCTAACAATGCAAATGTTGGAGGCAGGCTTCCTCCTAGGACTACCCATCCTAATAGGAACACTGTTCGAAATATGACTCGCCATCCACAGTACCATACACATGCCTCTACTTGTCAACCGAGGACCACGTTCGTGAATGTTAACAATCCTCCCAATAATGGGGGTGGACACATACCATATACTTTTATGTTCGCTACCGCTACTAGTAATGCTAATGTAGGAGGTGGACATATACCTTATACTCATGTTCATAACACCATTGTTCCTGCTACTAGTATTGCCAACGTTGGGGTTGGGAATATACCTCATGGTCACCATACGACTGCTCACGCTACTATTAATGCTTACGTAGGGGGTGGGAACATACCCTATAATCATGGTTATTACAACATGGTTCCCACTATGAATAATACTTATATGCCCCATAATTATGGTGGTAACCCTTACTGTAATACGGTCGGTGCTGGCTCTTATTACAACCCACCTCAATATGGTGCTCAAAATGCATATATACCTGCTTACCCTCACATGGGTTAGATTGGAGGAGGTTATCAAACTTATGGCCATGCTCAAGCTTATGGTCAGTCAGGTCCTTATAATCAACACTTTAATGGTCATGGTCAAGCCTATGGTCCTTCTTATCCTTCAGTTCCTTATAATCAACCTTTTATGGGAGCTTACAATCAATCTTTATAGCCTCAGCTCCCGTTTCTTGCTCAATTGAACCTTCTGGATCTTTCGAAGCTCACGAATGATCTAGTGTGTCACGATCCTAATTGGCCTCCGGTTCCAACCATTTGTTTGATACTATTTCAACGTACCCTCACGGGGGTAGCCGCGAAGTGGTATGTCAAATTGCCTGGGGGCACTTATAGGGGTTTCAATGAGATATCTTTGGTTTTCTTGGATCATTTCCATTTGTCGGTTCGTTATGATAGTGGTACTAAACTCTTATCTACCTTCCACCAGAATAAGGCCACACACATTTTTTACCACGTTCAAGAGTGGCGTCGATGGAAGAGGTTAGTGAAAGAAAACATTCCTCCATATTTTCTCTTGGAATGGTTTCTCAAGTATTTACTTCCATATATTGCTAAGGATGTTTCGATGTCCAGCATTGTGACTAAGGAACAAGCCATCTTAATAGTCCAACCGCTAGATTTACTATATTCTCAGTCTAGCATCTTGTATGACATTATTCCTGATGCACCACGAACACGACATGAGCCCAATTCAGTTCATGGACCACATGTCGTTGTAATTGTTGGATATGCAAGTACTCAACCCGTAGATTTGGTTGCTAATCAAATGCAAAATTTGTTGCTTAACCAGTGTGCTCCCGGACAGGTTCACACCTTGTCCAGTTCCACCCCGTCGTCCGATGTACATGCTGTGCAATCAACGAACTGATCGGGTAACCAACAGCCTAGTGGTAAGAAGAAGGGGAGAAACAACCGTAAGGGTGGAAACAATGGGAAAAATGTTATTAATCGAAATACCCCTTGGTGTTGATGTATATGTAACTTTGGAATGTATTTAATCTATGTATTTTATATATATTTATTGTACCCTTATTAGAAATGTGTTATTCCTCTATAAGGAAGTGTCGCAAGTGTGTGTACTTGCCGATGGGTTAGTAGACCACCATGTGGGGTCGGCCCTGAAATATATATATTATATTGTGGATGTATCTAGATAGACAAGTCGGCCCCATATCTTGACAGTTGTTAATTAAAAAAAAAAAAACTCTAACGTAAATTAGCTTAGCATTGTATTTGCTTATTATATGTTGACAGAGACAGATTGATTAAGATGATTGTTATGTGCACATGTGGACTCCCTTGAGGTTGTATGGTAAATAGAATTTACTGTTTAATTTATTAATGGCAATGGATATGTTACTTCATATTGAACACGCAAATTGAATATAGAATTTATCCATATGTGGAATGCTAATTTAGTTGTTTGCAAAAGTACTTACATGATTATTTGTAAATGTTGTATTAGTGATATGGATTAACAATTGAAAGAGTTGGGTATGGCTATATATATGTTTCATGTTAATGGTGAACTACTACACATGTTGATTGGCTATGAGATAGGAATATTCCTATATTGCCAAGGGGCACGAGATGTATTGAACATCATGAGTATAATGATGTTATATAAAATTTCATGCTATTTCATTCTGAATTCAAATACTTCTATGACTTGTGGGTGAGTGTGAGTTTTGACAGGAATTGTAACTTTCCCAAAGTGGTTTTTTTTAATGACAAGACGCCTTAGAATAGTGATGGCACATTATGGTTGATGTAGGGTGTTGACCCTAGTACTATTAGGGGGGGTCGAGGAATTTCCCACCGTTTATCCCCCAAAACCTGGAGTCGTGGGAGGTTTCTGTTGCGCACTCCCCTAGACGTGTGCTGACGACTAGCAGATGCTTGCTGGGGAAGCTTGGTCGATGTAGTCGATCGACACTTCCGCTTATAGGTTCTATATGTGGTTAGGTCGTGCAGTCGACGCCACAGTATATTGCAGCAGAGGACGGGATGGTGAGGTCAGGAGATGGAAGTAGTGGTGATTTAGGGGATGGATTACTGATGTGATGGATAGTACCAATGATGGATTGGATGGTGTTCTTGATTGTTATTAACCATCATGATTATATGTTTGATTTCAACATTATGTTTATCTAATTTTGCCTTATTGTTTCTGTATAAATGATTATGAATGATGAATGATGCAGTGTTTAATTGTTCTTCTATATGTTGTTTGTGAGGATGTAATAATGATTTATTAGGAGCATTAAAATGTGATTATTAGTACGCACGCTTAAGACGTGTGCACTGGCCATGCATACGTCAATTCGTGATTACATTACTATGATTGGTCGATCGATGAATAAATTAATATGATTATATTATCTATTAGTAACTTGGTTGATGAATTGATGAAAGCATTACTTGTGTGTTGAAAGTATGAGTTTGTTGGCTTGTTTAATATGATTTAGATTTATATAAATTGGTTGGATTATTAAATAACATATATAATTATATACATATAATATAAAATATGTCATAGTATAATATAGTATATGAAAATATCTTATTTGACTTATGAATGAAAGGATAATATAAATAAATCGATAGATAGGATTTGCACAAATTTTTAGAAAATGGTTGTCATAGTTGCATTAAGATGGAAGCATGACAAGTGAGACTTTGCATCCATGTTTATTAATATTTTAATTATTTAAATCAAATTTTATTTTTTTTTGGAGAAAATGAATTTATTGATTGATGATTATTATTTATGGGAATTTATTGATGGATGAGGAGGAGGATGAGGATTTTTTATATAAATATGAGACTTGAGAGTGGAAGAAGAAAAGTTCTTTTCTCTTGAAGATTATTTTGGTGAGAGTATTCTAGGATGGAGAATTTTGGGTATTTTGGGGTATGAGAAGTTTTGAAGAGTTGGAAGAGTTTGAGAACTCTTGGAAGATTTGATACATAGGCTACTGGTGCATCACTGTTCTGTTCTCTGGGGGTCTTGGGCACGGAGGGCCAGGAGCCATTTGGATGGGACCATTTAGATGGCTTCCTGGGGCTAGGGAGCTGGCTAAGCCCTTGGTTGGCTGGGAGGAAAACCGTGGTTCCACTTTGGGAAATGAATATAGAAGCAACTTAAGATGAAGAAGGAAGCTTGCTTAGTTTGGACTTCGTCACCATTCTTATAACGAGGTATTTTTCTTGTGATTTTAAATTGTTTATGTATTGTTGTAAAATTATCATATGATGCTATTGCTACATGATTTATGATGTTAATTTATGTTGTGTGAATCACCAATGAATTTTTTAAAAATTCTAAGTTATTTGATGCTATTGCAAAATGCTTATATGTCCTTTATATGTTGTTATGGTTACACGTTGATTATATTCTGCTTAGACACAAAATCTATGTTTAATTAGATTAAAATTTATAATGCCAATGGAGGCATTACACATGGTATCAGAGCTCTTGGTTCAAAAACTGGAACTTGAAGGGCTTGCATCAACTTGAAAAGGAATAAATGTGAAATATGAATTTCCATTGTAAATGAAGACGTAAACTTAAGTTGTTTTGGGTATGTTAATATTTATGGGTTCTAAGTACTCTTAAGCCTGTAAATTTTTTTTGTTTTATGCAAACAGAGAATAAATATTTATGGATTCTCAGTACTAAGTCTCTAAAACTGTTTGGTATATTCTCCATTATGAGGTAAGAGTTGGAACGAAATAACAAGGTTTACTTGTGTTTGAAATGTTGAAGGGTTATTGATACTGATAAGCCTACGGGACATAGAAAAAACTCCTTATGGGTTCTGTAGACAAAGTACTTAAACTTCTAGTTATATGTATTTGTGAAGTCTGAATATACCCACAAACATATACAGCAACATTCTTCACTGTGAAATCAGAGTTGGATCAAACTGACAAGGCTTAGGTGTGTAATATTTAAGGATTCTCAATACTGATAAACATGAGTTTCCTATGAGAAGTAGTGGAAAATCTTCAATAAAACAGAATCTCATGGTTTGCAAAGGAAAAAAAAAACGTTCTTTGCAGTCATTCAGCACTCCAATCAGTCCAGTCAAGTGCTCCATATTTTTCGGAGATGTCAAAAACTGATACATTCGAAGTAATAGGGCTCCAGTCAAGTGCTCCATATTTTTTGGAGATGTCAAAACCTGATACATTCGAAGTAATAGGGCTCCATCAAACTTTGCAGCCTGTGGTAGCCCAATCTGCCCAGTCAAGTATTCAATATTATCCAGAGTTTCTGAACCTTGCATTTCACGTAATAGCTTTCTTTGTCCATTCAAGTGTTCAATATTATTCAGAGTTTCTGAAACTTCAAACATTTGAAGTAGTAGGTATCCTTGTACAAGAAGACTAGAGTTTTGATGGGTGCGCAAACCATACAGCTTCTCCAACTTTTCAATGACATATTGTCCTACATAATAGAGGTCCACTGTAAAAAAAAAGTTTTTGCTTGCACCAAGAATTTCTGAAAGCTAATGTGTGCAGTTTTTCCACGTCTATGCAGCAATTTGACCTTATCACCCTTAAGCCAGAAAACTTCACTATTAAGCACAATACAAATTCTATCATTTTTTCCTTTTCTGACACCAAAGTATTCTAGAGCATACTCTAGGTAGAAAATATCTTCTTCCTCTTCGTGCTGTCTTTCATATCTTGAAAGAGCATCAATTGAGTATAACAATTTATCCTTCCATTCATCCCAAAACAGCGTACTGGGAGAAAATCTATTCTCCAGCAGCATTCTAGGGTAATCATCCACCCTGAATAAACCCATCTCTTGATCAAGCTGACATATTTTCAAATCTGAGCTAAGATGTGCATCAAGAACTTTACGAAGACACAGAATTTCAAGTCTGATATTTCTCATCTTCTTTGCAATGATAAGTTGTTCTGTTATTTTAGGAAGACTCTGTAACTCATCCGAAAGTATTGACAATTCACAGCTTAGGGACTCGTATAGATGATTTGGGTCTTTTCTTCTATCTGTTTTACTTTCTCTAACAGTATACTCTTTTCATGGTATTTCTTCAGTGGCCACCCTTTATTACCCATGCTCCAAAATGAATTAATTTGCATGTGAAATAGAATGGATTTAATTGCTAGCCCATATTGCTCTGCTTTTAATCGCATTGCTGCCTCAAGTAACAAATCGCCTTTCATATCTGCAATCTCTGCGGCCATTTTGAAGTTCCCTGCTATCGCTTCCACCTCCACAAGTTCATCAAAGTAATCCCTCTTCAAGAGAAAGGATCTATTTAGGTCTGGTGTTGGAAAGGCATTCACAAATATCATCATAGATTGGGTATCTTTTATCTGATGATAATGTCTCGCACTTTTCTTGAGATACCCAATTTCAATATTTACTAATTCACAACCATGGCACCTTCCACAGTCTGAATTGCACTTGCTTTCCTTCCAGTATTCAATAAAATTCAATCCTTCAAAGAATAATTTGCCTTTTATACAGGCATCTAAGCATTTGGAAATACAATTAACCCTGGCATATGCACTTGTGGCATCATCCCAGCATTTTGCCATGGCAAAGCAATCTCTAGCATCTTCAAGACGTGTTTTGCTAAATTTCTCCACATATATTTTACCAGCTTCTTTGTAGTCCCCCATTATAATGAACCAGTCAGTAGCCAAGTCTAGTTTTTCGATAGACAGAAAGCATTCAGTTGCTTTTCTCAATAAATCCTTCGCTGCTTTTGGGTTGAGCTCTAGAAGTGTCTAACCAGATTGTTAGATACTTGCAGCTTTAGCCCATTTGGCTATATTTGAATGAGAATAAAATCATGAGGACTGTACCCTATGAACAATAAAAAAAAAAAAAAAAGAGGGAAGAAATCCACCGACTATCCAGAATGAAACCGACTGTAAAAGAAATAGAAGCATTAAGGTGAATTGCTGTAGCTGCAATGCAATGATTGATGTTTCCATCAAATCATATAAATGCTAGGATGAACACATTTGACAAATGCGTTTAAATTGCATTCACTAAGTCTAGTAACTCATGAAATGAACTAAAATGTTTATGGGCTGGGGTTATTAAATAGTATCTCATGGATTTCCAAATGAATGTGGATTATACCGCTAACCCTCAGGAGTCAGCACCTTAACATCTGCAACTTTCTTGATAAGCATACCATCAATTCCACACAGCACATTAACGGTCTAATCGTTTGCAGACAGTAAATGCAAATGTAATGCTCGATTGCAACTTGAATGCTTCTCGAATCTCGATGGCTTTGAGCTGCATTAGTTGACTAAATGACACATTTGAATGATTTGTACATTTACAATCACAAATTGATGGATCTCGAGTCTCCATGACTACACGTAATATATTTTGCGTGCAAATGACATGAAGTGGCACAACTTGCAAGGAAGGGTATTGTTAATGAATTTAAAGGCCAACAATATTTTGATGTCTTGCGAGTTTCTATGACTACGCTCAGAAAGTCGGCTGAAAAAAAGACTACGCTCAGAAAGGCTCCTATCACACGTTTCTTAAGTACGGTACCTTTTTGAATAAATAATCTTGGATTGAGTGAAATGAATTATAATGACTTGATTGAATCAAAACTTTAAAATCCTTGATTGGCTTGAAATAAATTGTTTCGTTCTGATAGTATATCCAAGCAGTGGTGGATAGTACAGTCAGTATTTGAACTAGGCATCATTTCAAGTTGCCTAAGCCATACTTCATTAAATGATGCAGATTCATTTCTGTCTTCTTTAGACTATGAGCTGCCCACTTCATAATTTAAAAATTCCTAAAGTTTCCTGTACTAGTACGCGCCTCATGGTGGGATATGACTCCTAGTCATAGGAATCACCTCAATCCTTAGGTCACATTTCATATAATGTTATTTCAAGACAATTCATATTACTAAACTATATTACAATTCATATCACTAAACTTTTTTTTTCACATGAAAAAAAAAATCTATACTTTATTGAAAGTAAAATTCATATTACTAAACTATATTAACGTGGTGGCATTATAGTATTATTAATAATACAAAGTATTTAAAAAAAAAGAAAAAGTTTAAATAAGGTTTTTGGGTTAGATACACAAGTCTTTTCCTTAAGCCAATTCGAATCCTCACTTAGAGTTACTACGGAGTCCAAGTGCCAAGATAAGCATCGAGCAGTAAGGTGAATACCTACAGAGAAACCAATGGGTCCATGTTTAAATGAGGTAATGTTTTTTTGGTGTATATATGAGTAATTATGGTTTCACTTTTATAATGAAGTGTTGGTTTTCATCAGTTGGTACTGCTTATTAATATATGCACCTGAGTTACACTTCATTTGCCTCTGATATTAAGTGGACCGAAGATCTAGTGATACTTAACCGATTTCATTTTACTTTTTGTATTTGTTAGTATTATGGTATCCTTCACTCTTCCAGAGTGTTCTTGAAATTTCTGAGGAATCGTATGATATCTTCAGTTCACATGATTTTGACTGATATTAAGATATTTAGATAATAAATCATCACAACCCTACAATTTACTACATCACACCAAACTATATCCCTTTAATCATGACTATTTTATGCTATCATTTTTTATGTTCAATTGGGAATATCTAATATGGTGCAAGTTGCTTTAGTAGGAGCGTAGACCATGGTACCTCGATATAAAAATAAAAATTCATAGATAAAATTTGACAACGCTTTCAATCTATGGTACAATAAAATAAAAAAATTCATAGATAAAATTTGACAACGTTTTCAATCTATAGTACAATAAACTGATGGGAATCACTTATAATTAGTTCAGTTCCCAAAGTTATTATTAATCAGCAATGGATAAAATTATAAGCTACAAGGGATAATAGTTTACACCACATTGATTATGGGAGGAGGGGTCAGAATTGATGTAAATCCTTGCCATTCATCTTAATTGAACAAGAGGTCAATGTCAATAGTGAAGATGTAAAAAAAAAAAGAATAAAAAATGCAAATAGAAGGTTAAGTTATGATACACAAAAATAAAAAGTATGGTAATAGATTTACAAAAGAAGAATGATATATATATATATAAGGGTTTATTGAATTAAAAGAGGCAACATAAGGGAGGAAGTATAAATATATAATAAAGGTAACAAACATGGTAACAAACATCAATGGAAAAATATTAAAATAATATAATAATAAAAATGATTAAGTAAATATAATAGTATGTAATCCCTAGAAATAGAATGGAGTGAATTAAATTGAATTATAATTGTGAATGTGATAAAGATTACAATACTATGCATTATAAAGAAGAGGGGATAATGTGGTAAAAAAAAAAAAGTAGTGATACATAAATGAGATAATATAGTGGATACATTAAGAAGAAATAAATTTAGGAAGTAAAATGAATAACTATATAGTAAATAAATAAATATAAGAGCATAGATATATGAAAAAAAAAATTAAAAAAAATGACAATTTTAAACAAACTCTCTTTCAATAATTTTAACAAGTGAATGTAATAGGTAGTAGCTACACATAAGTGATATTAATCATAATAAATGTTTGGTTTGCCCCAATAAATGAAATGACTTAGGAATCAAATAATCATAACATGTAAAGGTTTAAATATTTGAACGTTCCTTGAAATTAAGGGTTTTGGTCTTCTATGTGAAAAGGTATCAGTGTAAGCTTAGACCCTTGATGGATGCCTCTAGGCTTGATAGATCCACGTTTAGGATAGATCTATGCTGGTGTAATTAAATTACAACTCATAATTAGATAACAAACTCATAATCAAATAACAAGGTTGTAAAGAGGTAGGTGTGATTATAGGTAGTAATGTAGTAAAGGAATTACAAATAGATCATAAAGATGAAAACAAGGCAACAACCACATCTTTATTATTATTTAAATATTTATCTTCACTAATATATAATATATAAGTCGATATGTGAAGCTTGAATAATAAGTAAATGTATATTAAATTTAAGGTTCAACTTCTCATACTGCACAATGTGGAAGGGTTGTATGAAAATGTTAACAAATGTAGTGATTCCAAATATAAAATAAATACTGATTTATTTATTAATTATATACCACAAATAATATAAAGGTTAGATGTACATCCTTACATAATTAATAACATGTAAATGTCAATATGAAGCATGTGGCATTAAATAATATTTATGTGGGACAAAATTCATGGAAATTTTAGTCAATTAAGCAGAGGCATGTGAATAATAGCACAACCACATGAGTAACAATAATTTAGTTAAGTAGAATTATAGTGAGAACTATGTAACAATATGAGTATAAGTAATGAATGTCCTCATAAAAATTGTAAGGAATGATAACGGTCTATGTGACTAAGGAAATTTCCTTTACAAAATTGTGTATGAATGACCGAGTGGTTAAAATAAAGATTGATACAAAGACATGCATAATGAGTGCAAAATCTATATTATTCACCTAGAAGACATGTATATAAATATCCTAACTTGAAAATGAAATGTTGAGGGAAAGCAAACAAGGGTGTAATAATTACCAAGTACGAATTATGGATTGTAGTAATGAACCCCTATAAGAAATTGATTCTCGAACAATTATTCATTATTACAATTATGCATCATGTAATAGTTGTGTTGGCAAGGGGAATGCTCTTCATTAGCTACGACAAAGAAGACCCTAGATCTCACATTGACCATGTTTGGATCTAATCATATCAAGTAATAAGTAAACGAGGTCAATAGTAATGACCGTGAAACCAATAAGCATATATATATTCTTAGACAATAATTAATAAAATTTTAGTAAATATTCCTAATTGAAGGAAATTGTGGCATGCCAATCCCTTGATGGGTGGTGAACATATAACCCCAATCAAGATGTAGTGATAATTAAAATTAAAGTATAAATTGACTATAATTAATAAGACTTGAAATAATGGGATAAGGTCATGGATAGTTGACTCCCGAATGAAATCAGAATTAGGAGAGGGTATCATAAAGGGAAACATGTCTTGCATTAACCAAGGTATGAGTAGACGAAGATAAACTTCCTATGGGGATCATATTCGAGCAACGCCTTGGGCTTGATAGAAAATTTATTTTACCCACGTTAAGGTATAAGGAGGTTAGTTATGTGGGAACATGTGTATTTTACCCAAACCATTGAATAAGTAAGTAGGATGAGTATGTGTATAGCATTTATAAGTCATATGCATCATGGTGGATATACATATCCAATCAATTGCATTAAGTAAAGAAGCTCCCTTCACATTGTGAAAATAGACTAAGGTATTGTTGATAATGTGGAAGCCTTGTCATATAACCTATAGCTATTAGATAAATTAGTTAAAACTATAAGGTTGGAAACGATCTATGTGTTAAAATTGAAATTGTAAGTATTTTTTGGATAACGTGAGACTCGCATGTAAGATATATCCTTTCGCAATGTTAATTGATAAAGTGTACTTGGTAGATAGACATAGCACTACTAAGTTATTATGTAGTAATTCATTTAAAATAATGTCGAAATTTGGTTAGAATTAAAATAACTAATGAGGAAGTAAATGGTGTGTGTTAGAAAATATTCAATGAAGCTAAGAATCAATAAAGGAGTCATAATAATACACCTTGAACATAAGGAAATGCTATATGGGATTCAAGGTCTTCTATGAACTATGATATCGAAAACAACAACAGATTATGAGTATCTGTTAACTAACTAGGACTAAATGAATTGATAAACCTTGATGAAGTTAGATCAATTGTGTGTATAACATGTAAAGCATAACTTGAGAACACATCCTATGTGATGGAAGAGGTAAAATTATATAATATCGACATGTTGATCATGTGAAGGTATCATGGAACTGGCATGGCTAAGGTTCTTTAGTCGGAAGGAATAGAGATATGGTGTTGATGTTTTTCTTAAAATTCCGAATTACCATAACTTCAGGACGAAGTTTCTTGAAGGGTGGGTGTATGTAATGCCCCATATCTTGACAGTTGTTAATTAAAAAAAAAAACTCTAACGTAAATTAGCTTAGCATTGTATTTTCTTATTATATGTTGACGGAGATAGATTGATTAAGATGATTGTTATGTGCACATGTGGACTCCCTTGAGGTTGTATGGTAAATAGAATTTACTGTTTAATTTATTAATGGCAATGGATATGTTACTTCATATTGAACACGCAAATTGAATATAGAATTTATCCATATGTGGAATGCTAATTTAGTTGTTTGCAAAAGTACTTACATGATTATTTGTAAATGTTGTATTAGTGATATGGATTAACAATTGAAAGAGTTGGGTATGGCTATATATATGTTTCATGTTAATGGTGAACTACTACACATGTTGATTGGCTATGAGATAGGAAGATTCCTATATTTCCAAGGGGCATGAGATGTATTGAACATCATGAGTATAATGATGTTATATAAAATTTCATGCTATTTCATTCTGAATTCAAATACTTCTATGACTTGTGGGTGAGTGTGAGTTTTGACAGGAATTGTAACTTTCCCAAAGTGTTTTTTTTTAATGACGGGACCCCTTAGAACAGTGATGGAACAGTATGGTTGATGTAGGGTGTTGACCCTAGTACTATTATGGGGGGTGGAGGAATTTCCCACCGTTTATCCCCCGAAACCTGGAGTCGTGGGAGGTTTCTGTTGCGCACTCCCCTAGACGTGTGATGACGACTAGCGGATGCCTACTGGGGAAGCTTGGTCGATGTAGTCGATCGGGTTCTATATGTGGTTAGGTCGTGCAGTCGACACCACAGTATATTGCAGCAGAGGACGGGATGGTGAGGTCAGGAGATGGAAGTAGTGGTGATTTAGGGGATGGATTACTGATGTGATGGATGGTACCAATGATGGATTCGATGGTGTTCTTGATTGTTATTAACCATCATGATTATATGTTTGATTTCACCATTATGTTTATCTAATTTTGTCTTATTGTTTTTGTATAAATGATTATGAATGATGAATGATGCAGTGTTTAATTGTTCTTCTATATGTTGTTTGTGAGGATGTAATAATGATTTATTAGGAGCATTAAAATGTGATTATTAGTACGCACGCTTAAGACGTGTGCACTGGCCATGCATACGTCAATTCGTGATTACATTACTATGATTGGTCGATCGATGAATAAATTAATATGATTATAAATTATCTATTAGTAACTTGGTTGACGAATTGATGAAGTCATTACTTGTGTGTTGAAAGTATGAGTTTGTTGGCTTGTTTAATATGATTTAGACTTATATAAATTGATTGGATTATTAAATAACATATATAATTATATACATATAATATAAAATATGTCATAGTATAATATAGTATATGAAAATATCTTATTTGACTTATGAATGAAAGGATAATATAAATAAATGGATAGATAGGATTTGCACAAATTTTTAGAAAATGGTTGTCATAGTTGCATTAAGATGGAAGCATGACAAGTGAGACTTTGCATCCATGTTTATTAATATTTTAATTATTTAAATCAAATTTCTTTTTTTTTTTTGGAGAAACTGAATTTATTGATTGATGATTATTATTTATGGGAATTTATTGATGGATGAGGAGGATGATGAGGATTTTTTATATAAATATGAGACTTGAGAGTGGAAGGAGAGAGGTTTTTTTCTCTTGAAGATTATTTTGGTGAGAGTAGTCTAGGATGGAGAATTTTGGGTATTTTGGGGTATGAGAAGTTTTGAAGAGTTAGAAGAGTTTGAGAACTCTTGGAAGATTTGATACATAGGCTACTGGTGCATCACTGTTCTGTTCTCTGGGGGTCTTGGGCACGGAGGGCCAGGAGCCATTTGGATGGGACCATTTAGATGGCTTCCTGGGGCTAGGGAGCTGGCTAAGCCCTTGGTTGGCTGGGAGGAAAACCGTGGTTCCACTTTGGGAAATGAAGATAGAAGCAACTTAATATGAAGAAGGAAGCTTGCTCAGTTTTGACTCCGTCACCATTCTTATAACGAGGTATTTTTCTTGTGATTTTAAATTGTTTATATGTTGTTGTAAAATTATCATATGATGCTATTGCTACATGATTTATGATGTTAATTTATGTTGTGTGAATCACCAATGAATTTTTTAAAAATTCTAAGTTATTTGATGCTATTGCAAAATGCTTATATGTCCTTTATATGTTGTTATGGTTACACGTTGATTATATGCTGCTTAGACACAAAATCTATGTTTAATTAGATTAAAATTTATAATGCCAATGGAGGCATTACACATAAGGTCACTGGGCAAACAGATCAGTATAAATAGAGATTAGGTAATCTCTATTTAGATCATTCGGAAAAGCATATCTCTCTCACTCAGAAATTGGAGCACTAGTGAGGAGGAGGATCATCTGCTACTAGGAGACTATCTCAATGTAATTTGGTTGTACTTTGGTTGAGCCATTGCTCTCTCTATCTCTGAGGAAGTTGTGGGTTTTTTCACCTTAGGGTTTTCCCCACAGAAACTCTGTGTCTCTTGTCTCTCATAATTTTGATTCTTGTGATGCTTGTCATGCTTATTGTGATTGTTATGCATTGATATATTGTACATGTTATTCTCTCAGTAAAGATCCTAGAGTATTGTAATTAATGCTCAAAATTTAACATGGTATCTGAGCTAACCTGAGAAGAAGACCTTTTGAAGTGATGGAAACTTGAGTTTCTTGTTTATTGGGCTTCTCTCCACATATTTTCGAAAAGCAGTATAGTAGATTGACTCTACTCATCAAGTCGCATCTATCTGTCCAATCATAATTCAATTCTGAGCATTTTCAGATTTGGCCCTAAAAATTAGGGTTTCCACAAAAATAGGATGTTTTGGAATCTGAAGACACAGCTGGAAGCTCCTTGAAAAAATCGAAGTTTAGAGCTTTGGATCGAGATTTTTGGCTGGTTAGATCTCCGGGAAACTCAAACCCTAATTCAGGGCTCTCCCTAGTGAACCCGGGAGGACAAAAAGTCAAATCTGAAGGGTAAAGCTTTGCTAATCTCAAATTCTGAATACACCAGGCTGATCATCTCATCAAAGCGCATCTTTCTATCCTTTTAGAAATTTGAAATTCACATTTTGAATTTTTAGGGTTTCTTCGACAAACCCTAATCCGGGACCAGATCCAGTTTTCAGCATTTCAAGTGGTAAGACCTAAATCTTTTCTATTTCCATTTGAAGTACTCTTTAAAATGTCTCACCACACCAAGCTTGAGTATAAGCTTGAAGGAGCTGATAACTCCGAGCCTGGAAGTATAGGATTGGGTTAATCCTGGAAGAGAATGAGTTGGACTCATATATAAAAGAAGACATCCCTATCCCAGAGGATGAAGAGGCCAAGGTATTGCATAAGAAGAACTTGGTCAAGGCAAAGAGAATCATTGCTGATTCTATCAAAGATCATCTCATACCCCATGTGTCTTCTCTAAAGACACCCAAGGAGATGTTTGACTCTTTGACCAAGCTATTTGAAGGGAAGAACATAAATCAGAAGATGACCCTACGGAACCAATTGAAAGGAGTAAAGTTTCAGAATGGAGAAACCATTCAATATTATTTTTCAAGGGTCTCCCAGATCAAGGAAAAACTAGAAGCAGTGGATGAAATGGTGGAGAATGGTGAAGTGGTGATGACCACTCTAAATGGCCTAACCAGGTCATGGGATTCCTTTATTCAAGGAATTTGTGCAAGGAAGAAGTTGATCTCCTTCAACATATTGCAGGAAGAATGCTCTCAAGAAGAAGCTAGGCTTGTGGCCCGAGAAGAAAAGATGGGAAATGAAGATCAAGCTCTCATAGCACATGCTAGGAAAGGCAAGTCCAAGAAAGAATCATCTCATAACAGAAGATTCTCACACCACCATTATCATAAAGATAAGAAAGATCTCAGATGCTTCAATTGCAATGAGAAGGGACACTTTGCTTCAGATTGTCCCAAGAAGAAGAAAGACAACAACAACAACTTCAATAAGAAGAAGAAGAATAACAAAAGAGGATATCATGCTCATGCTGCCGAAGATGATGAACCCCCAAAGAAGAAGGCTAGGGCATAAAGTGATAGTGATGATGACTCATCAAGTGAAGAAGAGTATGTTCTAATCTCTGCTCTCACAAGTACTATATCCCATGGTTGTAATGATTGGTTGATTGATAGTGGGGCTTCCAAACACATGAATAGGTTTAAGGAATCTTTTGTGAATCTATCTGAACATGAATCACCCCATAAGGTGAAACTTGGGGATGATTATCAATACCCAATCAAAGGAAGTGGTGAAGCCTCCTACAACCTCGATTCTGGAAAATCTTTGAAGATGAAAGAAGTCCTCTATGTACCTGGGCTCAAGAAGAACTTACTCTCCATCTCTGCATTGGATGCAAAAGGTATGAGGGTTGTATTTGTGGATGGCCAAGTCCTAATGTGACCAAAGGGAAAGACCATAGATGATGCAGTAGCGATTGGAGAGCAAGAGGGAGGATTATATAAATTGAAGGGACAACCTGAACATGCCATGGTGCATGAATCCATGGAGCCAAGTGAACTTTTGCATAGAAGACTTGCTCATATGCACTATAGGGCACTTCCAATTGCAAGCAAGGCTGTAGAAGGTCTTCCTGAAATCAAGACCAAACATGAAGGTGTTTGCAAAGGATGTGAAAAAGGTAAGAACATTAAGAAGGCTTTCCCAAGCAGTGAAAGCAAGGCAAAAGATATCCTCAAAATCATCCACTTAGATGTTTGTGGTCCTATGTCATCCAGTTATCTGAGTGGGTATGTTTACTATGTCTCTTTTATTGATGACTTCTCCAGGAAGACTTGGGTATACTTCTTGAAGAACAAAGATGAGGTGTTTGATAAGTTTAAGGAATTCAAAACCTTGATGGAGAATCAAACTGATAAGAAGATCAAAACATTCAGATCCGACAATGGTGGAGAATTCACCTCTGGTGACTTCAAGAAGCTTTGCAGTGATTCAGGGATTAAGAGGGAGTTGACTGCTCCTTATAATCCTCAACAGAATGGAGTTGCAGAAAGGAAGAACAGAACTATCATGGAAGTAGCAAGGGCAATGCTGCATGACCAGGATCTACCTATGCATCTATGGGCAGAAACAGCTAGAACAGCTGTATATGTGCAGAACAGAACACCCCATAAGATATTGGACAACAAGACACCAAAAGAGGTCTTTTTTGGTAAGAAACCTGAAGTCGGCCATCTCAGAATATTTGGTTGTCCAGTATACACTCATGTCCCAAAGGAAAAGAGGACTAAACTAGATCCTTTAGGAAAGAAGGGTATCTTTGTGGGTTATAGTGAAAGCTCGAAGGCTTATAGAATATACTTTCTAGGGTTCAAGAAGATTGATGTCAGCAGGGATGTAACATTTGATGAAAACTGCATTCATCAAAGCAAGAAAGGCACCTATTGAAGTTTATGAAGAACCTAAGGAAACTAGATTTCAAGACACCACCATGACTGCAGCAGTTCCAGAAGTTGTCGTGAGTTTGAAGATCCACAAGAACCTGTAGATCCACCCCATGAGGATAACTCTCACAAGAGGAAACCTGCATGGGCTAGAGAGATCATTCAAGATGCAGAAAGATTTGGCATTCCAGAAGAAGAACACAGAGCAAAGAAGAGAACCAGATCACATACCAGTTATGTTGCTTTACTCTGTGACATTATGAAAAAAGAACCTTCCAGTTATGAAGAAGCAGCGGAAAAGAAAGAATGGAAGGATGCCATGGTTGAGGAATACCAATCAATAATGAAGAATGATGTTTGGGATGTTGTCCCAAGACCTAAAGAGAAGTCTGTTGTGACTTCCAAATGGATCTACAAAATCAAGCATGCTGCAGATGGCAGTGTAGAGAAATACAAGGCAAGATTCGTAGCTCGTGGCTTCTCTCAGAAAGAGGGAATAGATTATGAAGAAACTTTTGCACTTGTAGCCAGGTATACTTCCATAAGAACAGTACTTTCCCTGGCTGCAGCAATGAAATGGAAAATACACCAGATGGATGTCAAGACTACTTTCTTGCATGGTGTAGTTGAAGAGGAAGTATATGTGGAACAGCCACTCGGTTTTGAAATACATGACAGGGAGTCATATGTATGCAGATTGAAGAAAGCCTTGTATGGCTTGAAACAAGCTCCTAGAACTTGGTATGGTAGGATGGACAGTTTCCTATCTAGTTTGGGCTTTACCAAGAGTAAAGCAGATTCCAACCTTTACTACAAGGTTGAGGAAGAGAATCCTGTGATTCTACTCCTGTATGTGGATGACTTGTTTGTAACAGGAGATGACAGACTGATTGTAGATACTAAGAGGAAGCTTGCTACTGAGTTCGATATGAAAGATTTGGGAATGATGCACTATTTCCTAGGTATGGAGGTGTGGAAGAGTGCAGGTGGGATCTTCCTTGGTCAAGGGAAGTACACAGTAGATATCCTTAAGAGATTCGGGATGATGCATTGCAAGGCCATGGCCACACCTATGGCATCGAATCTGAAGCTTCTATGTGATGCTTCATCTGAGCCGGTTGATGTCTCTATGTATCGTCAGATGATTGGGTCCTTGATGTACCTGACGAACACGAGAACATACAATTGCTTTGCTATGAACACATTGAGTCAGTTCCTGACAGATCCGAGGAGTGTTCACCTGGTTGTTGTAAAGCATGTTCTGAGGTACCTAAAGGGTACAGTGGATTATGGGCTCAAGTATGAAGCGAATCAAAAGTTTAACCTGCAGGGTTATGTTGATTCATATTGGGCTAGCAGTGCTGCAGATAGGAAGAGCACATCTGGATGCTACTTTAGTATGGGATCAGGTGTGATCTCTTGGTTTAGCAGGAAGCAGTCCTGCATAGCACTGAGTACAATTGAGGCAGAGTACGTTGCAGCTTGTTCAGCTAGTTGTGAGGCAGTATGGCTACGAAAGCTACTGTCTGAGTTATTTGATCTCCCGTTGGATGCTACTGGTATCTTCTGTGATAACGAGAGTTCTGTAAAGCTGTCTGAGAACCCAATGTTTCATGACAGGTCGAAACACATATAGATCAAATATCACTATATCAGGGATATGGTGCAGAGAGGAGCTGTGAAGCTCCTGTACGTTGCGACGGACGAGCAGATTGTAGATGTGTTGACGAAGCCACTAGCCAGGGTGAAGTTCGAGTACTTCAGGGAGAGGCTTGGTGTTCTTCAGATTGATGACACTTCGAGGAAGAAGTGATGGACACATTTGCTAAATCCATTCCAAGCATGTTGGAAGGAGGATCCTTCACATGGCTATGGATGTAAGTGCTGGATAATGAACATCAGGATGATGTTCTGTTTTGTATGATCAGTTGGATCATTTTTATATGTATGTACACATCATGTTGGATGCTGTATATGATCAGTTGGATCATTTTTTTATATGTATGTACGCATCATGTTGGATGTTGGATATGATCAGTAGGATCATTTGTATGTATTTTGTATATGCATCATGTTGGATGCTTGGACCATGTATTTGTATATGTATCAAGTGGATACATTGTATGATCAGGTGGATCATGTATGGTGATATGTATCATGTATTTTTATTTGTATCAGGTGGATACATTGTATGATCAGGTGGATCATGTATGATGATATGTATCAGGTAGAGACTTGGTATGCATCAGGTAGATGCATTGTATGATCAGGATGATCATGGAAGACGAGCTTCAGGATGTTGCTCCAGATGACATGCAGCAGGATGTTGCAGTGATGATGATCAGGATGATCATGTGTACATCAGGATGATGTATTGTGAGTATCGGGTTGATACTCTATGGCCATGGAACAGGTTGTGTAGATAAGCATGTAATTTGTGCCCTGGGAGATTTGCAGATAGTCTTTCGAGGTTTTGCCTATGGCATGTAATTTGTACCCTAGGATATCTGGAAAATGCTCTTTCGAGGTTTTGCTTGGGAGGACATATAATTTGTGCCCTAGGAGATCTACTGATAGTCTTTCGAGGTTTTTCCTATGGCATGTAATTTGTGCCCTGGGATATCTGGCAGATGCTCTTTCGAGGTTTTGTCCTATGGCATGTAATTTGTGCCCTGGGAGATCCGATAGGTTGAGCCGTGTGCTCATAATCAGTCCTGGGATGCTCTTTTGAGGTTTTTCCATGACCACATGTAATTTGTGCCCTGGGAGATCCGATAGGTTGAGCCGTGTGCTCGTAATCAGTGCTGGGATGCTCTTTCAAGGTTTTGTGGTGACCACATGTAATTTGTGCCCTAGGAGATCCGATAGGTTGAGCCTTGTGCTCGTAATCAGTCCTGGGATTCTCTTTCAAGGTTTTGTGGTGGGGTCACATGTAATAAGTCCTGGAGATCTGGATAGGATGAAAAAGGACTCAGATGCTCTTTAGGGTTCTTGCTAGTCAAGAGACTCTTTTAAGGTTTTGTGACGCACGTAATAAGTCCTGAGATTTCCACAGTATGGCCAGTGATGATGAAGACCTGCAGGTGGTGGGCCTACATCCTGTATGAAAAAGGACTAGCTCTATAGAACTTCCTATGATGAGTAGAGTCAGAGATTGGTTGAGATAGCAGTAGCAGTGATGATGATGATGACGATGCATCGATGGTGATGATCCCGAGAAGAAGACTTGTCTAGCATATCTGTGTCGAGAAATACCTTCCTAGTTAATAGGGAGTGTTGATGTATATGTAACTTCGGAATGTATTTCATCTATATATTTTATATATATTTATTGTACCCTTATTAGAGATGTGTTATTCCTCTATAAGGAAGTTTCGTCATGTGGATTGACAAGTGTCGCAAGTGTGTGTACTTGCCGATGGGTTATTAGACCACCATGTGGGGTCGGCCCTGAAATATATATATTACATTGTGGATGTATCTAGATAGACAAGTCGACCCCATAAGGTCACTGGGAAAACAGATCAGTATAAATAGAGATCAGGTAATCTCTATTTAGATCATTCGGAAAAGCATCTCTCTCTCACTCAGAAAGTGGCGCACTAGTGAGGAGGAGGATTAGCTGCTACTAGGAGACTATCTCAATGTAATTTGGTTGTACTTTGGTTGAGCCATTGCTCTCTCTCTCTCTGAGGAAGTTGTGGGGTTTTTCACCTTAGGGTTTTCCCCACGGAAACTCTGTGTCTCTTGTCTCTCATGCTTTTGATTCTTGTGATGCTTGTCATGCTTATGGTGATTGTTATGCATTGATATACTGTACATGTTATTCTCTCAATAAAGATCCTAGAGTATTGTGATTAATGCTCAAAATTTAACACTTGGAAAGAGAATGTCAACCATCCTCGGGACGACGAAAATGCTAGTGGGGACCGTAAACCTAGGCGTAAAGTGAAATTCCCTTGCAAGCTTTGTGGGGAATATCATCTTACTTACTTGTGTCCTCGAATCGAAGAAGCATCAAAGCATCTGGCACAGAGCCCAGTTGTGTTAAAATATCCCCTTCCTCATCAACAAAACAAGGCTTCGCATGCTCCCACTACTGGTTATGGACCTAATGAGACTACAATGTCTTCCTCTAATACTAGTGGCTATGGATGTGTGAATATGGTCCAATCAAGGGTTAGTGTTGCTACTTGCCAACATGATTATGGAGCACCACAACCAAATATTGGGAATGAGCCCCCCCCTCCTCTTGGTACTTCCTTGCATATCGAGAATCCCTCTAATATGGCGTGGATACCGAAAGGTGTTCTCAAGCACTCTATGCATAATCCCAATTCTCAAGATGCCTAGAACTAATCTATTGTAGAAGATTTGGGTCAAACTCTGTGTGCTATGTTGGCTCTTGAAGTTTCACATGCGTGTCCTTCTCAAAGGCATGCCCTTTTGAGTGATTTAGGGGTTCAAAATGGGGGAAGTCCCAATGTCATCAAGTTTGATACTACTGACGGTCAACCTCGCTTACCTTACCACGTGGCTTTTCAAATCCATGTGGAGTGCCTTCAGAATTTTGTCAAAAGAATGGTGGTTGATGAAGGTGAATCTGCGTCAGTGATGTCTATATCTTGTTGGAAATCTCTTGGCTCTCCTCCCTTATCCAAGTCTATGACCATGCTCACTGCATTCGATGGTCAGTCATTTAAGCCACATGGAATTCTTCCTTCTTTTGTTGTCTGCTTGGGCAGGAAATCCATGCCTATTGAAGTCGAGGTGGTTGATGCACCCATCGACTACAACCTTCTTCTGGGTAGGAATTGGATGTATGCTATGAAAGCGGTCGCGTCTACTGTATTTAGGGTTATTTTCTTTCCCCATCAACATAAGATTATGAAAATCGATTAGCTGGATTTCGTTAGTCCTTATTCCACAGCATCCACGGGATCAGTAGTCCCTCAAGCTATAGATTCTCAGCCAATAACTCGGAACATGGGTGTTGGGTTGTACCCCTCATTGATGGGATCTTATGATTTTCCTTCACCCATTAATTTTATTGTAACCATTTCCGATGATGCGCCTCCTCCATTAAATAACGTTCCATTTTGGACTTTGTATTTTGATGATCTGTGGACCTTACCATCCACGAGTTCCACATCTGGAGACATTGTGCATGTTGGAATGGATATGCCACTCTCTACTGCTGAGCTTGCATATCATGATATTAAACAGGCCACTGCAGAGCTGGATCTCCCCTCTTCTCAGACAAAGGAAGAAGATCCCATTATGCTGCCGGTTTGGGCAGCCAACTCATCTTGTTCGCATGATTGTATTGAAAGTACTTTACCTTCGGATGAAGATATTGTTGAGGCCATGTGTGGTAGTGAGAGACCTTGGGAGGACATGCATCATCGCTCTTATTTTCTTCCCAACCTCGACCTCACCGATCAAGAAGAGTTTAGGACGACTCTTGCCAAGAAGGTTGGTCACCCTGTGGTTCCTCTGGTTTCACATGGGATTTATGCGGAGGGGAATATGGCTAATATTTCCACGACTATACCGATCAACATCTCTCGTACTCCCAGAAATATTGAGAACGTCTACGTCAGTGATGATTTCTCTTCTGAGGAGTTTTCCATTTGCGCCGAATTGTTTACAGAACTTCGGGAAGCTTTCGCCTGGTCATATGAGGAGATGCCAGGAATAGACCCCAGTATTTTCGAACATGAGATTAGAGCATATCCCAATGCTAAATCGGTTCAACAACGTCTTCGTGCTGTTAACTCTAGGAAGGCAGCCGCTATCAAGGTAGAGGTGGAGAAATTGCTTAAGGATGGTTTTATCTATCCAGTTCCCCTTACCGAATGGGTGTCAAATCCCATTCCTGTGGATAAGAAGCAGGGAACTATCCATGTATGCACTGATTTTAGAGACCTGAACCGTGCATGTCCGAAAGGTAATTTCCCCACTCCATTCATTGATCAGATCATGGATGCTTTAGCGGGGAGTGGAATTTTTTCTTTCATGGACGACTTTTCGGAGTATAATAAGATTCAAATCAAATCCGAGGACCCACATAAAACTACTTTCATTTGTCCTCGGGGTACATTTGCATAACGAAAAATTCCCTTTGGCCTTAAAAACGCCAGATCCATGTTTTAGAGTGTGATGACCTATGCCTTTCATGACGTTAAACATATAATGGAGGTTTTCTTCGATGATCTTGCTAGCCATTCTCGCAAGAGAGTGGACCACCCCAAGCATCTCCGTTTGATTCTCGAACGATGTATAGGCTACAAGATTCGATTGCATCCCAATAAATGCATCTTTTTTGTGAGGACAGGTCACCTTCTAGGATTTATAGTTTCGAAAGAGGGTATCAGAGTCGGCCCTCTTAACGTTGAGGCAATACTTCGGTTGCCTCCTCCGCGCAACTTGTTACAACTTCAGAGCCTCCAAGGGAGAGCTACTTTTCTACGTCACTTTGTAGTTAATTATGCTAGTCTTACCAAAGGTTCCGCGTGCTTGTTGAAGAAAGACACATCGTTTATCTTGGATAAGTGAGCCCAGCAATCTTTCGATGCTCTTAAGAAAGATTTCATATCAGCCCCTTTTCTTAGTCCACCCAACTTTGCAAGAGATTTTGTACTTTATGTGGCTGCGTCTCAAGAGACAATTTGCATGGTCTTAGTTCAGGTTGATGATGTGCTTGTAGAGCATGTGATCTATTACCTTATTTGAAATCTAGTAGATGTTGAACTGAGATATACTCACGTGGAAAAGTTGGCACTTGCGACTGTTCATGCAGTCCAATGGTTACAGCACTATATCATGACTAGGAAGACCACAGTCATAGCGCATATCAATCCGTTTCAGTTCGTGTTATCGCTACGTCTTATAGGGGGAACTACAATAAATGGATTGTAATTCTTCAGGAGTTTGATCTTGACTTCGCTTCAGCGAAATCGGTGAAATCCTTGGTCTTTGCTGAGCTTATGTCGAACCTTCCACGACTAGATGAGAATATTGTCCATGAGGATTCCTTTATAGATGAGCATTTATTTCTTATCTCGTCTGAGGACCCTTGGTATGGGTATATTGTTATATATCTTCAAACTTTGAAGTTTCCTTTGCATTATTCATGAGACGAGCGATGGCGTGTGAAACACCATGCTAAATATTATACTATCATCGACGACACTTTGAATCATCAAGGAAAGGATTCTATGCTCCGTCATTTCTTGACTCACGAAGAAGCAGAGCGTGTACTTAATGATTTCCTTGCTTGGGCGTGTGGCGGTCACTTATCCGGGCTTGCAACAACCCAACGTATTATCCGAGCAGGTTAGTTTTGGCATTCGATCTTTAAGGATTGTATAAACATTGTAAAGAGATGTCACCCTTGCCAGGTGTTTTCTTGGAATGTATGCTCGCATCCAGCTCCCCGTCATTCGGTCGTCACCATTAGTCCCTTGACCAAGTGGGTGGTGGATTTCATGGATTGCAAACCAGCTTCGGCCGGGGGGAATCACCATATGATAGTGGTCGTGGACTACTTTTCCAAATGGGTTGAGGCCATGCCTACCGTAAAATCCAATGGTGCTACAACAGCCCATTTCGTATTCAATCATATTATTACTCGGTTTGGTATTCCAAAAGAGATTGTCACTAGCCATGGCAGTCACTTTCAGAACAAAATGATGGAGTATTTGTCACTCAAGCTTGGGTTTCATCAAGAACACTCATCTTCTTACTATCCCCAAGCGAATGGTCAGGTTGAAGTAGTCAATAAGTATTTAAATACCATTCTCCAATGTACCATCCAACAAAGAAAGAATAATTGGCATATCATGTTATATCCTGCTTTGTGGGCATATCGAACCGCAGTTAAGACTGCCACCGAGTTCTCACCGTTTCAGCTGGTACACTGTGTGGATTCTATTTTACCGATTGAATGCGAAATCCCTTCATTGAAACTAGATATAGAGCTCCTCCATGATACGTCGGGTATTGAGCAACGTTTGATCCACCTTGAGCAGCTTGATGAGCAGCGTCGAGATGCTGCCGTGGCTATAGATGCCAATAAACATTGTATCAAGGTTTAGTACGATAGGTCTGTCCATCCCCGATAATATGCTGAAGGTGACTTGGTCCTTTTATATGACCAAGCTAAAGAGCCCCTGGGGGTAGGCAAGTTTAACCCTATGTGGCACGGTCCTTACATTGTGAGGCGTGTCCTAGAAAAAGGAGCCTACGAATCTGAAGGCTATGAGGGGAACGTCTTGAAGGAGACTAGAAAAGGGCTCTACCTCAAGCGGTATTATGCTTGAGCATCTAGCTCGAGTTGATACTTTTGTATACTATTGTATATTTGCTTCTATACATAATTTAGATTTATTTTGGTTTTCAGGTCTACTGATTCACTTCCATTTGATTGACAGATGTCAGCGAAATCTCTTATGTTCTTAGGATTCGTGGAGGTTATTTATTCATCGGACCACCTAGTTGGGTCTTCGGGAGGTGCTTGTCTCGGTTCTACATCTAATAATGTGGCTGAGTACAGCGCTGTGGTTAAGCTACTTCGGGATGTTATTTCACATGGTATCCAGCTTTTAGAAGTCCGCCTGGATTCATAACTAGTCGTGTCTCAGTTGAATGGTCAGTACCATGTGAGGGATCCTATGTTACTAAGGATATTCTTAAGGGTAAGACTCTTGGAACACCATTTTGTTTCCATTACATACATTCATGTTCCGAGAGGTTTTAATCATATATATCTGATGCATATGCTAACTATGTCCTAGATTGGCATTTGTCACATTCATAATGAAGCACACAAATAAAAGATACATTCATACATTTGTACATACACACATATAGTAGAACTGGAGAACTATCGTTAGGGATGATTTTAAGAACCCCCCCCAAATTTATATGTATAAAAATTGGGCGAATCTTCGCAATATATAGGAAAATTTGAAGGTGATTTTATCAATAATATAATATGAATATATAATTTTTTGGTGAATATTTCATTTTATTATATGATGTTGTAAAATATTCGCGAATATTTCACTAAATTATAAGTTATTGTAAAATATTGGCAAATATTTCACTGAATTATAAAATCTTGTAAAAACTTCGTGAATATTTTACTGAATTATAAAATTTTGTAAAAAATTGGCGAATCTTTCGTTGATTTATAAAACACATTGAATGGCACTCTGCTTGTTATTTCTAAGTTCAAGGCTTCTTCAAATTTTGAGTTCATTTTCTCTATTTCGAGTTTTGGTGTCTATACCAAATGGCAGTGGCCTTAATGAGGAATGTTGGTCTCGTGCCAATAGGTCTCCTACGATCAATGCATATGAACCTAGTGCATAGACCATTTTTCTCCTCGCTTAGCTATGTAGAGCTCATTTATTATTCTGAATAACGATAAATATTTACAAACAAAATAAACAATCAACATAAAAGAATCGAAAAAGTGAAGACAATTAATTCATGCAACTAAAAGGTAATAAAAACTTATTTTCTCAAACCCTAAATCAATGGAAATCAACTAAAACCAATATTGATTCAAGCTACAACAAAGGGTTAAATCAAGCATCAAATGAGAACTAGAAGCATTCAAGGGTCTAACACAATAATTAACCGAAATACACGCAAACTCCACAAATTGACAAAATGCTTCAAACAAAAGCAATAAACAAACCATAAAAATTTATCAAGATATTAGAAATAAACACCAACATGGTTTTATGTACTTGAATGAGCTCATTATTTCTTAGCGAAATTGTAGTCAAATTATTTATTTATATTTTAATGCTAGGACACTATCTATGTGAAGAGATGGCTCATAAGCCTAGCTTTGTCAAATTCCAACATCATTTCCTATCACATACAAAAAATGGACAATGTAAAAGATAAATATCAGAACATGATACATCAATCTTAAAATAAACTGCATCAAGGAAATGTATGTCATATCATCAATGTTATAACAAAAAAGTATAATGTAGAATCTATTTTTAATTAAAACGCTAGCTCAAATTTACATATAGTGATCACCTGCAAGGGTCCATGGAACACCTATACCAAAATAAGACTCAAGAGTCTCATGTGTATGGCATCATATACAATTTTAGGTGAAACCCATTTCCCAATTCACATTTTGGGCCTAGTCCTCATTTTCGGCACTCTGAACATGACCTTCTCCGGATGAGTTGTCATTATGATCCTCCAGAACATTATGTTCCATATCAACTTCATTAGAGAAATTTGTCATATTATTTTCTCCCCTTCTTTTACAATTTGATCACCAAAGAGCTAGTGCTCTTTCATATGGAAAATTGTCAACCTCATACTTTGTTACATATAATCTTAAGCATGTATCCACATTTTTATCAAGCTTGTTCCTCAACTTTGAATTCAAAAATGTCAATGCACTAAACATTCTCTCATCCTCCACTGATCCCAAAATCATGGTTTGACATAAATCTACTAATTTGAAATACTCTCACAAATTTTGCAGTAGAAATTCGCTACCACTGAGTGTAGTCCATAATCTTGTAATTGCACCATATTCTAGAGGATTAACCAACTTAGAAAATTGAGACCACATTGTATCAGCAAAGCATTGAGCTTGATCTAACAATTTTTTTCCATCTAAAATACCTTGAATATGTTCTCCTTGTATCTCGGTCTCTCAAAAAAAATGGCTATGCAAAATCTTGCATTTTGCTATAAATTCAACCTTTATAGTGTCTGAACATTGACGATGGTTACAATATTGAGGGTATACCACAGACATGGCCTCCAACAATTCATCTCGAGGAAATCTTTATCTTATCTCTGATGATAGTGATTTTGCAATTTCTATCAAGTTGCACCTCACTGAAATCACAACATTGTCAAATTGTTGTCTTGACACAGGGCACTCTTTGGTGGTTCTTCCTATTTTGTCATTATAATAAAAGGGAACCATATACCCACGCACTGCCATACATAGAATCCCTTTTTCATCAAACTTCAATAAATTTCTATCATTTTCTATATTGATTTTCTTAGTCCAATTTTTAAATGATAGACCTGTAAAACAATCTGCCATCATATACAAATTATCTAATGCAAGGCATGCTAATTTTCTAGCATTTGTGTATTCAACAATATACATCGTGCGACTCTGAGACATCTTCACGAGGCTATTCGTTTCATAAAGCAGAGTAAGAACTCCAGCCAATGTTAAATGTGTCTCTATATAAGTTAATAGAAAGAGAAGAGTTTGAACATTTTCTACACTTAGGCAATGTTCATACATCACCCCTACCAAGGATGCATATTCATCGAATAGTCTTTCAGCTGGTCCCTTTAGTGAGATCCATCTTGTATCAACTGTTGATGTATATGTAACTTTAGAATGTATTTCACATATGTGTATATTTTATTCCTATAGAGATGTTATTATTCCTCTATACGGAAGTGTCGTCACTTATATTGTAAGTGTCGTAACTTATACTTGATGGGTTATTAGACCACCTTGTTGGGGTCGGCCCTGTATAAGTCATGTGGGTCAAAGGGTTATTAGACCACCCTATTGGGGGTCGGCCATGTGGGTCAAAGGGTTATTAGACCACCCTATTGGGGGTCATCCCAGTCATCATTATGTTATGTGGTTAAGTTAAGGCCGACCTAGTAAAGGTTATTAGGAAATTCAAGTCAAGTATAAATAGAGTGCGGGAGGCACTCTATTTGATCATTCTATTATTCACATAGACACTCTTTGGATAGTGGCGCACTTGTGGAGGAGGATAAGATGCTACTAGGATATTTCTATCTCTTATGCTTGGGTTGTATCATTGCTCTATCTATCTCTGAGGAAGTTATTGGGGTTTTTCACCTTTATGGTTTTCCCCAAGTAAACTATGTGTCTCTTGTGTGCTTGCATTATTGTGTCCATGATTGATATGATGTAGATATGATGTACATGTTGTTCTCTCAGTTAAGATCCTAGATCATATTGAAGTAAATTTTGAAAAATGTACATGGTATTAGAGCTAGCCTGAAAGAAGGCATAGTATGGAATGTATGACACTTGTTGCACTTACGATGCTATGGCTTGATATAGCAAAAACCAATCATCGTAGAACTTTTGCTATAAATCCATTTTGGTGACTTTTTCAGTTCTACAACTTTTACAAGTTGAATATCAGATCCCCATGTACCTTGTGTCCAAAGGACAACTTCTAATTCATTGTACTGTGTGTTTTCTGATCTGTAGAATCTAGGGTTTCTGACTCTTCCAGATCTGAGTCATAAACAGGTGACCTAGGAAAAAAGATCATAACTTGGGCTAGGAAGATCCAAATGAAATTTCGTAAAATGTGACAGGTAGTGCATGGATTGGAATTTCTCAGGTAATTTTTTCAGAGGCCGAAACTGATCCAGTGACACGTGGAACTCTGTATAAGTTTTGTCTCCTGTTTTATACCATAAACAGGTCACGTTGCGACACTTGGCATAAATATCTCTCAGAGAATCCATTTGAGGTCAGACCTGTGGGGTTGGAAAGATGATAGGTCAGGATACCACAAGAAAAATGTTCAGACCCTATGTATCGGAAAGTTTGGAGTTACACCAGAAACAATCAGGTGCATATTTTTGTCAAAACATAATTGGATTTTAAGCACCTTCATTCATGGATCCGGGAATTAGGGTTTCGGAGAAAATTGGAATTTTTGTAATCGGAGACCATGGCTGAATGCTACTTATAAAAATTGAAATTTAGAGACCAAGATCAAATTTTTTGGTTGGACAGAAGGTCGGGCTTGATCAAACCCTAGTTCAGGATTTTGATCAGAAAAGTGGAAAATTAGGGCTTTTGCAAAAGTTGGAATTTCTGATGTCCTCAGAAAAATTGAAGTTTAGAGCTTTGGATTGAACCTTTTGGTTGGGAAGAAGGGTGGGATTTACCAAACCCTAGTTTGGGATCATGTCCAGAAGATCCGGAAGTTTCAAAGACAATTTTGAGGGGTGAAACTTTGCAATTTTCAAATTCTGAGTATACCAACTTGATCAGCTCATCAAGGCGCATCTTTCTATCCTTTCAGAAGTTTGAAATTCAAAGTTTGAATTTTTAGGGTTTCTCTGACAAACCCTAATCCAACTCCAAATCGAGTTTCTACAAATCAAGTGTATTGGGTTAATCCTAGAAGAGGATGGATTGGTCACCTACATAAGTGAAGAAGTTCCTGTTTCAGAGGGAGATGAGGCTAAGGCCTTACATAAGAAGATTACAAGCAATATCGACAGGTATGACTTATCCAGGTATGTTTCGAGATCTGTTCATGATTAATTTTATGGTATGTTTGTCTTCATTAAGGTTAGTACAATCTTGATCAACTTTAGACTTGTCATATCACCTTAATAAAATTATGAATGTACATATTCCTTGATTAGGGTTTTGACACTTATGATTGTACTAATGCATTGTGGTGTTGTATGAGGTTGATGTTGTCCGCTGACATGAAAGGTACATCAAGAAAGACAAATGATGTTCTAGTTGAAGAGCATATGACCATGGTGACATGAAGACAAATATTCATCCATTGTCATGGATCACATAGAAGATCTACTTACGAGGTATGTATAACTTGGTTCTATAATGGTTAACCTATGAGATATGCAGGTTACTAGCACAAGTCATTAAAGAGAACAAGAAGACATTATGCGGGTATGTTAGACATAACTAGGTAGCATGCTAATCCAGGTATGTTTTTCCTATATCAAGTTAGAATCCTACCTTGTGTTAGCATCTCTTATGTAAGTATATATGGCATGATTGATAATGATTATTTATTGAAGTTAGTAATCATGGGTTTAGACATATTATGCTTCTTACTTTGATTGATGATATGACTAACCAGAAGAGTCCTATGGTCAATAAGAATATGCATGAGTAAAATAGGTATTCCATGAAACCTTGAATACTAATGTTTATTATTTGTGTTTGAAATGATCATGACTATACATGTTTAGGATTATGTTGTTTTAGTATCTATAGAAATGAATGTATGATTATGTATGAGATATTGAGGATGGCACAATCATGACACTAGTGCACACTTAAGCATGCATAGTGATCAAGGATGGATATAAGTTTAAGGACAGGTAATCCAGGAGGAAAAGATCAAGAGGGATCACACTCCAGTAATTCCTGCAAGGAAGCAAAGGTTTAGAGGGAGTCCACTCAACAAACAAACAAAGATAAGTATTTGAATTGTCATTTCTTGTATATTTGATTGTTTAAATAATATTGTTCAATGACGTATATACTAGACTTAGGTTGTGTACTATGCATATTAGAATAATTGCATTAATAAACAGTATACTACTAATACGCATGTATTGGGTAAGTGGCCTATGGCATTGTACAACATTCCATTGCTACTTATCTAGAATGAAACCTCTTTGCTGACATGTTTAGAGTAGTGCAAAACTCTTAACAATGTTTTGGTAGAGATTGGAAGGCATCTAGAAAGTTACAATATATGGATGAATGTTGTATTGAAGCATTGGCTAAAATAATTGCATGACTGTATGACATATTTCTTTATGTGTAAGAATTTGTTCTGAAAACTATGAGAAGTTTCTAATCATGCAATTTAACTTGTTTTGTAGGAAAGATCGTATACGAGGACCTACAAAAGAAGGACTAAAACATTTTTTTCAGCAACAAAGTTATCTATTGGATATTGAACATATTGAAGTTCCTAGGATTCGGGAAAAATGCCATGATCGAGGAGTACCACCCGATCATGAAGAATAGTGTTTGGGATGCAGTCCCAAGACCTGAAGGGAAGTTTGCTGAGACTTCCAAATGGATCTATAAGATCAAACATGCTGCAGATGGTAGCATGGAGAAA
The DNA here is from genome assembly GCA_027924585.1 of Larix kaempferi. NCBI lineage: Eukaryota > Viridiplantae > Streptophyta > Pinopsida > Pinales > Pinaceae > Larix > Larix kaempferi. The sequence goes on along the minus strand of BSBM01000310.1, from coordinate 3,994,653 downwards.
TACAACACGAGGTTTGTAACTCGTGGCTTCTCCCAGAAAAAGGGATTGAGTATGAAGAGACTTCTACACCTATAGCTAGGCACACTTCCATCAAATCAGTACTTGCTCTGGCTGCAGTGATGAAATGGAAGATACACCAGATGGATGTCAAGACAGATTTCTTGAATGGTGTAGTTGAAGAGGAAGTGTATGTCGAGTAGCCACTCGGGTTTGAGACACATGACCGAGAGTCACATGTGTGCAAACTGAAGAAATCCCTGTATGGTTTGAAACAAGCAGCCAGGCCTTGGTATGGTAGGATGGACAGTTTCCTATCTAGTTTGGGCTTTACCAAAAGTAAAGCGGATTCCAACCTTTACTACAAGGTTGAGGAAGGAAATCCTGTGATACTACTCCTGTATGTGGATGATTTGTTTGTAACAGGTAATGATAGTTTGATTGTCGATACCAAGAGGAAGCTTGCAGCCGAGTTCGAGATGAAGGACTTGGAGATGATGCACTATTTTCTAGGCATGGAGATGTGGCAAAGTGCAGATGGGATCTTCCTTGGACAAGGGAAGTATGCAGTGGAGATCCTGAAGAGGTTCAGGATGATGGACTGCAAGGCCATGGCCACACCTATGGCATCAAACCTGAAGCTTCTATGTTATGCTTCATCTAATCCGGTTGATGTCACTGTGTATCATCAGATGATTGGGTCCTTGATGTACCTGACGAACACAAGGCCAGATATTTGCTTTGTGGTGAACACATTGAGCCAGTTCCTAACGGATCTAGAGGTGTTCACCTGGTTGCTGTAAAGCATATTCTGAGGTACCTGAAGGGTACAGTTTACTATGGGCTCAAGTATGATGTGAATCAGAAGTTTAGCCTACAGGGTTATGTTGATTCAGATTGGGCAGGCAGTGCTGCAGATAGGAAGAGCACTTCTGAGTGCTGCTTCAGTATGGGATCAGGTGTGATCTCTTGATTTAGCAGGAAGTAGTCCTGCGTAGCAATGAGTACAGTCGAAGTAGAGTATGTTGTATCTTGTTCGTCTAGTTGTGAGGCAATATGGCTTCTAAAGCTACTGTCTGAGTTTTTTTATCTCTTGCTGGAGGCTACTGGTATCTTTTGTGACAACCAGAGTTGTGTGAAGCTGTCTGAGAGCCCAGTGTTCCACGACAGGTTGAAACACATTGAGATCAAATATCACTATATCAGGGATATGTTGTAGAGAGGAGCAGTGAAGCTCCTGTATGTTGCGACGGATGAGAAGATTGCAGATGTATTGATGAAACCACTAGCCATAGTGAAGTTCGAGTACTTCAGAGAGAGGCTTGGTGTTCTTCAGATTGACGATACTTCGAGGAAGAAGTGATGGACACATTTGCAGGAGCCATTCCGAGCATGATGAGTGGAGGATCCTTCCATGGCTGTGGATATAAGCGCTGGATGATGAGCATCAGGACGATGCTCCAGTTGCTGCTCTGTATGTGTATATATGCATCATGTTGGATGATTGATATGATCGATTGGATCATTTATATGTATGTATGTTGGATATGATCAGCTGGATCATTTATATGTATATGTATGTACGCATCAGGTTGGATGTTGGATATGATCAGTTGGATCATGTGAATGTATCTGTAGATGTATCAGGTGGATACATTGTATGATCTAATAGATCATGTATGTTGATATGTATCAGGTATGATCAAATGGATCATGTATTTGTATATGTATCAGGTGGATACATTGTATGATCAAGTAGATCATGTATGATGATATGTATCAGGTAGATACTGTGTATGCATCAGGTGGATGCATTGTATGATCAGGATGATCATGGATGAGGAGCTTTAGGATGTTTCTCTAGATGACATGCAACAGGATGATGCAGTGTTGATGATCAAGATGATCATGTGTACATCAGGATGATGTATGCTGAGTATCAGGTTGATACTTTGTGGCCATGGACAGGTTGTGTAGATGAGCATGTAAGTAGACCTGGGAGATCTAGAAAGGATGAAAAAGGCCTCAGATGCTCTTTCGAGGCATTTTCCTATGGCATGTAAGTAGACCTGGGAGATCTAGACAGGATGGAAAAGGCCTCAGATGCTCTTTCGAGGCATTTCCATGAACACATGTAATCAGAGCTGGAGATCTGGATAGGATGAAAAAGGCCTCAGATGCTCTTTAGGGTTCTTGCTTGGCAAGACACCATTTTAAGGTTTTGTGGTAGGAGTCACATGTAATCAGACCTAGAGATCTGGACAGGATGAAAAAGGTCTCAGATTCTCTTTAGGGTTCTTTCTTCGCAAGACACCCTTTTAAGGTTTTGTGATTGTCACATGTAAAAGATCCTAGGAGATCCTATAGGTCGGAGTTGTGTACCCATAACAGCCTGGGATGCTCTTTCTAGGTTTTGTGACGCACGTAATAAGTCCTGAGGATTCTACAGTATGGCGAGTGATGATTAAGACCTAGAGGTGGTGGGCCTACATCCAGTATGAAAAAGGACTGGCTCTGTAGAACTTCCTATGACGAGTAGATTCAGAGATTGATTGAGATAGCAACAGCAGTGACGACGACGATGATTTGAGGACGATGATTCACTGATGATGATCCAAAGAGGATGACTTGTGCTAGCAGATCTGTGTCAAGAAATACCTTCCTAGTTAAGAGGGAGTGTTGATGTATATTTAACTTCAGAATGTATTTCACATATATGTATATTGTATTCCTATAGAGATGTTATTATTCCTCTATACGGAAGTGTTGTCATTTATATTGTAAGTGTCGTAACTTATACTTGATGAGTTATTAGACCACCTTGTTGGCGTCGGCCCTGTATAAGTCATGTGGGTCAAAGGGCTATTAGACCACCCTATTGGGGGTCGGCCATGTGCGTCAAAGGGTTATTATACCACCCTATTGGGAATCATCCTAGTCAACATTATGTTATGTGGTTAAGTTAAGGCCGACCTAGTAAAGGTTATTAGGCAAGTCAAGTCAAGTATAAATAGAGTGCGGGAGGCACTCTATTTGATCATTCTATTATTCACACACACACTCTTTGGAGAGTGGCACACTTGTGGAGGAGGAGAAGCTACTGCTAGGATATGTCTATCTCTTATTCTTGGGTTATATCATTGCTCTATCTATCTCTGAGGAAGTTATTGGGGTTTTCCACCTTTATGGTTTTCCCCAAGTAAACTCTGTGTCTCTTGTGTGCTTGCATTATTGTGTCCATGATTGATATGCTGTAGATATGCTGTACATGTTGTTCTCTCAGTTAAGATCCTAGATCATATTGAAGTAAATTCTGAAAAATTAACATCAACATCTTTTGATAATTTGTTTCCATTTGTAACACCATCGGGAAATTTTTTAAACTTTGAAAACCGTTTGGGACTCCAACAAAAGTATGCATGAACCTCACGTACAAGATATTCAACTTTTGAAACCAATGGAAAGTTGCTCACTATTTTAAATGCAATATTCATCCTGTGAGCCATACAATGAATACCAAGCATATACGGTGAAGCTAAGAGTTGTAGCCTAGCACAAAGGCCATTCCTTTATCCCTCCATTACTGATGCTCCATCTGCTCCAACACATACCAACTTTTTTGTGATCATTGAATGATCCATACCACCAGTTTCCTTCAAACTATTAATAACAAGCTCATAAATATTTTCTGCTGTAGAACTTTTGCTCATTTTATGAATTACAAGTAGATAGGAATGCCTGATATGGTCATTGACCATATAAATGCTCATGCAAATACATGAAGTATTATCAATAGCTATAACTTCATCCAAAGATAGTGACAAAAATGTAGCATTCACAATCTTCTCTTTCATATCGTCCTTTTCTACTTGAGCTACATATTTTCCCCATTCCCAACCACTCGTTAAAGACCAATGAGAAGATGGAAAATTTGGCACTTGAATAAAAGATAGATATTCCATCATTTTTGGATAATCTTTCATAGGATGACCATTGGATAGGATGTGAAATACAATGCTTAATTGTATCGACTTTGATAACAAATTTTTTTCCATCATCTTTCTGAATTGAGAAGTGATGGTTCCTCCACTTTCATCCAGTTTTCTCTTATTTATTAAGTATTTATTGTATTCCTCTTCACATTAGATATTTCGACATTCGCTAAGAGATTTCCATCTAGCAGTAGATTTCTTCTCATCATTTCCAATTTTCTTATCATACACCTTTCCAACATGCTTCTCTATTGTGTCTAGCTTCATTTGCAATTTCACTACCTTGCCAAGTTTCCAACTACATGAAATGCATTTAACTTCTCATGAGGTCTCATTCTCATTTGTTGGAGGTATCGGTTCAATAAATGGGAATCTTGATACCCAATCATATTGGAATTGTCTCCCAAAGTCCCATTGGCCTTTTTTCATCTTCCATGAATGGTCTATGTCACCTTGCAAGGAAAAATATTCAACATTTGAGCTACCAATTTATGATGAAAATGCATTTGTCTCACTTTGATCACTAGAGGAATGTATTCTACCATCCATTGTATGTTTTGTAGATGCATCCTCCAAAGTGTTGACATCTCTCTCACCGATACCTTGCTCAAGAGAGCTTGAAGCATGAATATGATGTGGATTATTGGATTGATGTTTTTGAAAATATGATATTACATCCTTTTGTCTTAATGTTTTATTTTTCTTTCCATGATCCATGTTTGACATCTTACCTAATGTTCCACAATTGATATTCCAAATCAATATAGAAACTAGAAGGAAGCCTGCATGAGAAAAATGATATAAAATTAGTACAAATGCAATTCGCTACCAAGAGGTTGGTCCTCCACAACTACAACAAAAATATACTAAGTGATTAACCTAGGGGCCACTAGAATAGCAAGGAACAAACAACACACCACTATAAAAATTTCCTGCGGTGATCAAGACCAGGAAAATAGAGATGAACTCTCAAAGGAAATTATGGGATGATTAGGGCCCAGAAAAAACCAGTAGAGTAGCGAAGGATAGTTACCCGGGGTCCACAATACAGAGTCTTCGGGTGCAAGCATTTGAATCACCAACCGCCACCCCAAATAACTGCAAGGGATTTCCTCCTACGTCTGTCCTAGGTACAGTGGAAATATCCTTCCACCATCACCTATGTAAATCCCTAAAGGTCAAAGATACTAAGGCTACCATAGTTGCAGAAAGAGTCCAAGGGGACAGTCGTAGGTCGAACTGACACGTATGGGCAGGGTAACTAAGTTCGAAATCCAGAAGCACACAAGGTACTAATGGATCCCCGTACATGTGGCATCTCTGGTAGATGCTCGATTGAAAATCAAGGGGGTATCCCTGGTAGATCAACCTCACACGACCTTGTGCCTAACTCTGGTTTGAGTGGAGCTTCCCAGCACACCTATACAAAAGTGGATTTACTTAACGATAGTTTTACTACGATTTTGAGATTTGAACGGTCTTGGAAAGTTTAAGATGCTCTATTCCAAAACCCTAGCCTAAGCTGGTTGGTTTGTGAGACCTAAAAAGAAAAATTACTAGAAAATTATAAATGAATGGTTTTTTTTAAGGTTTTTATTTGCTCAAAAGGGTAGTGGATTTGTGTGCATTATGGTTGCAACTGAAATAAGAAATGTGTATATAACAATGTAAAATCTTCACAATTTCCTGGTTTTCTTATCTTTCAAAACATAAAATCGTACAGTAAATCTAAAACAATCTAACGATTTTTTATATTTTTCAAAGATGATAGTATATACGACTACAACTACTTCGAAAAAGGGGAAAATTACTGCATACATAGTAAAACAAGATAACCAATTAACCAATGAACCAACACCTTTTCTTCCACTTTAACCTGTCACAATAGTCTCCACCTTGATTAATTACACCAAACACATGGAGCTCCACCATTTTTAATATAGCTTAAAAGAACCATTTGAACAAACAATGATAATGGCTAGCTCCCGAGTTTTACCCACCTGTTTGGCTTGGTAGAGATCTGTGAATGCTCCCAAAAAATCTATAGTAAATGCATTTTCTTTCTCAATCTGTACTAAATTCCAAAAAAACAGTTTGCATGAAAAGGCTCACACTGATGTATTTTCAATTAATCTTAAGGTATAAAAGAATAAAAGAATAAGGTACAAAGAATAAAAGAATAAGGTAAAATAATGATCACTAGCGAGATGTGCAGGCTCACCAACATGATGTCAATGACACAAGAAGGGTCACTAACAACATGCAAAGGTTCACCAATGATATGCAAAGGGTCATGATATTGAATCCATATTCCACTAAGCATTTTTCCAACCTAGTACAATAGTTCTTTTTGACCTATTTTAATGTCAGTTGCTTGTAACCCATAATTTTTTCATTAAGCGAATCCTAGAGCAATGTTTCCAAATCGAAAGGAAAATAGGATAAATCCAATCGAAAGTAATTATCCCGGGTTGCTTAGGGATACTTAATTATCCTAACATGTCAATTATAAGCATCATGTTTCCAAACATGTCAATTATAAGCATCATGTTTCCAAACATGTCAATTACTTGCACATAAACTAATGGATACAACATGGTAAATAGTGTTTATGTACATATACATCTTGGTTGCATACATGACATAATCAATAACTTTCACATATGACTCTCCCGTACTACATTTATTGAACTCCTAGCCTCAAAATAGGACATGTAAACTAATGTATAATTTTATCACTAATAAAATAGGCTATATAGGAAAAAATATCAAATATCAAATTTTGAGGAAAATTTGCTAGTTCAGAACTCATCATTTCTATTGGATTATTATCCAAATGAGGGCACTAGAGATCTTAAAACACAAAAATACTACTATGCACAAAACATCCCATAAATAAAGGTAACATGGGAGACTATATACTTAAATAACATATTACATCTTCCATATTAAATTAATAGATGTGAAAAATAAAATTATGACAAATATAACAATTGAAGGGGAAATAATAATATACTCCATGTTTGATGATGTGACTAAACTGGGTAATAGAATTAAAGATTTTGTATGATCATGTGACTAAACTGAGTAGTAGAATTAAAGATTTTGTATCCCAATCTCTAGTAAAAAGTTTTCCATCTATAGAATCTTTGGTGACCATTGTTAAAGTAACTCATTATTCATAAAAAAAATAGAAGAAAAATGTACAAATACTATAGTGCTTAAAATTCATAAAAGTATAGGTGGCCACAAATAAGTGATAATTTGAAAGAAAAAAACTAAGATTAAAAAAAAAGGGTGTCCAAAGTGTAGGTTACAATCCTATGGAGACAAGTGTTTTCACTTATTAATAGTTTTAAACATTTGAAGAGGTTTTCAAAATTTACTGGAAAATTATGTGAGACAAGAGAAGGTTGAACTTGTGATTGTGGAAACCCCGAAAGCATCATTCTTGTTGATACATCAAGGAAGGAAGTTGGAAAATTGCTTGAATGAGTTGGGGATCAACAAGCATTGATAAGGAATAATAAAATAACATGGATAGGGATGTATTTGATTGGGAAGATGGCATGAAAATTTCTTCATGTGAATAAATTATGCATGCTCGTACAAGTCAATGGACTTGGAATCTAACTATTGAAGTGGAGTATGATGATACCTCCAAACAAGGAAAGAAACGCCCAATTCTAAGAGAAATTGCAAGATATAAGGAATTTTCATAATTGGTTGACAAGGTGATGCTTTCCTTTGGTAAGTTAGACCTGGTGTGCAAGTTTTTTGAGAAAATGGATAAATCTTCCTTGACCCCAAACAATTCAACTTACAAATCTTGTGTGCATACTTTTGGAAAAGAAGGAAAAACTACTAAAGAATCAACAAATTAATCTCCTTACCTTGTCACAGCATGGCTAAGACGACTTTGGGTGGCAGTGAGGATGTTGTTCGGACATTAGAATCTTTGCTTCCAGGATGGAAGTTTGTTGGAGTGGATGCTCGGGGGCGCTCTGGAGGGCTGGCCTCGGGGTGGAAGGTGAAGAATTGTCGATATGATAGTTCTTGGGGTATCTCTTCAGGTATCGGTTTGGAAGTTTGGGATGCTGAGATTGGTAGGTTGATCACGGTTCTCAATATTTACAGGCCATATTCAAATACGGTTGGATTCTGGGACTCCTTGTTAAGTATGAATCTTTTTGAAGGCAGGGATGTGATTCTGGGAGGGGATTTCAATCTTTCTCTGGGGTCTTCTGAAGTGTGGGGGCCTCGGGCTGCTTCGGATACATTGGAAATTTTTTTCATACAAGCCTTCGCCAGGAAGGATCTACTTGACATTCTACCAACAAAGTTAACTCCAAATTGGAGGAATAAGAGAGCTGGGGACCATAGGGTGGCAAAAAGACTGGATAGGTTTCTGGTGGCAGATGTGTTGGCACTGGGGGTTGATGTTGTCAGGCAGTGGGTAGGGTCAGGTGGGGTATTTGACCATTGCCCCATCTTCCTGGAGTTAAGAGGCAGAAGTAATAAACCCCCAAGTCCTTTCAAATTCAATCCCAGCTGGCTGAAGGAGGAGGATTATCATAAATTGGTTCAGGATCTATGGGTTCATCGACCTCTAGATTCACTGGAGCATGCGGGTGCACACTTTCATCATAATCTTAAGCGCATTAAACAGGCCACTATCCTCTGGGATCATGAAAAAAAGGTGAAAGATGAACAGAATCTACAGGCTGCTGAGTTGAATATTGAGAAACTTCTACTTTGTCAGGGCATGGGCTATTTGGATGATCAGCAGAAAGGAGAGTTGATGGAGTGGGAACGTCGCAGGAATGTCTTTCTGTGTGAGAGAGAAGAGATGTGGAGAATGAAAAGTAGGGCGATATGGCTTCAGTGCGGTGATGAGAACACAAAATTTTTTCAAGCATTTGCAAAAGGGAGAAAATCGACAAACTCTATTTGGGAACTATCTTCAGCTGAAGGGGAACTAGTCTCCAGTTTTGATGGATTGGCGGCGTTGGGTCTTAGACACTTTGGAGATTTATTTACTACACAACCTGGGGCCACTATTGCTGAGGTTATTCGTGTGACTCAGCTTTTCCCTCGATTTGTGGGGGAGGAATAAAATCGACTATTGATGGAGGAAGTGTTGCTGACTGAGCTCTCGCAGGTAATGCATACCTTTCAAAAAGATAAAAGCCCTGGGCCAGATGGCTGGCCTATAGAATTCTTCTTGGGATTCTATGAATTCTTCGGGGAGGAATTATTGCATGTGGTGGAAGAATCGTGAAAGGTTGGGTTTGTACATGGTCCATTTAACTCGACCTTTATTGCTCTTATTCCAAAAGTGGACAAGCCTGACAGCTTTGATGAATTCAGACCTATCTCTCTTTGCAATTGTATCTATAAGATCATCTCTAAGGTTATGGCGAGAAGACTCAAGAATATATTGTCTCAGCATATCTCTTTTGAGCAATTTGGTTTCTTGGAAGATCGACAAATCCATGAGGCCATCGGTGTTGCCCAGGAAGGATTACACAATCTGAAAGTGCAGAAACAGAAGGGTGCTGTGATTAAGATTGATCTCTCAAAAGCATTTGATAGGGTTAGTTGGATCTATATTCGGATGCTTCTAACTCACCTGGGTTTCTGCTACGAATTTATCAGATGGATTATGGCCTGCATCACTACGGTGAGCTTTGTTGTACTGATCAATGGTTTTGCTAGTCCATTCTTCCAAGCAGGAAGGGGCATATGACAGGGATGCCCACTCTCTCCGCTGCTGTTTCTCCTTGTTGTAGAAGGCCTCAGTCGTTTTATATTGAAAGCAAAAGCTGATGGTTCCTTTCGAGGCATATCCATTTCTCAGGTATTGTATATTACACATCTCCTTTTTGTTGATGACATTCTGATATTTTGTGATGGCACACAACAGGATATTGATAAGGTGGTTGAAGGTCTCAATTTAGTGCAAGTAGCAGCGGGTATGTTAGTGAATACTGACAAGTCTTCTATCACATGTTCGCATTTAACCGAGCAGGAGATTCTTAGTATGGCACTCTGACTACCTTACAGGACATTGGATATTGATGATGGTTTAAAGTACCTTGGCTTTCACTTGAAACCAAATGCTTATCTGAAGGCTGATTGGTACTGGTTATTAGCCAAACTAGAACAACGCCTACATGGATGGAGTCATAAATGGCTCTCTCGGGCTGGGAGGCTGGTTCTGATTAAATCTGTTTTGGAAGCAATTCCGGTGTATTGGATGTCTCTCTCTTGGATCCCCAAAGGAGTATTGGAGCAGATCCGTCGGTTGTGTTTTGCTTTTCTTTGGAAGGGTAAGTGTGACAAATGAGTGTTGGTGTGGGTCAGATGGGAAAAAATTGCGATCCCAAAAGCACTGGGAGGATGGGGGTTAAAGAATATATTTCTGTTTGCAAAAGCCTTGGGGGCCAAGGTGTCGTGGCAACTTATTCACACTCAGAGTCTCTGGACTAGAGTGGTATATCATAAATATATTGCCCCTCTAACTCTACTCGAATGGATCAGGCTGGGCAATAAGTCGAGGGCAAATTGCTCTATGGTTTGGAAAGCTATGGTGCAGCATTTTCATTTGGTTGGCTCTAGATTAGTGTGGCGGATTGGAAATGGGCGCCTTATTTGTATTGGACTGGATCCTTGGGTTGGCTATAGGGGAGGTCATGTCCTTCATGTGGAATTGAGGAATTTTTTGGCATCTAGAGGTTGTCATTTCCTGGCTGATATTGAGGATCCGGGATCATCTACTCTTTGGCATCAGGGGTGGTTCTCTGCACAGCGACTTGAGATCCCTGGAGAAATGTAAGGGGATTGGGCGGATTTCCTCCGGATCTTAAGACAATCGAATATACGACTGACCAATATGATTGATGAACTTATCTGGGATCATCATCCCTCTGGAATATACTCCCCAAAGAATGGATATATTCAGCTGAATGTGGATGTACATAACAGGGGATTGGTGTGGTGGTGGAAATATCTGTGGAAGTTAAAGTGTCCAGGTAAAGCAGAAATACTCTTCTGGGCTATTCTGGAAAATAAGGCTCCAACCTGGGACATATTGCAAAAACGTTTCATCCTGGGTCCAGGGTTCTGTCCTCTTTGTAGGGACGCGGAAGAGACTATTTCTCATCTTTTTGTACATTGCCGGTATTCTCGGGCTGTTTGGGCTGATGTTTGCCATTTTCTGGATCTCAATGTGAGGTGGCAGGGAGCGAGTGTTCATGAAGCGTTCCAAATGTGGTGGGCATTTCAAAATACCTCATCCATCCGGGCTTTCCCTTGTATTTTTGGCTGGGGCATCTGGATTACCAGAAATAAGATCATCTTTCAGGATTGCAGGGTTCCGATGGAGATAGTAGTGGCACAGATTGTGGCAATTATCCAACAATTCAAGGCACCTGTCCATGTGATTAGAACTCGACCTGTGTGTGTGGAATTGATTGACAAATCCATGCCGTGGGATTATTTTGATGGAGCTTCAATAGATCATCAAATGGTGTGTGGAGGGGGGGGAGTCCTCTTCAAATCTGAGTCCCATTACTTTCATATTGTGGCTCGATTGGGGAGGGGTTCAAATAACTATGCTGAACTTATGTCTCTTCGGCTGCTGATGTTATTTGCACTTGAACAGGGATGTCTATCTCTACAGATTTTTGGCGATTCCATGTTAGTTATCGAATGGGCAAAGGAAATCACACATTGTTATGTGAGTGTACTCCTACCTATCCTGGAGGAGGTGATCCGGTTAAAGCAATCTTTTAATCAAATCACATTTACACATATCTACAGGGAGAGGAATGGGATGGCCGATCTGCTCTCCAAAGAAGTGACGCAGCTGAACTTAGCATTTGGCACTTGGAAGATTTCTATACACTCACCAGCGGGCACCTATAGTTTTTATCACAGACCATTTCATGAAGAATTTGAGGCACAAAATTGAGCGATGGACACTCCTTTATGTTACTGTCATAGTTTATATATCTGTTACAGTAATTGTTTATATATTATTGGATATTAGCGGGCTGTAGGGTCAGTTGTATACATGGATTTGTTTTAAGCCGACCAGTGATGGACACATTCTCTCCTTTCTGCTCATTTATGTTGACAGTTTTGTTTATATGTAATTGGATATATGCGGGTTGTATGGACAACCGTATACTATGTTTTGTTTTATGTTTTGGGACATCAGCTATGATGTTAATATGGGACAGTAAATATGTGACAATGTAGGGATCTTAGTGATCCTATTACATGTGTAGAATGTAATTTTGTTCAAATTTTTTGAAATAAAATTACGACTTTTTCCAAGGAAAAAAAAAAAGCATGGCTAAGACGATAAAATACAATCTTTCAAAGAAAAAACAATAAATAATTTTAGATTTGGAATAGTTTGTGCAATATTCGATGCACTTTTTGCTCCCTTTCTTAAAGGTCCTAATAGGAATAACAAAATAGAAATTTTTCAATTATGTATATTATGTCTCTTTTAGACATTTTAAATCACATTTAACTGAACTATTCCCTATGTTAGGACCATTAAGGTCAAACGTTATTGCCCTTTTCACCAAAGCGAATATGAGATATAATGGCTAGAATGAGAACTACGTTGTAATAAATCAGTATGAGCCTTTACGTAACCCAAGTATCATCCTTGTACCTAAAAGATGACCTTTACAGATGCCAGTGTTCCACATTAACTTCCATGCCTTTTAAAGATAAGTTCCTTCTTTTTTTAATTGATGATCATGAAATAATAGATAAACTACACTATGGAAAATATTTCACAAAATTAGCCAAGGTTGGGATAGTACCGAATAAGAATTTGATCTATGGACAATCCTTGAGACAATTTATCGTCCATGCATACTGTAGTTCTATGTCATGCTTTTTGTTTTAAAACTTGATCAATGCTTCTACAAATTTTCTATGATGTGATGAATTATGAAATTGAATTTTAATTCACAACAAATCTGGAAATCACAACTAGAACATATTCAATTTTACAAAAAAACTAATTTTGAGCGCAAGGAAGTTGATTACTAGGGGAAATATAATCTCATTGGAGTGTAAAGGCAGTTTCTATTAAAATTAAGGCATTTGTTGACTCTTGAGGGGGTAGCCTCAAGGAATTTCAGAACATTGCGTGAATTCTTAGGCCTTACCTATTATTTAGAATATTTTTTAGAAGTTGTTTGCATTACAACCCCTCTAACATATTGAAAAGGAATCCCTTTAAATTGGATGACATTGCAGAATCATGTTTGACAACTCCTATCCATGAGCCCATGTTTTTCCAATCCTTGTCTTGGAATGAGACACCTATGATACAAGGGTAGTATATTTCCTCATTTTGGACTATTGCTCTCTGGCCTTTGAGTGCTACAAGATGAAACTAAAGGAATAATTAAAGTATTTGTATGATAAGGAGATGATTGCAATTATGAGTGGCCTCTAAAATTGACTAGGAAAGAGTGGCAGAATCATGTTTGACAACACCTGTCCATGAGCCCCTATTTTTCCAATCCTTGTCTTGGAATGAGACACCTATGATACAAGGGTAGTATATTTCCTCATTTTGGACTATTGCTCTCTGGCCTTTGAGTGCTACAAGATGAAACTAAAGGAATAATTAAAGTCTTTGTATGATAAGGAGATGGTTGCAATTATGAGTGGCCTCTAAAATTGACTAGGAAAGAGTGAAATGTATTTTATGCCAAGAATATTTGTCAGTTGAGCATTAAAACTATGTCTGTAGAATTTAGGGGTTTGATTTCAACTTGTTTTATAAGAAGGGAAAGGAAATTATTGTTCTTGACTACCTCTCACGAAAAGTGGACAGTTGACCCTATGTCCAATTTCAGTTGTCCTAGATTGATTTGGACATATTCAAAGTGCCTGAAAAATTGTTGGTAAGATACAAAAACAACAATCCCAATTGTAAAAAAAATGTTTCTTGGAAAAGTGATTTTCTATGGTATAAGGACATAATATGCTTGCTTCATTAAAATTCAAGATGGAAAAAGGAATCCCATGACCCTTGTTATTGGCCACTACGTTTTTTTTCTAATCTATTACAATATCCATATTTTTCTTTGGAAAGAAACATGCAAGTACGCAATAGAATGTGATATGTCTGAGTCAGAGGAAGGAGATAATAGATTCCCTTGATTTGCTCAAACCATTGCACACTAATTAGACTAGGAAGAAATATCCATGGATCAACTACTGGTTTCTTGAATTAAATGGGAAGGACACCCACGTTATCAATATTTCCCCAAAATTCATATTAGTCAGATTACTATTGCTTTCGTCATGTATATATATCATATGGTTTTCAAAAAGTTATTGTCAGCATCCAAAGTTTATAAGCTGCATGCAAGATTATCATAAGTTCTAAGAAAACTGCAAAACCATACAAGCTGGAATAGAACTTATGATAAGCACATCTTGAAGAAAACTGATAATAGTTTGGTGTGTTGGTGGCTCAAAGATACTTTGACTCGGTTTAAAGGATTTGGAGAGGGTTTGTAGTTATTGTAGCATCACATAGATCAAAGGAAATTTAGTTAGTTGTCAGACATGCTCAATGTGTATGTGAAAGGTAGAAGAATATAAGGAAACAAATATGAATAACAAAGGTGAACTATGCTAGATCAATTTTGTGTTTTCATAAGACTGCATATTCAATTAACAGAAAGATTTATTTAAACAAATAAAAGGCTCTTGAATAATCACATGAACCATAGGCAAACATAATGAAGATTCATTGCATAAGAGTATACACCTCATGAATAGGAATTGAGGCTCAAAAGTTGTTATTCTATTCAAGTGGGAAGATAATGATAGATGTAAAACAAAGAGAATTATAGATTGATAACAAAAACTTCAAGGATATCTGATAATGAAATGTTACTGTAATGTATTTTTCCCCAACATACCATATAAAAAATCTGACAGTGTTTATGTGCTCTCAAAACCCCGGCTTCCTTCCAAAAGGAAGATTCACCCTCAAGGTATTCTATCTTGCCTCTTTATGCTTTTGGAACACTCAATGGAAACCTTCAATTTCTCTACTTGATTGCTCAATAGATGGCTTGAGATCTGATATTGATTTCTTAATTGATGACTGGACATCTAGAAATGATTTGAATGCTAATTTTTCTCCATCGAATATGGAACTGCATGATTTGCTTTGAGTAAAAATAGAAATTAGGGAAGATTTCAAATTATCTTAATTATTTTATTGCTAGGTACTCTAATACCAAATGCTATACCACCTATGACTATTCAAATTAATGAAAATAAGGACTAAAATCCTTTACTATCATTGAGTTGGCATATTTTCAATTTGACATTTTCAAGAGATTCATCACCACCAATGGAATTTATTTTGTATTCCTTCACATCACCTCCAGACTTAGTACGATGAGACATCAGTCAATTTACATTATTTTTTGAAGATGGTCGAAAGCATCAATAGTTGATTCCCTATAATAGTCGATGTTATATAGCTTTATCAACTTGGTTCATTCTAGCAAATAGTGCATGCTGGATAGGATTACTTCCTTTAATTTCCCTGCAGTCAATTTCTTGAACTAACTTTCCCTGTATTTATAGCCTTCAATGCCTTCCAACCATTGTCATGAATCCTCCAGGAAAAGTGTCACTTCTACTTATTTGCTGCCATTGAATCCGGAATAACGTTTCCACTTGTTTACAACAAAATACATATGGGTTCAAACCTGCTATCATCCATTTAGATCATAAATTTGAAAACCAGAATTGTTAGAAGCAACTAACAATTTTTTATTTATCCTTATATATGCTACAAAGGTACCGATACATATCTTTTGTGTTCACTCTAGAAGCCATTTCATATATAGTGGACTGTATGCCCCAACTCATGATCATGCCGCTCAAAAATGTATTGCAGGGCCACTCCACCACGTGATTATGATTATCATAAGTTCTATTGAAGTGATTCTCCCAAAAGTGTGGTTCCATGAGCCCCTATTTTTCCAATCCTTGTCTTGGAATGAGACACCTAGTTCATAAATGCACAGTCCATCTAGTTATAATTGGGTATATGGACCATCCTTGCTCATTTTTAAAGAGGAAAATACTGGGAGGTTTCTTTACCTAGAAGGAATATTGATCTTACAACAACTTTTTAGGGGAAGTTACGACATTTATTTTATTGGGTCAGAATTTAAATGTGAACTTGATTAGGAAATTTTGGAAAGAAATGGAACAAACCAAAGAGAACTGAATTACCTCAGAAGGAACTTTCTTGTTCCCACAAAAAGATCCATGAGTTATATTCAGTCCAGGATGGGTATTCAAGTGAGAATATGTGCAACTAAGGAGGAGATATTGGAAGCCAACGATGATTCACTATCCTTGTAACCTTCCCTAATAACAAAAAATGTTTTTAATCTCATTGTGAGAATGACTTTGGGTGGATATATATATATATATATCATTGCTGAAGAAATAGTGAAGGAGCAAACTGTTGGATATATATATATATATATATATATATATATATATATATATATATATATATATATATATATCATAGTTTTGTTTCTTATGAAAATTATGCAACCATGATCCACATGATATTAGGCTTGAAATCTATGGAGAACCCGGACTCAATTCCAAGATTATAGCCTTATGGAAAGCATTCGGGATTATGCACTACTCAGGTTATTCTCCTTAATGCCTTACAGAATTAATGATCTGGATGAAACAAAGCTAGAAAAACATAACTACTAATATATCAGCTAGCAATGGATGTTGCATCAACATTTTTCACAAGATAGGGGACAATGAATGTTCAAGTTGAAGGAGGTTGATTCTGTATATGCAGAGAAGACAAAATACGTCATTGTGAATGCATGGACAAGTTTTCTTGAAGATACATCGATATTACACTCACCTCAAACTAAACAAAGCGAACATGTTGTTGAGGATGCTTTGAAAAAATTCAATCAATAGTTTCTACAGTTGTCATTTCAAACTTGTCTTGAACAAATAAAAGAATTTAGGATCAAGATAAATCAGTCAGACATACAAAATTCAGTACCATCAGAGGTAGTTTAGTCGATGACTCTGTCTATGCGCCAATCATAATTTCCATTCACTGAATGAAATATTGATTATTTTAAGCCAAGGTTTGGAGTTCATGTTGGCATAGCTTCATTTGGAGAAGTTTATTGTGGGGTATGGAGAGGAAGGGTTGTAGAAATTAATATATTGCTTGAGGAAGATTTTAAAATGGAAAAACATAGCAGTGTGAAGATAGTATTTCACTGATACATGATATCAAATTTAGTACCACCTATATTGATTCAAATCCCTATATCATTTGCAAGGGGGGTTATTTCAGTCAATGGTACCATTGCAGGCATTTAGTTGTTGTTTCGATGGTATCTGGAATATTTAATAGTTGTGAATATGTGATCCAATGCACCATTTGATATTAGAGATGACACAACCGCCATTTTGGGAGGCCACTAATGGTTGCTACTATAGTACTTTTCAGTACCCCAATTCAAAAGTCAACCATATTGAATTAACACAAACAATGTTATTGCAGCGGGATTCCAGTGTGATGAAAAATGGATGTATTAAGGAGATATGGATTCTTGAGAGAGTAAAAAGGTCAGGTTGCTATTAATATTATTGTATTGCAAAATTGATATTAGGGGATCTCAATGAAAATTCTTGTAGTTGTGAAATGGTTCCAAATTATATAACTGAAAGGCAGTGAGATGGGAACTTAGTTGTAGCATCTTAATCCTACAGCATACTATACTTGGATGTTGATATCAAGCACATAATTCATATATATTCTAAAAAACATTATTTCACCTGAATCCTATGAAAATCATCTATATTTTCCTAAATAAAAAGTTGAAGATTCATTTTCAGTTGAAGATTCATTTCCAGTTGAAGAATCTTTACATGCTTCGGGGTTCAGTAAGACTGCATATGCAAGATTGAAGTTTGCTATTGTTGTGTATGGTCATGTAGTAATTGGATTGATGGAAAGGCTTTCCTTGGAGGATGTATCTTCTACAATTATGATGATATTGTCCACCTTGGAGCTGTTATATTGAATTATGATGAAGTATGTTGGTTATGTCCACTTCCTTTGGCTTTGTGTGGATACACTTCCAAGCAGCTGTTAGTTCAATGTGCTACTACAATATCTGATGGTCAACTAGAATTGGCTTCACATATAATAACAAAATTAAGAGAGATTGTATAAATTCAAAGAGATCCAATGCAAAGACTTGCAGCGTACATGGTGGAGTGTCTAGCTGCACAAATAGCATATTCAGGAAAAGGGTTATACAAAACTTTGAATTGAAAAGAGCCACCAAACACTGATAATTTATCTACCATGCAAATATTATTTGAAGTTTTCCCATATTTCAAATTTGGTTTCTTGGCAGCCAATGGTGCAATTTGTGAAGCCTTCAAGGATGAGCAGAAGGTTCATATATTAGATTTTGATATTGGGCAGGGAAGTCAGTACATAAGCCTCATAAAGGCCCTTGCAGAAAGACCTAGTGGGCCTCTGCATTTGTGTGTAACCGGAGTAGATGATCTTGAATCTGTAACACATATTGTTGGGGGATTGGATGTTGTAGGAACGTGGCTTGAACAATATGTAGAATCAATTGGCACTTCTTTACAATTTATATCAATTTCACAGAAAGTTGGAGACGTTCAACAAAGAACCCACGTGACCAGCTTCTAAGGATGGTGAAGTCTCTCAACCCTAAAGTGGTCATTGTAGTAGAACAAGAGGTTAACACTAATACTTCACCTTTCTTACCCCAGTTCATGGAAGCTTTAAACTATTACTCATCGTTGTTTGAGTCTCTAGATGCTACACTTCCAAGGGAAAGCATAGATCGAATGAATGTTGAAAAACAATGCCTTACCAGAGACATAGTGAACATAATTGCTTGTGAGGGGGAAGAAAGGATTGAGAGATATGAAGTTGTAGGAAAATGGATAGCTAGAATGACTATGGTAGGCTTTAGTGTCTATCCTCTCAGTGCTAATGTTAAGGACACAGTTAAATCTTTGCTCCAACCATACTGCAATAGCTACAAGACTAAGGAAGAAGTAGGAGCTATGTAGTTTGGATGGTTGGAAAGAATTCACATTATAGCATCTGCTTGGCATTGAGAAGCAAGGACTGTAAGAAGGTTTATGTACAAGAGTTTTCTAAAATTTGTCAATACCATTGCAGAAACTGCATCTGACTTTCATGTTGTGTCAGGGAAGAGTTCAAATACCTGACACCGTGACTTTTTATAGGGATAAAATAATAAACTAATTTAAGAAAACAATGGTTTTAACATGACTTGTTTGATCAGGGATAATAGTGCTAGTTATTCATTTGTATTTTTGCTTCCTCGTGTAGGTAGAGAGGAAAATGTGAAGGCTTGCTAAAAACAGTGATATGCCTTCCTTCACAGTGGGAAACCATATAGAGACAGTTATTATGTAACTTTCAAGAACTTATGCTTGACTAGCCAAAAAGTATTGGATTTTGTTTTCTCATTACCTGAGTACGGAGTTTCGTAATCAAGTGGATGAAAAATCAAGTCTATTGCTAAAATTGCATCTTTGAAAGTTTTGAACCAGGACTATATAACTGATATAACAACAATAAAAGTGGTTGAAATCTGAAGACAAACAAATTTTGACATTTAACTGCATGGTAAGTCAACCATATGTATACTTTTTCATGTTTTGATATTGATTTTAATATCTTTGTCTAATCTCATTAGTAGCAACTTCACAGGAACAAAACTTCATTCCTATAGTTAGGATGTTTCTATGCAAGATCTGGACAACTATCTTGAGCAGTATAGTTCCTTTTAAGTTTTCACAACAAAAGCTTTCTCACAGCTCTGGCATGTATTTGTATAGATTGAGCATGTTGACAGTTGGACGATAATTTGGCCTGAGAGACTGCTCCAACCGAATTGTTTCAATGAGAAAAAGCAACTAATTGAAGAGAGATATGCTATTTATTGGAAAATATTGGCACCCGATGTTGATTATTTTAACAACAGTGTTGTTTATGCCATTGTCGCAGGTTCAAGGAAGATAATCAATAGTATTTTGCAGTGTAGGGAAGTCAGTGTTGAGTAGTTGAGATCAAGAAATGAAATCTTGAAGAAAAGGCTTCAATCAGCAAGAATCCCAGTGAGATTTCTTCTAGAGCAATGAGAAGTATGTGAAGGAAATGATTGATGATATGAAGGTATTTGGACTTGATAATCCACAATATTTGGTATTCTTTTCAAGGAAAAATTAATCGGTCAAGTAGTAGGGGTTTTGAAGTCAGTTGCTACCCATGGTTACTATCCTGATCATGAAACCTTGCTTTCCATTTTTAGTGTACTCATTCTTCAAACATATATGCCTAACTGTGCACCTTTGTCATCAACATCTCTCAACGAAGGACACGATCCATCAGTTCATGGCATTAATCAATATGCTTGTTGAGTCAAAGCAGGCTAAGATTTTTGCTGAAGCTTCACAACTTTACTCAAATTTTCAATTTCATGGTGCACAACCTACCTTTAATTGTTTACAGATTAACAACCATGGTCTATCATAAGGCAGGATTTCCTGAGACAACACATTATTTGGTTGGTTGCAGTTCAAGAGCGGTGTTAACATGTTTTTTAACAATATTTCACCATTTTTGGTGTTTTGATTTAGCCTTATGCAAAGTAGAAGATGTGGCAGAGAGAAAAATATGTATTTGGATAGCCTCAC
The DNA here is from genome assembly GCA_027924585.1 of Larix kaempferi. Classification (NCBI taxonomy): domain Eukaryota; kingdom Viridiplantae; phylum Streptophyta; class Pinopsida; order Pinales; family Pinaceae; genus Larix; species Larix kaempferi. The sequence continues at coordinate 3,973,813 of BSBM01000310.1, read as the reverse complement.
TTATTTAATTTGCGGCTAGATGGGAAGATCTAGATTGCAATGATATATTCCTATGCCAAAATGGTTGGTACGATCAAGGTGGTAATCTATCTCCCACAACAGAGACAATCAATGGTTCCGTGTAATTGAAGTATACATCAAATATCAAGGAATGCAAGCAATTGAATCTGTTTTTGATAATAATACTTGAAACATCTTAATCATCATGTATGACAATATCTTAGAAATCAAGATTGAAAATATTTTTCCACTTTGAATGAAATAAGAAGGTTGATTGTGATCCCATGTTAAACTGATACAAAGGGTTATTTTCTAGTATCTACATGTGGTAAACTACAATTAAGGGAAGAGGTTGAAAAGATCTTTATAGAGATGAAAATTCTATTTAGAAAACAACAAACCCCGCTAAGATGAACATTTTGGCATTGAACCTAGCCTCCAAAAATCCATTTGTTTATGCACTCTATAGGAAGGATGGAGACTCAAGAGTCTTAAAGTAGAGAAAATGTATTTAGGTATTTAAAGTATGCTAGTTAGAATTTGGACTTCTGATAGAGCTCTATATTGAACCGATTCTCCTATCTTAATGTCCCGGAGGCATTGTATCCAGCATGTGATAATTTGGATGGCAAAGTAAAGGAGAGAGAAATACCAAATCAAATACTAAATAAATAAAGGGCATATTTTACACTGATTCTTTGAGATAACTAAAACAACTTCGAAAACTTTACCTTTAATAAAACAAATCATCAGGGAACATATCTTCAAATATAGGTATTGATTGAGATTGGAGATTTGCATAGGTTGAACAACAGATTCCATGGAAATGTATTACCAACAATTGCAGGCCTTCAAAAATGTCAGTAGTATTTCAGTTTGTCCATGGTTGAGGGAATAGATGTCGCTGCTAATCATTTAACTAATTTTGATTCCAAGAACACTTCAAATCTCCACAAAAGTACACTATTTCAATGTCTTCGAATTGACTTTATGGTCCCATTCCAAATTCACTTAGGAATTGCAATAGATCAAAATCTGTTTGTTTTGTATAAACTATTTGGTTGGTGAGGTTTCAACTAAAACTAGCAATCTAAACCATATAAGATATTTATTTGGTTACAAGAATCGTTTAAATGGATATACTCCAACTTAATAATTACAAGAAAAAAATATAGGTTAGGAGCCTTGGGATTATAATGAAGAAGATTCTGGGTATGCCCTGGGATAGGCAACTACATTCTTGGATTCCATGGCCCCTTTGGTATCCATTGATGCATCATGCTCTCTTTCTGCTTCTTTTGTATTATTAATCTCCCCTAAATAGTCGATGAAGTTGTAGTTTTGCATATTCCCTTGAATGATACCTCCTCCTTCACCATCATATTCGATGGCCAGATAGAGAAACCTCTAAAGTTTCCTCTAATTTGAAATCGTTTGCAAAAGACTTCTCCTAGATTTGAGTGTATTGTGGTTGAGCAAACAATAAAGTTGGTGTTACCGCTGGGAAAAAAATGGTTCAAGACTAGTAGAAACATTGGAGGTCGATAATCACTAGCTGATGACATTGGATGTTTAGTAAGGATACTGTATTGTTACAATTTGAGCTATCAATAAGCATGCTTCTAACAATGTATGCCTTAGAGAGATTCTAGATCCAAAACACTTGATATGCCTAGTATGTTAGACAAAGTCCCTCTCTGATTTCTTCAATTACAGAACTACAAAATTATCATGTGTATAAAATGTTATACATCTACCCTATAAGAAGATCCAACATATTGTCTGAAAGACAATAGGCTTGTGGTACAATTTAACTAGTTGTATAAGAACTGGTGAATTATGTATGTTGAATTTCATTGTAGCTATATAGGCTTTACTTTGTTTTCTTTGTTTACATTCTTTCACAAATTTTAGTTGCAAGAAACAGTTAGAAAATGGCTTAATTGGGATTGATTTCAAAATATTTCTAAGGTGAAGTTAGGTAGGCCTTCAAATATTTAGCAATATTGCATAATGTCAGTATGTCACTACCATGATATTTTTTATGTTAATATTAATCCAAGTGATAAATAGGATGGCCATAAACATGGATTCATCCTTCTTTGTAGTATGGTGGCATGGCCTAATCATGACTTTGTAAAAGTTGAACTAGAACTCTCCTGAGTATAATTGGATGGATGTATTTGAGAGATTTTTGCTTGTTTGAATAAAAATTTTAAACCAAGAAAGGAAATGACCTTATTATAGATTTGATAACCTTAATTGGAGTAGGCATTATCTCATTCAATAATGTTTCATAGGATATATCCACCCAAATAAAATGATTCCAAAAATTCAATTTTGCACAGTCATTATGACTAGATACCATCCTAATTAGACACTGCAAGATACAAACAAAGATGACTAAAAGGCAGATAAAAATTAACATTAACATGGTCCCTCCAAAAGAATATTATGATTACGACCACTCATTGAGACATGTAATATTCTGGAAGTTGTCTGTCGGTTACCAAATGGCATAAATCATGAGTAACAAAAGTTGCATGTTAATGAGCATTGAGATCATTCGAAACAAGCAGGGTGGAATAGAACTTCAAATGAAATTAAAAATATTGAAGGTGTTTTAAATATATGTTTCCTTCATGCCCTTGGATGGCCATAATAGTGCACATTCTCTAGAAAAAACCAGGGTGGAACAAGACTTCAAATGAAATTGAAGGTTTACAAGGTATTTGAAAAATATGTTTCCTTCATGCCCTTGGGCTTGGATGCAGGGGCACAGTCTCTAAAGAAAGAAAGCTCACTTTTTGAGAAATGAACACCTTGTTACCACACCATATCCATAGGCATGCTTTCCTGAAAGAGAGATGCTAAATTACACATACTAAGGGATCCTAGGTAAATATTGCAAACTCCACTTAACCAGTTAACTTATCTCCTCATCTGATGTTCTTCCCCACAGTTCAAAAAAAAATTGTACCCTAAAATTTTGAATTATATTGTAATATCCTGAATTTTTGACTAACTATTTTTGTTGTTATCTTGGCCCACGGCCCCAGAATATATGTTTTATTTTTAGTATTGGGAATGAGCCCTAGCACCTATGATTTATTCTTTTATATATTGACATATCGGGCATGGACCCTGACTGACTTCTTTATTTGAGTGTATACTGGGTGAGAAGGCCCCAATGTTTTAATGATGTCCTTCAGCTTTGATATGGGTACAAACCCTAATATACTGAGATGATCTTTTGTTACTTATTGTGCATAGCTGTGATTTTACATGCTTTGACTTATGAGTGTGTTGAGCATGGACTTAGAAACACACATATAACCTATGTACTGGGCATAAGCCCCGATGTACCTAGAAGAATGTTTATGTCTTTATTCGGGAAATCCTTGTAGTAATGGGATCCTTGACATCCCCAACATATTCCTGGTATAGGGGTTGTTCTAGTTCCTCTATCCATTGTTGGCTTATTAACAATTTGTGCTAGCATATTTGACTATGCCCCGAATTTGTTGAAACTCATGTTAGCTGAAAAATGTTGTTCTTCCTTCAGTAGGGAGGTGGTATAAATACTCGTCTTCGGTTGTCGAAAGAGGCTCTTACTTCTCCTTCTTCTTATTTATGTTCTCATTTTGGTGTTGGTTGTGCTCATAGCAGAGCCTAGCCTTGTATAAGGCCACTCCCAAGGTCTTGAGTGCATCAAATTCAATTTTATCTCTGTAGAACATGGAAAGGAACCCTAGGAACTATTTTATTTTAAATTTCTCATCCCTTAGTACAGTACATACTGTAAAAGTTGCAGGAATATCTTTATCAAAGCATCCATGGTAAGGGAGTTCAGTTGTAGTTCGTGGAATTCCTTTATTTTGCTATCGCAAAATATTTCTAACATGTATTTCTCTTGAAATAGTTTTCGAAATTTTCTCCACTTGAGTTCCACCTTTTTTAGTTTCTTAGTGTGTCATAAATCCTTCCACAATATGGAAGCTTTTCCATTCAGTTTGTATATGGCCAAACGAGCCTTAATACTGCTAGAATACTCATGTACTTGAAAGTATTTTTTTATCTCCAAAATCCATTCTTAAGCTTTCTCTCCTGAATCTAGGTCTCCTTCGAAATTTGGAGCCTTGATTTTTCGGAACTCTCCTTGAAAAATATACTCTTTCTTGTGTTTCTTCTTATGAGGGGACGATACATAAGAATCTAAAGAATTCTCATGGGCATGGCCCAAGGTGTTGGATGAGTCGTAGTGTTTTGGTGACTTCTCATGTTTCTTAAATTCTGCGCTATTGTCTCTCTCTTCATGGTGTTGTTTACCCATAGATATTTTTGTTGAGTGTGTTGTTCGTCTATGTTTTCTCTTTCCGGTTAAGATTTGCAGTAGTGCTTCGTTTACCTCATGTTGTTATCGTCTCTCGTTTAAGTTATCCTCCTTGAAACTTTGAAACTCTGCTTGTAGGATCTTTGTTGTTTTCAATAATTCAGAAGCTTTGATTTTCTCGAGATGTCATTCAGTTCTACTATAATTTCCTCTTCCCGAGGTGCGATTTCAAGTTCCCAGGCTAGATATATTCCCTTTCAACATTCATGATGTTTGTATGTTCTGAAAGAAATATTCAATGTGCAAGAAAACAAGATTTAGTTATTTTACTCATTCGTGATTTTGCAGTGGTTTAAGTAGTTTAGGGTCTTGGACTCGAGTATTTGAATCTCGGCTCTCATACCACTGGTAATGTCCCTCAAATTTTCACCTTAATTTTTATTATATAAGGTCCTAAACAGTCATAAAACATATGATTTTTTAAATTAACTTGAGCATTGGTTAAATACTGATAACCTTACTTGTTTTCATTTCGTTTGGTTGGTTACTCGGCTAATCATATTGCGTTGTACATGTTGTTTTCCATTGCTTGACTTGGAAAGAGTGTGCAACTAAATGTTATGTAATATCTTGATATATCATTTAGCTCATTACTATGATATTTTATCTTTATGACTATATTTGGTTTGTATACTTGATTCATATTGGGAATGGAATCATCTTTGACTGTGCTTGTTCAATACTTGTTTACATTACTTATCATATGTGGGAAAATGTTCTTATTGTCTCCATAGATGGATCCTGGATCCATTGTTTCCTGAGCTTTACTTATCTTATTATAACCTAACATTGTGTCTATATTTCACTGCAGGTGGTTATGGGATGACTCAGGCTAAGTCTTAAACCATGTCCTAAATTTCATAAATTTTATACTTGTGCAAGGTAAAGGGAAAAAGGGGACAAGGTCCCTAAGGAAAGACCATTCCATGGTCATGCCTAGCAAAACTTGGTGATGGTTTTCCATGGACCTAAGCATTTTTTGTTAAACCCCTTGGTCTCATCTTAAATCCAAGCGAATATAATTCAATCTTTAGTGGTGGTGGTTGTGAAAATCCTCACAGCAGATCTAAGAGATGATGCATACCTCAGAAGAGTAATTATGATTAAGCAGGAAAATAGAAGAAGAGTGAACAATACAGTATAATGAGCAACAAAATAATATGGTATAGTAGAACTTAGATAGAAGCAATAATACTTCACACACACTATCTAATTAATCACAATATGGACAAATAAGTAGTACAAGCATGAGGATTCGAATGCCTAAGGTGGCAATTTGAATTAGCCTTCATGGAGTGATCAAAGGATCACTGGAGTGTCATCAAAGCACAACTAGGTGTCCTCATGATCATCAGTGGAGTCATCAATGCACAAGTAACTGTCAACTATCAGTCAAACTGAGTCAAACTAAGTGTGGTAGGTGTAACTAAATGTAACTAGCACATGGAGACACTAACTGGATGAAGGAGGCTCAGTGGAGGATGCAGTAGAAGCTTACTGGAGTCAGAACAGGCAGTTTAGTCTCACTGGAGGTCCATCGGAGTGATAAGGTCAGTAAAGAGTCAGTTAATCCTTAAATCAAGGAAGTAACTGAAGATAACTGAATATAACTGGACTGGTAGGTGAAAAAGGTGCCCTTGTCATGCAGTGGAGCAAAGGAGGGTGCATTAGTCACTAGGAGGGCTGAAACTGCAAGGAAAGAAGCTCTTGGGGCTAGCTCACTGAGGGCTAGGTGCTGGTGCTGATGACTGGAATGCATGCAAACCCTAATATTTGCATGCATGACTGAAAATGCAAATAATGGAAATGACTCTAGGACTAGTATGGAGTATACGAATATCCTAACACCCCCCCTTAATCCATCCTAGGCCCTGGTAACTAGGACCAAAGGTCACCCAATACAATCAAATGAATGATAATACTGAAGAACAGTCGATAAACCGAGGAAATGGGGAAAACCTCATGGGAAAAACCCCCCTCAAAATAAACTGTAGGTAACACACAATAATAAATGCTCCAAACTCAAGCAGGTGTGATGCTTGGTCATATGTCTGGAGGTATCTTCTTCTTGGGAAGAAGTGGATCATGCTCAAAAAGCATGTGTTTGTACTTGCTCTTCAGTTCGAATGTGGTGAGAACAAATCCATCAGTATGAGAATGATCCTTGAACCTGTGATTTGAATTAGATGAGGTAGGATCAAATTTTTGAATGTGCATATAGTCCTTTGTCTTCTCCTTTGAACCACCATGGGTGAGATTATGCCAAAAAGAACTATTACATGTTCGCTTGAAATCAAAATCAGATTTAAGAATTTCAAAACAGTTTCTTGAGATCTCCTTTGAACCAGCATGGGTGAGATCAAAACTATCATATGCATGAGAAATTATCCGAAGCGAATGGCCATAGTTTATTGAGATCTCCTTTGAACCAACAAGGGTGAGATCAAAACCATGAGATGCATGAGAAATATTCCCAAGCGAATGGCAATGGCCATATTCTTCAATGACCTTCTGAAAGCATGGAATTATGATCATATATTAGTATAAAAGAGGAGATAGCTGGAGAGGATCGAATGCATTACCTTCAATACCTGTTTTGACCACCGAAATAATCATGTGATCGTGACGCAAACCAACAGACTCTGGTGCAAGAGAGGATTTAGGACCTTCTGCAATATCTAGAGTGTGAGATGGCACAGAAAGAGAAGAAAGTTTGAGCATGAGTGTAGAATCTGCAAGTTCTTTGTCAACAACTTCGATATGAGATGATACTGGTTCATGATCTAAGAGACCATCAAGAGGAGCGAATGCATCACTTTGTTTGCTTTCGAATGGGTTGGGACCAAGTCCTTCATTCTCTCTGCCACATCTTTCATCCAAGTAAGCCCATATCTTTATTGGAGATGAAACATAAGGGAGTTCATTTATCATGCAAGGACACATAGCATAACACATGACTGCACAAGCTTGTTCACTTTCACTTAACCAGTCATACTCTTCAATAAAGGATTCGAACTCTCTTTCAAAACAATAATCAAAGAGACCATGTCTCTTCAAATGAGCTATCATTGGTGGTTTCCATTCATCATAGTTGAATGGAGAAAGAGGAGTAATTCCTTATGAATACATGGAAGTTGTAAAAGACCTGCAAAAACAATATAGAATATATGCAACTACTACTGCTGCAAGATGCAGAAACTGCTGCAACTGCTGCACTCGAAATCTTGGTAATAACCTGCAAAAAACTCTCAAGAATGGAGACAAACAAAACTCTCAACATGCTCTGATACCATGTGAAAATCCTCATAGCAGATCTAAGAGATCATGTATACCTCACAAGAGTAATTATGATTAAGCAGGAAAATAGAAGAAGAGTGAACAATACAATATAATGAGCAACAAAATAATATGGTATAGTATAAATCAGATAGAAGCAATAATACTTCACACACACTATCTAATTAATCACATTATGGAAAAATAAGTAGTACAAGCATGAGGATTCGAATGCCTAAGGTGGAAATTTGAATTAGCCTTCATGGACTGATCAAAGGATCAGTGGAGTGTCATCGGAGCACAACTAGGTGTCCTCATGATCATCAGTGGAGTCATCAATGCACAAGTAACTGTCAACTATCAGTCAAACTGAGTCTAACTGAGTGTAATAGGTGTAACTGAATGTAACTGGAACATGGAGACACTAACTGGATGAAGGAGGCTCAGTGGAGGATGCAGTAGGAGCTTACTGGAGTTAGAACAGGCAGTTTAGTCTCACTGGAGGTGCATCGGAGTGATAAGGTCAGTAAAGAGTCAGTTAATCCTTAAATCAAGGAAGTAACTAAAGATAACTGAATATAATTGGACTGGTAGGTGAAAAAGGCGCCGTTGTCATGCAGTGGAGAAAAGGAGGGTGCATTATTCATTGGGAGGGCTGAAACTGCAAGGAAAGAAGCTCTCAGGGCTAGCTCACTGAGGGCTAGGTGTTGGTGCTGATGACTAGAATGCATGCAAACCCTAATATTTGCATCCATGACTGAAAATGCAAATAATGGAAATGATGCTAGGACTAGGATGGAGTATAGGAATATCCTAACAGTGGTTGGCATTTATTTTGGCCCATGTGATGGAAGGAGCATGCCATTGGTGAAGGTTTCCACGGTCGCATTTTCATTCAATTCTGGAAAGTGAAGGGTTTTACTATCACAGTCATGATTTTTGGATGTATTGTTGGGTTTATTGCAACTTGTTGTAGTAGAGGGAAGCAAAGGCTTCCTCTATGCGTTGTTTCTAGAAGTGGCTTACATATGACCAGAGCTACGCTCTTGGTCTGTGGCATAACGCATTGGAAGAGGGAGACTTTGTTGTGTCAAATTTCATTCAGGTATGATTCTTCCCATTATAATTGATATTTACAGTATAGATACTTATGTGTGGGATTTCTTTTCTTATAGTAACTGACCTCTGTTTGTTTCATTTGCAAGGTGAGATTCCACGGTGTTTATCTCCTGAAGTCTTCTTGGTGGAGAGGTTGGTATGCTAGGAAAATCTTTGGGTATGCTCATGGCCTCTTATGGATACATATGGAGGTGTTGATTCTGGTTTTGGTTTTATTTTTTTAAAGAGATGGTTGGCTGCTCTTTTAGAGTTACAAGGAGACCTTTAGTGAGCCCATAAATTTTCTTAGCAAGGCATTGCTTTGTTTTCATGTATGTAACAATTTTCCTATTTTGGGGTTTTCGTTGTACTTTAGGTTGTAGCGATTTTATACTCAGGGTTTGATCCAAGGGTTGTATTGCAATGTAATAAGCCTTCCAGGAATTTTTACAATTGTTATGTACACTGTTTTTAGAAGTGAAATGCTTCATGTCTTCGGGCCTGTAATTAAAATCACATTATCTATGTTGTAAGGAAAGTTATCTTTCAATGTTTGAACTTACTCTGTAATGTATAGTTTCTATTTAGCATGATATGATGAATACTAGTTTCAAGCATCTACACTCTATCATTTGGGAGTTTATACTCTCTTGTTGAGGCTGTTCATGGTTACTCTTAAGGGTTTCGTCATTATTTTCATAATGTGTAAGTCCCTGGAGTTTTACTGTGTGTTACATGTCTAAATGTTTAGAGTGTCAGGAATTTTTAACTTCTAGTCAGCGAGTGAGCATGACCCTATTTTAAGCATCAAGTTTGATTCTATTTACTTCATGGGATTTGATCCTTGTTCATTCGCTTGAGGCGTGACCCTACCTGTGTGTGTGTACTGGACATTGATCCTTGTGGGAGTTGATCCCTGGGCAACGCTGGAAGCATGACCTCTTGAATGCATTTCGAATAAAGACGATGGGATTCGATCCCTAATCAATGCTGAAAGCGTGACACTGTCTTTAGCTTGTATTCGGTTTTGGTTATGGAGATTTTCACTCTCATTGTGTTTGGTGCATGTTGGAAATTCTAATTAATAAATATGATATGAAAATGATGGTATGATTTACTTAATTTCTTATTTACTATAGTTTTGATGTTTTATAAAGGGTGATTGATGTTTAGGGGAGTTTTTGTTTAAAGTTTAATAGTTATGTTTTTAATATATATAATATATATGTATATATATATATAATAACCTTGACTAGATTTTAGGGACTTAGTCCTGGAATCCTATTTCTAGGATTCTCTCTCTGTACAGGAAATAATACGCGCTTTCTCCTAAGATATGCTGAACAGATATGTTATGATATTTTGATAAAAACTAGTTTGGAAAAGGTAACCCAAATATCATGGCTAATTACTTCTATCAATGATTCTATTTAAATCCTAAATTTAATTATAAAATTCTATAAATCAAATATGCATGATTGATAATTGGAAATCACTATTTTTAACAACATTCAATTCAGAGAAGAAATTAATCTACTTGAGAATCTTGGACTTATTTTTATGAAGAGATTTAACATTAATTCATAGCATGATGATGTTTAACCAAAATATCACATGGACAGAATAAAAAGAGACGTAGTCCAGGTCTATAAAAAAGACATAATTTCTGAATGCATAATAATTAAACATGAAGATACTTATCAGTCTTTTATTGCTATCTGAATGACTTGGTAACTGCCACGTTCCACCCAACCGTAGACCTCAATCTGTTCCTGGTTTGTTCAACAAGTCACCCCCGATCCAAACCAAGTAAGACAAGAACTAGAAGGACTAGGGTAAATTTTTCATCTTCTTTACTAACAATAGAGTAGTCACAAGGTCCGTTTACAAGCCCTTTGTGTGGATCTTATAAAATAATTTCACCCAATATTCCCACAATCCTCTTTCTAGGACACACCAAATATCATACAATTTGGTAATCTGAGCACTCAAGACCCACGAATGAACTCTCCAGTGAACATGGAAACAATTTACCCTTGCAATGTTCTCTCGCTGCTACTTATAAGATTTTATGATGAAAGCCTTCTAGGATTTAGGTTTAAATCACTCAGTTTAGTTGTTAGACACACTGACGGTTCTGTTTTTATTTTTAATTAATAATTTAGTTTATTTTAACTCTCACAATTTATTTTATATTTATTTATTAAAATAGTATTTTTAGTCACCTAACATCTATTTGATCTTTAGTTATCTACTACTTTACCATTCTAAACTCTTGCATTCTCAGTCCCTCTTTGAGTGACAGTTCCAGTAAGTTAAAAATAATAAGTTAATAATAATTTTTTAGTTTAATAATAATTTAATGGATTACTGATGCTCCAGAGCTCCCATCTCAACATCAATTAACCATCACGAGTCTAAGTGCTCTAGAGCATTACTACTCAACACTCACTCAAATAATAGTGCTCCAAATATTGCTTTCTCAACACTATTAAGTCAATGGTACTGGTGCTCTAGAGATTATGCTCAACACCATTAAATCAATAGTCCTGGTGCTCCAGAGCTTATTCTCAACAACAGTTAACTAGTTGTAACATACTTGGAAATCCTTGGTGTGACTTTGAGGATAAAGGGGTAAATTTTTTTATTTTCAATCTTTCATCCAAAAAGAAATTAGGTTGGTTTCTTAATAATGCTCAACATAATTCTTTCTACTTCATATTTTTCCTCTATATCCTTTATAACTTTCATATAAATATAATTTTCAACACATGTACCACGAACACATCGATGGCATCAATGGACAAAATATAGGTATACATCTTTTATACACTAAATCGCCCTCATTATAGTTATGAAAAATTCTTATAAACCATTTGAATACATATGTGCTTTCATTTATACACGTTGTTATTATGACAAATAATCTAACATGTACATACATAAATGAAACCATCTTACAAGACAATATGATAAACCATTTAGCATATACACCCGTAGATGAGAGAAATGTAGCAAACAACATGATAATCAATATAACATTTATCAAGACAAATCATGACAAAAATGTACATATTTATAAACTTGACATCTACAAATAACAATACAATACTGAAGGATATCTTTATGAGGAAGTTAGACTAAGGTGACTGAATGTTTGACTACAAATTTCCTCCCAACCATTGGCTCTCTGTCTGGTGTATATGTATGTCACCGAGAGGCCACCCCTGAGATGGAAATGAATCCACTAGGGTATAATACGATTTACATTGTGTTTTCCTACTCTTGTATTTAATCTTACAATCCACCCATCATGTATAAATATCTATTGATTATCTTAATATAATACAAAGGTGTTAGGGTTATTCCCTTCATTCACCATACTCACATGATCATTAAATATTTGAACTAGAGGTAATGCTTATTGAATAAAGTCCCTAAGAGGTGAAACATTTCACTACTAAGACATATATACATATGTATAACCTACTTATAACATAGCCTCAAGGATCCAACCTTTGTCATAATCCGAATACTAGTACTTGGGAAAGTCTTAATTTATACAAGCATAAATAGACACACACACACACACACACACACACACATATATATATATATAACTCAACAGCGATTTAATAAACCAAATGTTGCGCTCTTACGTTTTGATAGAGATTACATTTCTTTAACCATAAAATACAATCTAAAATAGACATAAGGTTTAAATCAAAGGCAGCACTTGTAGCGCCCATAAGTGCGCCTCTTATCTCTTGGGAAAAAAACACAGTATAATATGTGAAAACAAAGTATCTAGATTTTTCTCCCCAAAACTCTGACCTATGTTTATTGCCAAGGATTATAATATAATATATACATAACAAACAATGCAAGGCCTAGGATCGAGTTCCATTGAGTTGTTACTCTTCATACTCAATCCCATAAGTAAAATATTATCCAATAGGTAAGGAAATAATTGGATTGAGTTCCATTGATCAGTCCTCTTCCAACTCAATCGCATAAGTAAAAATATTATCTAACAGGTAAAGAAATAACTGGATCGAGTTCCATTGAGTTGTCCTCTTCCCACTCAATGCATAAATAAAAATAATATCCAACAGGTAAAGAAAGAACTGGATCGAGCTCCATTGAACTATCATCTTCCCACTCATTTGCATAATTAAAAATAATATATCGATAGGAATTACAAAGAGCTAGGATCGATATCCATTATCCCACCTTCCATTTTCTGCACCATATAACATATTGACACAATGGCTAGGCAGAGATTGAGCTCTATGATCCGACCTACATCTTAAGACTATATATATATATTCTATTTCGGAAAAGAATATCTATGGGCATTCTCTTCAAAGAAACTACATTGCTACCTAATTTATCAATGTGCTCTTTTCTAAAGGGAGCCACGATAATGAAACAAACATGTTGCATGTTATCTCTTCTTAGAGAAGCAACAACCTACAAAGAATAAACAAGGGTATGGCTACGAAGGAGCCATCCTTTCCCATTAATAGCATAAATGAACACTCTTCATCATGTAGCAAAGAGTGCATTCCCCCCCTTTTCTCCCATCCCTCTTCCTATATATGTATGAGCACTTGTCCTCCCATCAGAGGGGAAATACCCCTTTTTGAGGGCACCAACTGATACAATAAATAAAAAGGAGATTGATGTTAGGAACCCATGTCTTTACTTTGTTAGTATGTTGTTATTGGACGCATATGCTTTGTAAGTCGTCCCATAGTATTTGTTGATCAATAGTTTGTGTTATTGTTGTTGGCGCATATGCTTTGTAAGTCGCCCGTAGTATTGTTGATCCATAGTTTGTAACGGCCCATGGTTTCGACCCATAGTATTGGCGCCTAGAATTAGTATATAAGTGTGTGTTGAGACCTATGAAGGACCGTGAAGTTATTTGTATTGAGCTTTCTCAAAGGAGGTTGCCCCCTCGAAGTGGCCCGTGATCAATATAAAGTGATTCTGAGTTCTGTCATTTCTGCTATTTCGCATATTTTCATTAAGTGATTGTTGCAGGTGCCTCACATCTGGTATCAGAGCACTTTCTTGGGCTTGCTGGGTGAAATTTCTGCCAAATTTTTTTTCGCATCTGTTGCAGGTTCGGATTTGGGAATAATCCCTATCCGCTTAACTGTGGGAAGTACTTGGGCATAAGCCCTAAAACTCATTGTGAGGAGTACCACAGGAACCCCGAAGTAGCTGGCCCATTGAGAGGACCTGCCAGCGAAAAGGGCAACGACCCCTACCTGATTGACTAGTTCCCACCCGTGAGGTAAACCAAGAGCTGTCGTTTGTGGCAAAGCGGTTATTAGTTTTACCTGAGCCGTGGAGTGAGGGGTACTACCCCAATACGCAAGCCGTCAGACAGCATTGGTGGCCGAGTGAAAACCCTGAACTGTTAGGAAGCCGCACATACCTGGGGTCCATATCTACTTTCAGTTGAACTATTGTCGATCACTGTTGCGCCGTTTCAGATCCATTTTGCAAGCTGTTCCAGATCCAGCCGGTCGGTGTTGTTCCAGATTCCTTCTGAGCCGTAGCCGCTCCAGTCTGTAAAGAAAAAAAAAAAGAGTATAAAATTCAGTTTTTTCTCCATATCTCCCTTGTTTTACCTCTGTTTCCCTTGAAATTTTCAGGGAACCCCTGTCATTCCATTCTGCATATTTCATCCCTGAGGACCCTATCCTCAGTTCCCCTTCCTACAGCCTGAAATCCCACATTTGTCTATTTTTAGGGTTTGCCATAACTTCCTCAGATTTCATCCAATCACCCTCAAATTTTACCACAGAGTTCCTTTCTAAATTCTGCTTCTTTGTTCCCCTCTGCCCAATTTTCCCATTCTTTCACCCCGCTTCTGAAATCCTCATTTTTGCCTCCCTGTCCATCCAATAGTGTCCAAAACCTAGTCAAACCCCAATTACCATTCTGATTTTTTCCCAAATCCAAATTTTCCCTTACTGAAGTAGTTCCTGTTTTTGTTTTTCTACCCAATCAGAAAAAAAAAAAAAAAAAAAAAAAAAAAAAAAAAAAAAAAAAAAAAAAAAAAAAAAAAAAAAAAAAAAAAAAAAAAAAAAAAAAAAAAAAAAAAAAATAAAAAAATAAAATAAAATAAAATAAAATAAAATAAAATAAAATAAAATAAATAAATAAATAAATAAATAAATCCCGGTTATGGTTGTCACCCATGCAGGAGCAAAAGCCATGGAGGAAGCACTTGTAGCCATCCAAGCCAAACTCCAGGATCTGGATCAAAAATTTCTCGGTCTCCATCTTGAACATTCAGCTATGAACAACAAACGGCAGTCCGAGTCTTCAGTAGACAATGGGTTCTCTTCTTCCAGCAATTTCCGTGGTCCGAAGCTTGATTTTCCTCGCTTCAATGGTACCGATCCAACTGGATGGATCTATCATGTAGAACAGTATTTCAGTCTGCATAATACTTTTGATGTCAACAAAGTTCCGTTGGCATCCTTTCATTTGGAACAGGAAGCTCTTCAATGGTACCGTTGGTACATCAAGGCTCATCCAGAGCCCAACTGGCCAGACTTTTGTCAGCTCCTTTTGCAACGATTTGGTCCTAGTGCTTTTGATGACTTCACAGGAGCCCTCACTAAACTTCGCCAAACTGGCACTGTGAGAGAGTATCAAACCGAATTTGAGAATCTAGCCAACCACACCGAAGGATTGACTGATGAATTTTACCGGAGTTGTTTTATCAGTGGTCTAAAGGATGCCATTCGCTCTGACGTCAAAATGTTCTGTCCCAACACAATGATGGAAGCACTCGGGTTGGCTAAGTTGGCAGAAGACAAGATTGCAGCCCAACAACGCTCCAAGCCCACTTTTGTTCCCTTCAGAAATATGGGTTCTCAGCGACCACCTATACCGCAGGCTCCTTGACCGACTCCTATCAAGCGTTTGTCTGAAGCAGAGATGCAAGCACGCAGAGAAAAGGGGCTTTGCTATAATTGTGATGAGAAATTCACTCGGGGACATCGATGTGTTCAGCAAAAGCTCTATCTCCTGGATGTGGAGTCTCCGCCTGCCTCTGAAATGGGTGACGAAGATCCAGAAACACTGGATGCTCCCGTCGACATTCAGGAACCGCCTATTGACCCTCCGTCTCAGGATGACCAGCCAGAGATATCTCTCCATGCTTTAGCGGGAATCACCACCCCCCAAACAATGCGGGTCAGGGGTTACTTCAAGAAGCTTCCTCTTACAATCCTCATTGATTCTAGTAGCACTCATAATTTCATTGACCCTCGGATCGCCAAACAAGCTGATTGTTTTATCCATCCTTGCTCCAACTTTGAAGTCATGATTGCCAATGGGGGCACCTTACCTTGCAAAGGGAAGTGTCGAAATTTACGTATCTCTATGGGAGATTATATCCTGCGCTCTGACATGTTTGCCTTGCGCTTAGGCGGATGTGATGTGGTTTTGGGTGCTCAATGGCTACGCACACTCGGCCCTATCTTATGGGATTTTGCCGAACTTTGGATGCAGTTTTCCCTCAATGGACACAAACACACATTGACAGGATTACAACCAGGTTCTCTCAGCATCATCAGTTCACATCGCATGGAGAAACTCCTCAAGAAAAGTTCACATGGTGTCATCGCTTAGATCAGTTCCATCCAGATGCAACCATCCGCGGTCTCCACTACTCCTTTGGATCTACAACAAATTCTGATTCGATATACAGGTGTCTTTGCTGAACTAGTGGGATTACAACCTTCCAGGCCGGAAGACCATTGTATTGAGCTCCTTCCTGGCAGCGTTCCTCCCAACATCAGGCCCTATCGCTACCCATTTCACCAAAAAACAGAGATTGAAATGCTCGTGCAGGATTTATTGAAGCAAGGTATTATTTGCCCAAGCACTAGTTCCTTTTCTTCTCCAGTTATTCTTGTCCGCAAAAAAGATGGGTCATGGTGCCTCTGCATTGACTTCCGATCACTTAATCACCTCACCATCAAGGATAAGTTTCCAATTCCTGTTGTTGATGAGCTTCTTGATGAGCTTCATGGGGCTCACTTTTTTTCCAAGTTGGATCTTCGTTCTGGGTATCATCAAATTCGGGTTCATGAGGAGGATATTCCTAAAATAGCTTTCTGCACACATGATGGCCATTATGAGTTTTTGGTCATGCCCTTTGGCCTCACTAATGCTCCTTCCACATTCCAGGCCTTAATGAATAAAATATTTCGACCCTACTTGCGGAAATTCATTCTGGTATTCTTTGATGATATGCTCATCTACAGTAAAACATGGGATGAACATCTCCAGCATCTAGATCTTGTCATGCAACTTTTCTCTGACCATCATCTCCATGCCAAGCAGTCTAAATGTGTTTTTGGACAAAAGGAAGTTGAGTATCTCGGGCACATTATCTTAGCACAAGGGGTTCACGTGGATCCTGCCAAAATCGATGCCATGAACAATTGGCCACATCCTCAGACACTCAAGAGCCTTCGTGGTTTTTTGGGGTTGACTAGCTACTACCGCAAGTTTGTCAAGGATTATGGGAAGATTGTAGCTCCATTAACTGCCCTATTGAAAAAAGATGCTTTTACATGGACACCTGCTGCTCAGTGTGCATTTGACAAACTAAAACAAGCTATGTGTACTACACATGTGCTAGCTATGCCCAATTTTTCCAAGCCCTTCACTATTGAGAGTGATGCTTGCGGCAATGGACTTGGTGTTGTTCTCCTTCAAGATGAACACCCCATTGCATTCACCAGCAAAGCCCTTTTAGGTAAGAATTTAGCTTCCTCTACCTATGAGAAGGAAATGATGGCTATTTTGCATGCAGTACAGAAGTGGCGTCCATACCTATTAGGGAATCATTTCTGCATCAAGACTGATCACCAGAGTTTGAAATATTTCTTGGACCAGCGTGTCTCCTCCCCGGCACAACAGAAATGGGTTAGCAAACTCATGGGTTATGACTATGAGATCACTTACAAGAAGGGTAAAGACAATATTGTGGCAGATGCTCTTTCTCGTACATTTGATGCCCAAGGTTCTCTTTCAGCTATTTCTATGCCTGTTCCAAATTGGTTGCAATCTGTTCAACAGGGTTATGTCAATGACTCTTCCTTATCTCAGATCATCCAGTGCTTGACCAACAATCCTTCTGCAGTCCCACATTACTCTTGGGATGGTGCTTCTCTGCGATACAAGGGTCGTCTGGTGCTTCCCCAGAGCACAGATCTTCAACAGGCTGTCTTCTATGAACTCCATGCTTCTCCATCAGCCGGGCAATCTAGGTTCCTCAAAACATATGAACGCGCACGGCGTAACTTCTTTTGGCAGGGCATGAAAAGGACAATTCAACAGATGGTGGCCGAATGTGATACCTGCCAGCGCAATAAGGGTGAAACAACACTCCTTCCAGGATTGCTTGAACCCTTTCCCATACCTACACGGATTTGGACAGATATTTCTATGGATTTCATCGAAGGGCTCCCTAAATCTGGCGGAAAGACAGTGATTCTCGTTGTGGTTGATCGTCTCTCCAAATATAGTCATTTTTGTGCTCTCAGCCATCCCTATACAGCCTCCTCCGTCGCTCAAATTTTTATGGACCAGATCTTTCGTCTTCATGGCATCCCTTCTTCCATTGTCTCGGATCGTGATGCAACTTTCACTAGTCATTTTTGGACAGAACTATTTCGCCACACTGGCACCAAACTGAAGATGAGTTCAGGGTATCACCCACAAACAGATGGTCAGACTGAAATTGTTAATAAATGCTTGGAAACTTATCTTCGTTGCTTCACCTCAGAACAACAACATCAGTGGGAAAAGTGGCTGCCTCTCGCTGAATGGTGGTACAATACCTCTTACCACACTGCCTCCAAAATGACCCCATATGAAGCAGTCTATGGTCAGGCACCTCCAGCTCTTCTTCCATACACCCCCACCAGTTCACCAGTTCAGGAAGTTGACACGGTCCTTCGCAACCGAGATCAGATTCTTCGCATTTTGCAGGACAATCTTCACATGGCAAGGAATTGCATGAAGCAACAAGCTGATCAGCACCGTTCAGAGCGCACCTTTCAAGTCGGCGATATGGTTTTTCTTCGTCTCCAGCCATACAAACAATCCTCCTTGAAACTCAAAGGATGTCATAAGCTCGCTCCAAAGTTCTATGGGCCATATCGGATTCTTCAGAAGATTGGGTCCGTCGCTTATAAATTGGAACTTCCTCCTTCTTCCCGCATTCATCCAATCTTTCATGTCTCTTGTCTAAAGAAAGTTCTTGGCACCAACATCAGCGGCCAAACGATTTTACCCGAACTGGATAATGAAGGATCCATCCTTTTGGAGCCAGAGGCCATCCTCAATCGACGCACGCGTCAGCTTCGCTCTCGCTCTATCACAGAGGTCTTAATTCAGTGGCACGGCATGCAACCAGAGGATGCTACATGGGAACCACTCCTTCAGATTCAACAACAATTTCCACATCTAAAGCTTTGAGGACAAAGCTTTTTTTCAAGGGGGAGGGGATGTTAGGAACCCATGTCTTTACTTTGTTAGTATGTTGTTATTGGACGCATATGCTTTGTAAGTCGTCCCGTAGTATTTGTTGATCAATAGTTTGTGTTATTGTTGTTGGCGCATATGCTTTGTAAGTCGCCCGTAGTATTGTTGATCCATAGTTTGTAACGGCCCATGGTTTCGACCCATAGTATTGGCGCCTAGAATTAGTATATAAGTGTGTGTTGAGACCTATGAAGGACCGTGAAGTTATTTGTATTGAGCTTGCTCAAAGGAGGTTGCCCCCTCGAAGTGGCCCGTGATCAATATAAAGTGATTCTGAGTTCTGTCATTTCTGCTATTTCGCATATTTTCATTAAGTGATTGTTGCAGGTGCCTCACAATTGCAAGGGGTCGTGGGAGGTGGCTTGTTAAGCCGAGTTCTAGAAGATATTTCCCAATCGAGAGATAAAAGGAGCTTTCAATCTTTGCACTCCTTCATGGAGACAAACTTCCTTCAATTTCTCCCAAATTTTCTCCATCCAATATCCAAATGCGAGTGTGTTCTTGATGGATGTTAACTTTGTTCTTTTATTTTTAGTTTGGATAAAACATTTGTACTCCTTAAATATATATATATATATCGCTACATTTGTTTTATATCCAAGATCATAGACCTTTATTCTTTGTTACTTAAGATGCTTAAGATAATTATGATAATCATAATAATAATAATAATAATAATTAGTTTCACTATTTATAGCGACAAGTAACAATTAAATCTATTCGGGGTTTGCCTCCATCTAGGAGTACACCTAAGATCTTTAAATTATCAAGTGAACATTAACCGTTTACTTTTTCTTCGGGTGTTTAAGGAACCGTGATGACACCGGTAATTAGTAACTTGTTTTCCATGGATTCCTAGACAATTGACTCCCCTCCCCTAGTGGATTCATGCCCCATCGTTAAGTTGCTTGATGCCCTCAGTATCCTAAGTCTACCATTAACAATTTACAAATTAGGAAGTAAATAACAATATTTACAAAGTTTACTGGTGGGGCCTTGGCCTATAGCTCCTCACCAGAAAACAAGTGCATAGTTACATTTTTCATTTATAAAATAGGGTAAAGAAGAGATATGTTACACTAGTAAAAAATCATCCATATTCTCTAGAGCTCACTTGTTCAACATATTTTAATAAACAATATTAAAAATAGTTTAGGTGTTATTCAGACATCATCTGTTGAACACCTAAATAAAAAGTCTAGGTGCTCCAGAGTTCATTTTCTCAACACCTTTCAAAGAATAAATTAGATTTTAAGAAAATAAACATAAAACAAAAGTAATATTTGCTTGGGATATTATATGGGGTGCTAAGATAGAGGTGTTATACATATACCTTAAGGCATAGATATTGTTTGTATACTAGGAACCATCACAAGACTGATAAAAGTATTTCTTAGACTAATAGTATTAGAGACGTAGAGTCCCTAAATCTTTATTTCCATGAGTACACAAGGGTACAATATAGGGATTTGAATGGGTGTGTCTACTCATGTTGAGACTTGATACTTGATATATAGACTTAAAATAAAGAAAACAAAAATTTAGACTTTAATTGTAATGTCCCTAAAAATACACGTATAAAAAATTTCCTGGGTCTTTGTTTGTTCACAAGGGTCACAAAGGTTCTTTAAATTAACTTCAGTACTGAGAAGTGAGTCGATGAATTCTACTAGTATACGGCCTTTCTATCATGTATGTTTTTCTTGTAGGGAATAATCTGGTCCTTTGTATTTCCTTGTCGTTCATTTGTGATAAATTTGATCCTATTTGGATTTTTGTGGTATTTGATGACTTTATGACTAATTGTTAAGAAGTGTTTGAGTTTGCATACATTTCTTTTTACGGTGAGATGTTTTTCTCTATGATTGAAAACCCAATATTTGGATGAGCCTAGATTAATTAACTGTAAAATCTAACGCATGGTATGTTTAATTCTTCACAGGTGTTTGTCGCTTGACTCAGGCTTGTAGTAGCATGATAGGTGAGGACTAAGTGTTTATGAAATGGTGTGATAGGGGCTGGGATCCTTACTACAATAAAGGGTTCTAAGGGGCAGCTTTTAATTGATTGTGACCATGTTCCTTTAGGGTTTCTATACTCTATAACCATACCATATCTAAATTTCAACTATACTACACTCTATGCTTTTGATAAATGAGGCACTAATTTGGAGGTTTGGGTGAGCATTTAATGGCATCTTATGTGATGGGTGGAAGGGAACGAATAGCTGGTCTACATGTTACAGGGATTTTTAAAAGTTTTTAATTTGGAAGGGTCTCCCCTTTGGAGTCATTCCCAGTCATATCATTTTGGCTTTGGGAGGGAGGCCAAGGGTTTCCACTCTACTCTTTCTTCACACGATATCTGAGTAGAGAAATGGCTAGACAATGCTTGCTTGGTTTGATGGAGGTCGTTTTCAATTACTGAAGGTGACATGATTAATACTCAAGTGATGTTTGATACAATAAAATCATGTGCTATGTCTTTTTCATTCTTCTCACTCTAGTTATTTCGTTGGCATATTATGGATTTCTTATTGGTGGTTGGTGTAGGTACGGGGGGGTGAGAAATTGGGGTTGTACTACGTGCCCCAGGCATAGCTCTGTTCCACGGTAAGCTTGTGCTCTCTGAGGTATTTTGTTTTCTCTGATGGAGGAGTGGCTCTATAGTGCTTTGGTTTGGTTAAGGGGAAGTTGGGATTTCATTTTTCGCCCTTGGTTGAGAGACAAGGGTTTGGTCACGTTGCTGGTATTTTTACAGAGTCTTCCTTTCCCTCTGGAAGGACTCTCTTTGTCCAGAAATAATGTAAACATTGTCTCAAGGTTTTGTTGCCCCTTTTTGGTATCTTATCGCTATCCAAACTCCTAAGCCTGTTGAGGTGATTTTTTTGTAATTAAATCATTGTGCTGTGTATGAATATAATGAAAGTAGAAGAGCATAGGCTCTCTTTTCTTGCTCTTGGGTTTTGAATGAACATTTTGGATCTATAATTTTAATGCCTTCTTTTCTGGTGCACTATGAATTTATCGGTGTGAATGGGTGTCCTTTTTTTATTTTTCTATTGAAATGCATTACTTTGTTTGTATAAGCATCATTCTATTATGTTTTCTAAATGGAGTCACATGGTTACTATGTTATTAAAATATAATGTTTCAGCTGCGACTTAAATGGTTTCAGGTTTCGATCTTGTAGGCATTTATCCACTATAGCTGCTTCCATTTCGTTTTATTCATCAACTCATAATTGAGTTGGGGTAGCGAAAACACCTGTTGATTGTGAACCATTTGCTGGATTCGATCCCTGAGATGTAAACCCTAGGATATTTATGTGTGAATGGATGTTTTCACTTGCACAAGAAAATCCCCAAGTCAATCACGATTTTTGAAAACGTGGTAGTCGTTGAGTGCGAAAGGGTTGGTAATGCATAGTTTTTCTTTGGGAAAAATAAGACCTCCAGTCTGAAATAATGTTACTGTTTTTAAATTTCAAGCTCAAATTTAGCTTTGGTTTCCTAGTCACGAAAAATCGTGGATCGTGCTCTTCTTAGAGTATCCTGATGACTGGGCATACTTTAGTTATGAACTAAGGTTTTAGCCGGGGTTTTGTTGTGAAGGAAAATGTTTGAAATTCTAAATGGGATAATTATGTTTTGTTGGAAAAAGAATAACAGAGTTCTGTTGCGGTAATTTTGATGTCTCTTTTATGTATATAAGTTTATCAGTTTCTCTATACAATTTAATTTATATAATAAATAAGTTAGTTTGGGGTTTGAGGGAAGAGTTTGTGACATTCTAAATTTTTCTAGCAGGCTAGAATTCTATTCTATAAAACCCCATATGTCATGACTTACGATTCTGTCGATGATCATATCCAGAATAAAATAAATATTTCATGCGACACAATATTAATAAACTACATAGAAAAATCATGCATGAATTCTACGTTAATAATCTTATCCTAGATTTTGAAACAAATTCTTCATTAATAATAATGAAAGAACACTATCTATATATTTTCTATGAGATCGAAATATAGGTAAGATCAAATTAAAACACAACACTAATTTATTGAAAATAAAAATACTTACAAGTCCTTTGTCAAATTTTCCGACTAACTTGGGAACTAACATGTTCCTCCCAACCATAGATCTTGAACCATTCCTGGTTCATTTGATAGATCACCCCTGAGCCGAATCAAGCATGCCAAGAGACTAGAAGGCCTAGGTAAATGCCTTGTTACCTTTCTTACTAAGGAATCAATCCATAATCAAGGATGTATGACTTGGATTCTTCCAATCTTCTTTTCGATACCCTTTCATTTGTATTGTCCTCCTATTTATAAGTATTTCATATGAGGAGAAGGATCCTAGGGCTCTGAATTTTTAGATCACTTAGTTTAATTACTTGAAAGTTTTTTTCTTTATCTTATCTCTATTTAACTATTAAAAACTCTCATTGTCTTTATTTTATATTTTAATAATGAAATATATACTTTTAAACTCTCAATGTTTTATCTTTTAATAATTAAACATATATATATATATATTTAAACTCTTAGTATTTCATCATAGGATTTCTTTTAATTATCCTATCATCTAATTGATTTAGTTTGTCAACTATTCGGTCATTCTAATCCCTTGCATGCTCGATCCCTCTTTGAGTGACAGTACCAGTCAGTCTTAAAATAAATAAAAGATAATTCATTCAAACAATAGGAAAATATGATTACTAATGCTCCAGAGTTTTTATCTCAACATCAGTAATATGATGAGTTTTAGTGCTATTCAGAGATTTATGCTCAACACTTTAAGTGAAGTAACTCTAGTGTTATTTAGAGATTATGCTCAACACTTTTCAAGTAGAGTCACTCTAGTGCTATTCCAAAGCTTATGCTCAACACCCATATAATCGTCCATGTGCTCCAGGGCTTATGCCCAACACATATTAAATTCATCCATGTGCTCTAGGGCTTATTTCCAATACATATAAAAGTCATCCATGTGCTCCAGGTCGTATGCCCAACACATATAAAATTCATGCATGTGCTCCAGAGCTTATGCTCAACAAATAATAAAGTCATCCATGTTCTCCATAGCTTATGCTCAACACTTATAAAAGTCATCCATGTGCTCTAGAGCTTACGCTCAACACATAATAAAGTCATCCATGTGCTCCATCGCTTATGCTCAACACTTATAAAAGTCATCCATGTGCTCCAGAGCTTACGCTCAACACATAATAAATTCATCCATGTCTTGGGATATTACATCCTTCCCCACTTAGAATAACATTGTCCCGGTGTTAGGGACTCTAAATGAAACCCTGAAATAAGGATGGGTAGGCCTCTTTCATCGTGGTTTAATTTTCCCATGTAGCCTCATCAGGCCCAAACTGATTCCATTGAACTTTTAGCTGGACAATGGTTCACTTCCTTAACTACACCTCTCTCTTATCCAGTATATGAAGGGGTTCTAGCATAAATTCCCTTTCGGGTTCTACCTGTAACAATGACCATTCAACCACATGTTTAGTATCATAAAAATATTTCTTCAATAAATATGCTTGAAAAACATCGTGAAATTTCACATGGGAAGGTAATGCTAATTCATAGGCCACTTGGCCCTTCTTGGCCAGTATTTCAAAAGTCCCACAAAATCTAGGAGCTAGCTTTTCGCATATCCCCAAGCTCAATGAGATCTTTTTTGCTTATACCAAGAAAACATGTTCACCATTTTGATATTCTTCATCCTTTCTCTTTCTATCAACATAACTTTTATGTCGGTCTTGTGATTCTTTTAGGTTCTTTTGTACCTTGGTAACCAATTGTCCCAAATATTTTAGCAAATCTGGCCCCAACATGAGCCTATCTACCGGGCTATCCCAAGTTATCGGTGTTCTACACTTCGTTCCATAGAGTACTTCAAAAAGACTCATCTTGGCGGAGGTCTGGTAACTGTTGTTCTATGCAAACTCTGCAAGGTGTATGTAGTCTTCCCATTTTGTCGGATTATTCATCACATACATTCTAAGCATATCTTCCAAGATTTGATTTACCCGTTCGGTTTTTTCATCCATCTGCGGATGATAGGACGTACTAAAATTGAACTGTGTTTACAATCTAGAAAATAATGATCTCCAAAATTTACTGGTGAACTTTGTGTCTCTATGTGAGATAATTGCTTTGGGTATTCCGTGTAACCAAAATATCTCCTTTAAGAAGATATCTGCAATGTGAACAACTTTATAAGTAGATTTCACTTGGATGAAGTGTGCATCTTTGTATAGTTTGTCTGCTACTAAGAAAATAGTGTCATTATGTTTCTTTCTCTTAGGTAAAACTGTGATAAAGTCCATGCTAATAACCTCCCACTTCCATTCCGGAATGGGTAGAGCTGAAGTAATCCTAAAGGATGTTTATGCTCATATTTAACTAGCTAACATTCCTAGCATTTGACAATAACTAATGTTATGTATTTTTTCAATTTATGCTCGAAGAAGTGTTTCTTTACTGTCGATATTATCCATTCATTCATAATTATTCAATATAGTATTTTACGAAAGATGGCTTCTCTTTGTTAACATCCGGATATAGATTCTCACTTAACATCTGGATTCAGACTGTTTCATGGTGGAACTTAGTTAAAATGTTAGATTTAATGTCCCCAGTGTTCATATCATAGAGTCTCTCTTTAGACCATAACAACCCTGATTCGTCAATCATATACTCTTTTTGTTGTTGAAACAACCCATGGGGGCTTCACTAGAAGGCAATATAATATCACGTTCATTCATATTGCGGTATTAAATATTCATGAAAACCTAAAAATTATATTGCTTATATATTAAGGGGAAAAGGGTATTTTTTATTTAATGTAACAATACAAAAATATTTGGGGTCTTTTTTATATGGGCAGGCTGACAAATATCTGCCAAATGGAGATGGAGGGATCATGGCTGGATGAAAAATTGGGTTGAGGCAAGGCTCGGGCTTACCAGTACGCAGGGAAATCATGTCTTGAGGCATGCTTGAGGCCAGAGGTTTCATGGTGAAGTGGGTTTCCAGTCGATCATAGTCGAGAGACAATGGTCATTGACAGCCAATTGTTACCAATAGCACTCAGCTAGTTGTTACCAATAGACTTGGGAGGCTCTAAGCCTCTAGGGCCTGTTATAGGCCCTCAATAGGCCTTGGGAACTTGAATGCCCAACCACTCATGCCTATTACAGGCCTTGGGAGTTTTAATCAGCCTCCTAGAGCTTGTTACAGGCCCTGGGGACTTGGATACCTAGATCACAATAGGCTTAGTCAATGAATGGGGAACTACAACATGCAATCTAAATGTTGTACTATGTGCATTAGCTCTAGTGACATACAAGAAGTGATCTCCTATCTCTTCATTAGACCATTAGATGTTGCAAATCATAATGATATGTGGTTGAGCAATTGTATTGTGGGTGAAGTAATGTGCATCCACAATATACATCAAAAGAAGCAAGGTGCATTGTAGAATGGATGTGGGGTCATAAGAGGAGTATCATATCAATATACTAGGTAGAAATATAAAGGGGTATAAAAAATGTTAATGAAAAAATTCATGCATACAATATCTAGTGAAAATAGGGGTTTTTTTAAATTGGGAAGGCATATTGGGAGGGGGTTAAAAAAATGATTTTGGAAGGTATTTTCCAATATTTAGTGAAATTAGGGGTATTGTTTCATATGCCACGAACGAACGTGCTATGATAGCGGTTTATTGAGTGAAGCCCCCGTGAAACAACCCATTCTCTTATATTTTCTTAAGGATTTCAACATAGAAACGATCATATTTACTTGATGTTCTAATTTTGTTATGTACGTCAGAGTTTGTTTGACTTATAGTTACCTCATATAGCACATGAAATCTGCGACTTAAAGGATCAACAATTTTGTTCTCGTTACCTTTTATGTGTTTTAACTCAAAGTGGTACTCGCTGAGGAAAGCCAATGATCTGGTTTTCCTAACATACATGTATGGATGATCAAAGAGGTATTTTAGGCTCATGCTATCTATATCGAGGAGGAATTTCTTTCCCATGAGATAGTGCCTCCACATTTTCAAGGTGTGGATGATGGAAGGTAACTCAAGATCATGCATTGGATAATTTTTCTCATGTTCTTTAAACTTCTGTGATTTGTAACAGATCACAAAATCATTCTTCATAAGGACTCCCCCAAGCCCTTCCTTTCTTGCATATGTGCAAACAACAAAATCCCCATCAGAGTCTGCAATCCTTAGTATCAGTGCACTAGTTAATAACTGTTTTAGATTCTGAAAGCTTTCTTCGCATTTGGCTATCCACGAGAATTTTGTTTCCTTTTTCTGCAAGCAGTTCATGGGACAAGCAATCCGGGGGAAGTTCTCAATAAACTTGAAGTAATATACTACTAATCCTAAAAGTGAACTTATATCTGTGACACAAGTGGGTGTAGGCCATTCTTCAATTGCTTTGATCGTTTTTGAGTCGACAACTATTCCTTTCTCTGAGATGATGTGACCTAGATACTATATTTGATATTTATAGAAGTCGCATTTACTGAACTTAGCATATAGCTGATTTTCTCGTAAGATTTGCAATATGATCCTAAGATGTTCTTCATGATCCTTCTCACTCTTAGAATAGATTAATATATCGTCTATGAATACTAGTACGAATTTATCCAAGTATTTACTGAAAATGTTGTTCATCATGCACATGAAATTTGTTGGTGCATTGATTAGCCCAAAGGGAATTACCGAAAACTCATAGTGACCATACTTGGTCCTAAAGGAATTTTTTTTTATGTCTTCGTATCAGATCCTCACTCGATGATATCCAGATCGTAGGTCGATTTTTGAAAATATTTTTGCTCCCCCAACTTGATGAAATAGGTCATCTAATGTGGGGAGTGGATATCTACTTTTTATGGTTAGTTTGTTGAGTTGTCCATAGTCAATGCACATCTACATTGTAATTTCTTTATTCTTCACAAAAAATATAGGTGCTCCCCATGGAGACACACTGGGTTTGATGTATCCCTTCTCTATCAGTTTTTGCAATTGTATTTTTAGTTCCAATAACTCTGGGGCAGTCATGCGGTATGGGGATTTTGAAGCTGGTACTGATCTCGGTATTAATTCTATTGAAAAATATAAATCCCTCCTTGGTGGTAACCCTAGTACTTCCTCTGGGAATACATCCCTAAAATATACCAGAACTGGAAAATCCTCAATTTTATGTTCCTTCTCTTCTTCCAAATTGTGAATGTTAACTACATAAAGTTTGCAGCCTTTTCTTATGCACTTATTTTCCTGTAAGGATTATATTTTTCTGACAGAGATCTTCTTAGGTATCCCTTGTATATTTCTTTGA
Organism: Larix kaempferi; assembly: GCA_027924585.1. Taxonomy (NCBI): domain Eukaryota; kingdom Viridiplantae; phylum Streptophyta; class Pinopsida; order Pinales; family Pinaceae; genus Larix; species Larix kaempferi. Next base: position 3,945,067 of record BSBM01000310.1, on the reverse strand, counting down.
TTTCCTTGCTTATCTGTACATATGAAATATTTGTTCAAACAGTCAAGCATGACATGGTGTTTTTCTAGCCAATCCATGCCTATCAACAAGTCATATGATCGTAAAGGTAGGATATTTAAATCTGCTTCTGTCTAGAAACCATTCATATCTATTAGGAAATCCTTAACAAGTTCAGAAATATTTCTCTTTATGCCGGTGGCTAACTGTACTAGCCACGGTTTATTATGCTTCTCTTTGTTGAATTTACAAATGTCAACAATTTTGTGGGAAACATAGCTACGACAACATCCTATATCGATCAAAATTGAAATTGGTGTGTTTGAGATTTTATCTTCTATATTGACCATGGTATATTGATGGTCTACCTGTCGGCCTTCCAGAGCAGCATAAATCCTGGGTATCCTTGCCATATCCTCCACGGTTGCTTCTTCTTGTAAGTTGTTCATAAATCCATCCATTTTGTTTGGGCAGTCTCTGTTGTAGTGAGATCCCTGACATTTCCAACACTTAATTGGTAGCGGAGCAGCCTTGTCTCCTTTATCCATCATTGGTTTATTTCCACCTGGTGTTGGCATATTTGGTTTTGTTCTGTACCTATTGAAATTTCGGTTAGGTGGAAAACTGTTATTTTTCTTTATGTAAGGAGGTGGTATAAACCCTCTCCTCTGGTTGTCTGAAAAGGTCTCGAATTTTTCTCTATTTCTGTTCATGTTCTCATTCCTGTGTTGACCATGTTCATAGCATAGACTTTCCTTGTAGAAGGTTATATCCAAAGTTTTGGGAAGATCACATTCAATTCTCTCTCGGAAAGTGGGAGGAAAAAAGCCCAAAAACTATTGTATGTTTACCTTCTCATCCTTAGTATAAGGCACATAATGAAAAAATTCAAAGAAACTATTGATGAAAGTATCCATGGTTAGGGAACCCATTTTTATCTCGTAGAATTATTTTATCATCTTGTCGAAAAATATCTCAGACATATACTTTTCTTGAAATAGTCTTCTATAGGTACTCCATCTGATATTCTTCACCTTATTTTTCTTAGTGTGTTTCAGATCTCACCACCATCTGGTTGTTTTTCCATTTAAATTATAGATGGCCAGATGGGATTTTATCTCGATGGAATATTTATGTACCCAAAAGTACTTAGTCATCCCTAAAAGCCATTCTCCATCATTCTCTCTCGTGTCCATTTCTCCCTCGTACGTTGGGGCTTCGATCTTTTGAACTCTCCTTGTATGCTACCATCACTTTTCTGTTTCTTTCTGCAAGGAGACGGTGAATAGTCATTGGAAGAGCTACTATACTCATCCACAATGGTATTGGGTGTTTGTTCTTCTTTCTTCTTAATTCTCAACCTACTGGTCTTTCTTTTGTGATGATAGTCATACCTATATTTGTTTGCTAAGGGACTAGTCTTTCCTTGGGGTTTTTCTCCCATCAAATTTTGGAGTAGTGTCTCATTTATTGCATGTTGTTCCTGTCTTTCATTAAGGTTTTCATATTTAAGACTCTAAAATTCTACTTGCAGGCTCTGTACTATTTTCATTAGTTCAAATGGCCTGGATGTCCCAAGGGTGTAATTTAATTCGACCACCAGCTCTTCTTCTCGGGGAGGTGAATCCAAGTTTCTGTGTCGTCTGCTATTTCTTTCAGTGTTCATGCTTCTTTTCTCTTTTAGTCTTGGGTTTATGCAATGTGCAATAAACAAGATCTTATTAGTTTTATAAAACAAGGAAAAAATTTGAAAAAGATTTTTTATTTTTATTTTTTGCAGCGGATTTCTTTTAAGTAGTAAGCTCAAAAGGTCTCAAGTGTTTGAATCTCGGCTTTGATACCACTTTTAATGTCCCTAAAAATACACTTAAAAAAAATTGTATGAGTCTTTGTTTTTTCATAATGTTCACAAAGGGTTCTTTAAATTAACTTCAGTACTGAGAAGTGAGTCGGTGAATTCTACTAGTCTACGACCTTCCTATCATGGATGTTTTGCATGTCGGGAATAATCTGGTCCTTTGTATTTCCTTGTCGGTCATTTGTGATAAATCTAATCCTATTTTGATTTTTGTGGTATTTGATGACTTTACGACTAGTTGTTAAGAAGTCTTTGAGTTTGCATACGTTTGTTTTTGTGGTGAGATGTTTTTCTCTATGATTGAAAACCTGATCTTTGGATGATCCTAGCTTACTTAACTATAAAATCTAACACATGGTATATTTAGCTATTCATATGTGTTTGTCGCTTGACTCAGGATTGTAGCGGCATGATAGGTGAGGACTAAGTGTTTAGGAAATGGTATTGTAGGGGATGGGCTCCTTACAAAAAGAAAGCGGGTCTAAGGGGCGGCTTGTAATTGATTGTGACCATGTTATTTTAGGGGTTCTATACTCTATAACCATACCATATCTAAATTTCAACCATACTACACTCTATGCTTTTGATAAATGAGGTGCTTGTTTGGAGGTTTGGTGGAGCACTTAGTGGAAGCCCATGTGATGGATGGAAGGGAATGATTAGTTGGTCTACGCATGCTAGGGAGTTTTAAATTTTTTTACTTTGGAAGTGTCTCCCTTTTGGATTCATTCCCAGTCATATCGTTTTGGATTTTGGAAGGAGGGAAACCAAGGGTTTCCCCTCTATGCTTCCTTCATAGGACATCTGAGCAGAGATATGGCTGGGCAGCACTTGCTTGGTTTGATGAAGGTCGTTTTCGCTTACTGAAGGTGCTATAGTTAATACTCAATTCTTGTTTGATACAATAAAATCGTGTGCTATGTCTTATGCATTCTTCTCACTTTACTTATTTCACTGGAATCTTATGGATTTATTACTAGACTTTGGTGTAGGTATAGGGGGATGATAAATTGGGGTTGTATTGCATGTCCCAAGCATGGCTCTGTTCCATGGTAAACTTGTGCTCTCTAAGGTCTTTCATTTTCTCTGAAGGAGGAGTGGGAAGTCGGGATTTCTTTTTTCTCTCTTGGTGGAGAGACAAGGGTTTGGGCACTTTGATGGTATTTTTACAAAGTCTTCCATTCCTTCTGGAAGGACTCTCTTTGTCCAGAAATAATGTAAACAATGTCTCAAGGTTTTGTTTCCCCTTTTTGGTACCTCACGGCTATCCAAACTCCTAATCATGTTGAGGTGATTGTTTTTGTAATTGAATCGTTGTGTTGTGTATGACTATAATGAAATTAGAAGAGAAGAGGTCCTCTTTTCTTGCTCTCGGGGTTTGAATAAACGTTTTGGATCTGTAATTTTAATGCTTGGTTTTCTGGTGCACTATGGATTTCTCGGTGTGAATGGGTGTTCTTTTGTTATTGCTCTATTGAAATAAATTACTTTATTTGTATAGGCGTCATTCTATTATGTTTTCTAAAGGGAATAATATGGTTACTATGTTCTTAAAATATAATGTTTCAGTTGTGACTTAAATGGTTTGGGGTTTCCATCCCGTAGGCATTTATCTACTGTAGCTCCTTCCCTATCGTTTTATTCATCAACTCATCATTGAGCTGGGGTAAGGAAAACACTTGTTGATTGTGAACCCTTTGCTGGATTTGATCCCTCGGATGTAAACCCTTGGATATTTATGCGTGAATGGATGTTTTCGCTTGCACAAGAAAAGCCCCAATTCAATCACGATTTCTTAAAACGTGGTAGTTGTTGAGTGCGAAACGGTTTGTAATGCTTGGTTTTTTTGGTAAAAATAAGACCTCCGGTCTGAAATAATGTTAATTTTTTGAAATTTCATTTACTCAGATATAGCTTTGGTTGCCCAGCCACGAAAACTCATGGATCGTGCTCTTCTTAGAGTATCATGATGACTAGGCGTGTTTGAGTTCTGAACCAATTTTTTAGCTGGGATTTTGTTGTGAAGGGAAATATTTAAAATTATAAATGGGCTAATTATGTTTTGTTGGAAAAAGAATAACAGAGTTCTGGTGCAGTAATTTTGATGTCTCTTTTATGTATGTACATAAGTTTATCACTTTTTGAGGGAAGAGTTTATGACATTCTAGATTTTTCTAGAAGGTTGTAATTCCATTCTATTGAACCCCATATTTCATGACTTACGATTTAGTCGATGATCTTATCGAGAATAAAAGAAATATTTAATGCGACACAATATTAATAAACTACATAGATAAATCATGCATGAATGCTACCTTAATAATCTTATCCTAGAATTTGAAACAAATTCTTCATGAATAATCATAAAAGAACAATTTCGATATATTTTCTATGAGATTGAAATATAGGTAGGATCAAATTAAAACACAACACTAATTTTATCGAAAATAAAAATACTTATGAGTCATTTCTCAAATTTTTTGACTAACGTGGGAACTGCCACGTTCCTCCCAACCATAGATTTCGAACCGTTCCTGGTTCATTTAATAGATCACCCCCGAGCATAATCGAGCATGCCAAGAGACGAGAAGGCCTAGGGAAAACTTTAGTTATCTTTCTCACTAAGGACTCAATCCGTACTCAAGGATGTATGACTTGGATTCTTCCAATCTTCTTTTCGACACCCTTTCCTTTGTACTATGCTCCTATTTATAAGTATTTCATATGAGGAGAAGGATCCTACGGCTCTGAGTTTTTAGATCACTTAGTTTAGTTACTTGACATTTTGTTTTCTTTAACGTATCTTTATTTAACTATTAAAAATTCCCAGTGTATTTATTTTATCCTTTAATAATGAAATATATACTTTTAAACTCTCAGTGTTTTTATCTTTTAATAATTAAACATATATATAGATATATATAAACTCTCAATGTTTTATTTATCTTTTAATAATGAAACATATACATATATATATATATAAAAACTCTTATTGTTTTATGATAGTATTTCTTTTAAATATCCTATCATCTAGTTGATTTAGTTTGTCAACTATTCGGTCATTCTAATCTCTTGCATGCTCGATCCTTCTTTGAGTGGTAGTACCAGTCAGCCTTAAAATAAAGAAAAGATAATTCATTTAAACAATAGGAAAATATGATTACTAATCCTTTATAGTTTTTAGCTCAACATCAGTAATATGATGAGTTTTAGTGCTATTCAACGATTTATGCTTGACAGTTTAAGTGAAATAACTCTAGTGTTATTCAAAGCTTATGCTCAACACATTTCAAGTCTAGTCACTATAGTGCTATTCTAGAGCTTATGCCACACCTAGAGACAATGATCAAAATCTAGGTGCTCCAAAGCTTATGCTAACACCCATATAATAGTCCATGTGCACTAGGACTTATGCCCAACACATATAAAGTCATCCATGTGCTCGAGGGTGTTAGGATATTCCTATACTCCATCCTAGTCCCACCAGTATTTTGATCATTTACATTTTCAGTCATGCATGCACCTTTAGGGTTTGCATGCATCCCAGTCATCAGTCCAGCACCTAGCCCTCAGTTAGCCAGCCCCCAGGAGCTTCTCACTATTCAGTTTTAGCCCTCCAGTTGCTTAATGCGCCCTTCTTCCTTGATTTTAGGGAGCAACTCGCCCTTCTTCACCTACCACTTAGTTACACTCAGTTACACTTAGTTACATTGAGTTACACTCAGCTACACCTACCATAGTTATTTTGATTGATGGTTGACAGTTACTTGAGCATTGATGACTCCACTGATGATGATGAAGACTTCTAGTTGCGCTCCGATGATCATGAGGACACCTAGTTGTGCTCCGATGACACTCTATTGATCTTATGATCACTCTGAGAGGCTAATTCGAATTGCCACCTTAGGCATTCGAATCCTCTCTACCATTGTACTATTTATTTGTCCATACTGTGATTAATTAATTAGTGTGTGTGAAGTATTATTGTTTCTATCTGAGTTCTACTATACCATATTATTCTGTTGCTCATTATACTGTATTGTTCACTCTTCTTCTATTTTCCTGCTTAATCATAATTACTCTTGTGAGGTACACATCATCTCTTAGATCTGCTATGAGGATTTTCACATGGTATCAGAGCATGTTGAGAGTATTGTTTATATCCATTCTTGAGAGTTTTTTTTTGCAGGTTATTACCAAGATTTCGAGTGCATCAGTTGCATCAGTTTTTGCATTTTTGCAGCAGTAGCAGTTGCAATTATTCTATATTGTTTTTGTAGGTCTTCTACAGCTTCAATGTATCCTGAATTAGAAGAAATCACTCCTCTTTCTCTATTCAACTATGATGAATGGAAACCAAAAATAATAGCATATTTAAAGAGCCATGATCTCTTTGATTGCTATTTTGAAAGAGAGTTCAAATCCTCTACAAAGAAGATTAAATGGTTGAATAAAGGTGACATGCACATTGGAAGAATGAAGCTTACTATGACTGATTACATATTGTACCCGACCATCTTTGATATTGAAACTCCAAAAGAGTTATGGGCTCATCTGGATGAAAGATTCGGCAAAAAGAATGATGGATTTGGTCCAAATCCCTTCAAAAGCAAGCAAGGTGATGCATTCGCTCCACCTGATGGTCTCTCAGATCATGATGCATTCGCTCCACTTGATGGTCTCTCAGATCATGATGCATTCGCTCCTCCTGATGGTCTCTCAGATCATGTTGCATTCGCTCCCCTTGATGATCTCTAAGATCATGAACCAGTATCATCTCATATTGAAGTTGTTGACAAAGAACTTGCAGATTCTCCGCTCATGCTCAAACTTTCTTCTCTTTCTGTGCCAGCTCACACTCTAGATACTTCAGAAGGTCCTAAATCCTCTCTTGCACCAGAGTCTGTTGGTTTGCATCATGATCACATGATTATTTCAGAGGTCAAAACAGCTACTGAAGGTAATGCATTCGCTCCTCTCCAGCTATCTCCTCTTTTATAGTACTATATGATCATAAATTCATGCTTTCAGAAGGTCATTGAAGAATATGGCCATTGCCATTCGCTTGGGATAATTTCTCATGCATCTGATAGTTTTGATCTCACCCCTGCTGGTTGAAAGGAGATCTCAAGAAACTGTTTTTTAAGTCTTAAATCTAATTTTGATTTCAAGCAAACATGTAATACTTATTTTTGGCATAATCTCACCCATGGTTGTTCGAAGGAGAAGACAAAAGACTATATGCACTTTCACAGATTTGATCCTACCTCAGCTTATTCGAATCACAGGTTCAAGGATCATTCTCATACTGTTCGTTTTGTTCTCATCACATTCGATCTGAAGAGCAAGTACAAGCACATGTTTTTTGAGCATGATCCACTTCTTCCCAAGAAAAAGATACCTCCAAACATATGACCAAGCCTCACACATGCTTGAGTTTGGAGCATTTATTTTTATGTGTGCCTTACAGTCTATTTTTTGAGGAGGGGGGTATGTTTCCCATGAAATTTTCCCACTTCCTTGGTTTATTGATTGTTATTATTCATTGTATTGGGTGACCTTTGGTCTTAGTTACCAGGGCCCAGGATGGATTAAGGGGGGGTGTTAGGATATTCCTATACTCCGTCCTAGTCCCACCAGTATTTTGATCATTTACATTTTCAGTCATGCATGCACCTTTAGGGTTTTCATGCATTCTATGGTTTGCAAGCATCCCAGTCATCAGTCCAACACCTAGCCCTCAGTTAGCCAGCCCCCAGGAGCTTCTCACTATTCAGTTTTATCCCTCCAGGGTCTTAATGCGCCCTTCTTCCTTGATTTTAGGGAGCAACTCGCCCTTCTTCACCTACCACTTAGTTACACTCAGTTACAGCCAGTTACACTCAGTTACACTTAGTTACATTGAGTTACACCTACCAGAGTTAGTTTGATTGATGGTTGACAATTACTTGAGCATTGATGCCTCCACTGATGATGATGAAGACTTCCAGTTGCGCTCCGATGATCATGAGGACACCTAGTTGTGCTCCGATAACACTCTATTGATCTTATGATCACTCTGAGAGGCTAATTCGAATTGCCACCTTAGGGATTCGAATCCTCTCTACCATTGTACTATTTATTTGTCCATACTGTGATTAATTAATTAGTGTGTGTGAAGTATTATTGCTTCGATCTGAGTTCTACTGTACCATATTATTTTGTTGTTCATTATACTGTATTGTTCACTCTTCTTCTATTTTCCTGCTTAATCATAATTACTCTTGTGAGGTACACATCATTTCTTAGATCTGCTGTGAGGATTTTCACAGAGGGCTTATGCCTAACACATATAAAAGTCATCCATGTGTTCCATGGCTTATTCTGAACACATAATATAGCTATCCATGTGCTCCAGAGCTTATGCTCAACATATAATAAAGTCATCCAGGTGCTCCATATCTTACGCTCAACACATATAAAATTAGTCCATGTGGTCAACAGCTTATGTACAACACATAATAAAGTCATCCATGTCTCAGGATATTACATTAATTGAGTTGAGAAAGTAGATTGTGTACTTAGAGGAGGTATACTCAAAGCAATGAGAGGAAGAGAACGAGTGTACCATCCTTGTGCTAAGTATGACACAACCATCATTGTGGATACTAAGCATGTGTTAAGGGGGAAAAACTTCAATCATAGGTAGAAGGATCCTATATTCACAACTTAGAATTACTAGCAAATAATTGATATGTATTTAAATATTTCTTAATGGCATTATGTGTGCATGCTATCAAAATTTGATATAATTTTTTAAGTGTTAAGTTTATTAATTGCACATGACAATATTTAATATATCATAACTAGAATACTTGGTAATTTTAGTGTTATACGATTATGATAGATACATATTCTATGATATTGACAAATAATGCAAGTACAATATAATGAGTAGGTTATGATTCCTTGAGAGTGTTTCCCCCAAATATATGTGCGTATATGCAAACTAACTTGTTGAATCACGTGATGGAAGCTTTAAGAAGTAAAGTTGTTTGTAAGGAATTTACTACTAAGATGCAGACACAAAAAAGGATGAAGTGTAAATCATACAAAGAATATTTTTGAGAATAAATCTCTAGGATGATAATTCTTGGTCATTAGTAAATTGATTTAAAAACACTTGATTCCTGTTGTATTTGCTTTTGATTTAAGAATGAGTATATATGAGCATATGCTTTCCTGTTGGTTTTTGGAAAAACCTTGCATTGTTTCCTATTAAGCATGGGTGTGGCTTGACGCAAGGAATTTTGAAGACATTTGACAGAGCTATTGGGCAAGTGGATTCCTTTGAAAGCCAATAAGGGTGACTAGAGCTATAAAATATCCACTGTATGAAAAGATTCATTATTGTGTGCAAGCAGTTGAAAGTTGAAGGCAATGTCCAAAGATGTGGGAACACCAAGGACGGTATTATCTTAAGGGGATAAGATGTAATATCCCTCGCTCTTGACCTTCTATTGTTGGAATCTAACTCATGTAAATATGTAATTGTGTACTAGTTCCTTATGAAAAGCTCAAGGCCAAGGTTCCACATAGAATGTTCTAATATTGTTATGAGTTCATAGTTAAGCCATGCATTAACTAAAGAATGATAATGCTATATATATGATGTGGATTGCAAATGATAATAAAAATAGACCTATGAGACTGAATGTGCAAGGAAACTAAATGATGTATCTACTAGGGGGAGAGAAAATGAAGGCTAGTGGATCTTTATGAGTTTGGCTGGCGATGATCAAAAGTCATCTTGATATATTTTCAATATTGAAAGGATAAACAAGTTGAACACCTGCAAACTAAAGTGACTTATTATTAATTAGCTCTTAAGCATCAAGAGATAACATAACACTTGGAAGACAAGGTGAATGGTCCTTGCTCGCCTATAGATCTAACACTAGTAAGAGCTTATCGTGGTAAGTATTAATCAAATCCTATAATAAAAAAAGTTAATTATTATTGTTAAGATGTCAAGATAAGCTAGATGAGCACTAATTATTATGTGTTAACTGATGAGGTTAGGCTGCACAAAGCGTGATATTAATAGCATTGTGGGAGATTATCTTAACTTGGGTGAAAGATATATATAAGATGTTTGGAAGGCAATCTGTAGAAACAAAAGCAAATCCTATTTTAGAAGTGCGAACTATTTGCTTAATCAAAATATCATTGAAAATTGATATATATTTATATAAATATATATATATATATATATATATAATAATCAACCAAAACGATATTGTTATGAATGTTTTTCATATTGAATGAATACATTACTCTAAAGTATTCAAATGATGGAATGATAACCGTTCTTTCACTTAGGTTTTTTCCTTTTTTAATGCTTTGATTAGTTGGTTTTCGAGGAACAGACCAGGAGGTCAAAACCTAACACTTTTCTTGAGGATGATGCTTATGGAGAAGAGGGGAATACGTTGTGTTTTGGTTTGGAGGGGATAGAGAAGGGAGGCCTCCGAAATAGGGTGATTCTTGTGTAAAGAATTAACCCTTCTTTGTGGAGAGAAGAGAGAGGGACGCGCTCAGGGGACTATTTTTCTTAGTCTTTTCTTTAAGAAAAAAAGGGCGGCCTCCTTGGAGGAGAGCCCTTCCCCACTACTCATTGACTATTATTTTGCGTTGCTTCATATTGAACAAAAGCGGAACGACTTTCCTTGAATTGAACGAATAACCTATTTTTGACTGGTTCATGTCTTCTTGTTAACCATTAGAGGACTGTCTTTCAATGAACGAATCTACCCAGCGATATATGGGCTGTTGTATACTTTAACTTTTGTTTTTGTTTGATAGACACCAGTTCCGATTATGACTACTGTACTGAACTTAGAGGATCTATACTCTAGCAAATTGTTGTTAATAGATCCATCTTCCTTCCGAGCTTATTATTTATCTCAGCTTGATGAAAGGAGGGTTGGCCTCTACACAGAGGCGCACCCTTTCCACAGTGTGTATATATATATAATTGCAGAGACGAGGAGCGATCTCTAATATGAGATCCCTCCATATTTTTCATCATTCCTTCATATAGTACATTTGCGTTAGAAAAAAAAGGTTATGGAATCCTTTATTTTGGTTAACTTCTCATCTCCGTGGAAATGGAAGAACAATGCTGGAAATGGAAAAACAATGCCCAAATTCTATGTAAGGACATAATTATATATGATTGAAGAATAAAGGGTCGGCTTCTCTCAAGAGAGACCTTCCCTATATAAACTCATTATATATGTGGGTAGAACATAGTCACTCTACAAAAGAGATAAGTCCATTTCTTTATATATATTTATATGCATTATTGTGGGACATTCCATTTCTAAAAAACAGATGCGATCTTCATAATGAAGCGAGTTGACATATTTTTGGGTATCCGTAATTGGAAAGTAGAGCTCTGGATTTTCAGTTATTCGCTTGTTTATTAGAATTGAAAACTCTATTGTTTAACTTGTTCAAGTTATTCAAATTATGTTAAAATGTTTTCAGTGCAATATTTTGGAGCTCTAATACCTTAAGGTGTAGAATAAAAAGCTATCATCTTATTACCAAAATCCTTAAGCTTTATTTAACTTGGAGGAATCAAGCTTTTAGTTTGAGGAATATACTAAAGACAAAATTTGAGTCTTGTTTGTTGGAAATCCTAACAATGATTGTGGGCATAGTCTTTGAATCGTATTGATGAGTCTTAGTGAGAAGGTTCCACAGTGTTCTCTCTCACTGGATATCTACATAACTTGGGGTGAGTTATGAGTTGAAAGAATATAGGTTTGACAAAGTCCTTATGGTTAAATGGAATGTTAGACTTTAGTTGTTTAATTATTATAACTTCTTGTATAATATTCATTGATGCATAATGAAATTGTTATTTTACAATGATTAATAAATATTTATTATTTATTAAGTTAAAAAAAAGTTGAACAAAATTAATTAAGAATGTATAAATGTTATTTATTAGCAAATTAATTAAGAATGTATAAATGTTATTTATTAGCAGATTAATATTATTCATGTTTGACATTTAAGGAATATGCTATATTAGTTAAAGTATAATATTGAATAAATGCATATTTATAGGAATGCATCTGAAAATAATTTATTATGTTAATAATTTGTTAGATTTTGAGGACACTTTTTACTGTCATAAAGTTTACTTTGATGTTTTTAGATGAAGTGACAAACATACAAATACTAAGACATGATTGAATATTATAATGGGGCATATGAATCCTTAGTTAGACCCTGTGTATTTTTACATCGATAGATGTTTATATCTTAGAATTTGGGGTGGATTACTATTTATGCTTTCGTTAGATTGAAGGAGGCCGACATAAGTGTACTATCTATATTGATTTTATGGTCGTTGTTCAAAATATGAAATAAACAATTATAAAGAAAAGAAATATAAAAAATAATTGGTTGCTGATGCATGGATAATCGATAGCTCATGGGTAGATAATAAATAGAGAACCCATTTCATTAAAAAATGTAACAACTAGATAAGGCATGGAAAGCAATAGGTGTTTGTAACTAAACATGTAGAATAAGTAACAAATAACCTCTTCATGGAACTTACATTTGATGCAGGGGCATTGGGGCCTAGGCGAAACAGTCGAACTTGATCGACAGAATGAGGTCAACCAAGGGGATTGCCAATGGCCACTGGTGCGAAAGAGATTGGCAGTCGAAGCTAGGAAATCGAGCAGAAGCTGTTGAAGTATAGTCGACAAGATGCGAAAGTCAAAATTCGACAAGATGGTTGAGATGCGACATCGACAGGAATGCGGCAAAGGCCAAGCGCGGAGGATGGGTTGGATTTAACTCGCAACCGTAGAGACTAAGTGAAGCCATCAAGTTACGTCGAGGACTAACGAATCATAGGATGGTCGACATGTAAAGAGGACATTAATAAGACCGACCACTGTAGCAAGTCAAAGAAGCGTTGTAGTCAAGGAGATCGACCTGGAACCGTTGAAGGTCGCTGAGGAAGTTATGGCAGTTAAGACGGTGGTTGAAACTAGTCTAGGTATCACCATAGGAGGAGGTTGTGCAACATGGTCAAGGGCGCTGCTAACTGCAGGATCTATTAAGTCAGAGGCAGAGAAACGGAAAGAGAAGGACGTCTGGGGGAAGCCAGCAGGGTGGACCTCGGGAACAAGAGAAGAGCAAAGTAGAATACTGGTATGGCGACACAGAGTGACGGATCCAAAATCTTTCTTTCATTGTTCAGAGGATCGGAGGACTAAGAGGATCACACATAAAGGGAGAAGAACACTAACATAATAGAGTTTTATTTCTGTATATTGTAACACGCTAAGGCCGACTGACTTGTTTTATTAGGTTGTGTATACACATTGCATTATATTCAAGTAATAGAAGCTAACTTATTAGCATTTCTAGTTCACATCTAGTCTTTGTGAGCGCGTTGTGTTTTTACTATGTGTTATTGTTAAGCAAGAGGGTCCGACCAAACCTGCCCTTGTGCTAGGTGGTATCAGATCAGCAACATGCTGAATATAGGAGGAATCCCGATATCAGCTTGCATAGCATCAAGTGGTATTCGAGCAGAAGAATCCTGTGAGAAGGAAGAGTCTGCGTAGGTGTGAACAACTCTAGCTACGGTTAGGTAGAGTTTTGCGTGCATGGTGAAAGTCCGGTTATGATTGGAGGAGAGGAGATTTTAGCTGAGGTTGAAAGAATGGCACAAAGAGGTGTAAATGTCCATGGTGTAGGACGAAGAGCACGAGGCACACGAGTCACAGTTGATCACGAAATGTTCGACGAGTGCATGCAAACAATGTGAATCTTGACCAATGAGGTCACAACAATCATGGAAAGCCATAGGCGTGGATGCATTCCCAGTGCGCTTGACCATAGCGCCGATGAAGTTGAAGAAATGGAATCCCAAGAAGCAGTTGAAGAAGAACCAAAATATAAATTTATCAAGAGGGTAGAGGAAAAAGGTTGAAATATGATGGCAAGGAGAATGTTGGTTTAGAACGACTAGTGGAAAGAGAAGGAGTCGGCACAGCGAAAGGCACTCTTTCGGACCAAAGTGTTGATTGCCGACAGGTATTGCAAGACCATTGTTGATGGTGGTAGTACCAAAAATTTAGTGTCGACAGAGGTCATCGACAAGTTGGGTTTGAGATGTCAGAAACACCCGAATCCATACAAGATATCCTCGTTACAAAAAGGAAATCATGTGAAGGTAACTAGATAGTGCTTGATCAACTTTAAGGTTGGAAAGCTTGAAGACATTGTACTGTGCGATGTAATCTTAGTGGATGCTTGTCATCTATTGTTAGGGAGGCCATGGAAATATGATCGGAAGATGATCTATGATGGTCAAGCCAACACAGTCACAGTGGGGAAAAATGGCACGCGGAGGATGTTGAAGCCAAAGCAGCAAGATCACCCCGACTGCTAGCAAGGAGAAAGAAACGATTGGGAGAAGTGAGTGTCGATGTGCTCAGCGATGGAATTCCTACTAGAGGAGAAACAATCGGGATGTTTCTCCATCATTCCGAAAGGATCAAGTGTCGAAGTGTCAACGACAGAAATAATTTTAGTTGAAGCTGAAAATATGCTTGACAAGTTTGAGAGCATAATAGTCGACAAGGCACTGACGGGATTGCCACTGACAAGAAGCATATCCCATCAGATCAACTTGATTGAAGGATCAATTTTTTCAAGCAAGGCACCACATAGAATGACTCTGACAGAGGGTCAGGAACTCAATCAAAAACTCCAAGAGTTGTTGGACAAAGGATTGATCAGAGAAAGTCTAAGCCCATGCCCGGTACTAGCAGTATTAGTGCCGAAGAAGAGTGGAGAATGGAGGATGTGTACAGACTCCATAGTTATCAACAAGATAATGATCAAGTACAGGTTTCCATTTCCAAGGATGGACGACTTGATGGATTGTTTGAGTGGAGCGAGATACTTTACCAAGATCGACCTGAAGAGTGGATATCGCTAGATCAGGGTCAGAGAAGGAGATGAATGGAAGACACCCTTCAAGACAAAGGAAGGACTATATGAGTGGTTATTCATGCCCTTTAGACTGACTAATGCACCTAGTACATTCATGCAATTGATGAATGAGGTACTGAATCCATTCTTGAGAAAGTTCGTCGTAGTGTATCTCGACGACATCTTGATTTTCAGTCGAACCAAAGCTGAACATTTGGAGCACATTTGACAAGTGTTGTGGAAGGTGCACGAGGAGAAGCTGATGGGGAACCTACATAAATATTTCTTCATGAAGGAAGAACTGGTGTACTTGGGATTTGTAATCTCGGGTAAAGGGTTAGTGATGGACCCAAAAAATGTGAAGGCTATATTGGGGTGGCCAAAACCGACAAGCACGATAAGAGTGTCGATTTTTTATGGACTTTCTAGTTTCTATAGGAAGTTCATTAGAGGATTCAGTCGAATATGTGCACTGTTGATCAAGTGAATGAGGAAATGGGATTTTAAGTGGATAGAAGCTGCCTAGAAAGCCTTCAACAAGTTGAAGTAGAAGGTGACCAAGAGCTCAGTGCTATCTCTCCCATATTTCGACAAAGTTTTCCAAGTCGATTGCGATGCAAGTGGAATGGAAATTGGCGCATTGTTGAGCCAGGAGGGCCGACCAATTGCATTCTTCAGCAAAAATTTGGACGAAGAGAAGTGGAAATATTCGATCTACGACCAAGAGTTCTATGCTATCGTGCAAGCATTGAATAAATGGAGGCATTATTTACTGCTTATATAGTTTTTGTTGTATACAAACCACCAAGCACTAAGGTACTTAAACACTCAGTCGAATTTGAATCAACGACACATGAAATGGGTTGAATTCTTGCAGGGATATACCTTCATGTTGCGACATAAGTCGGGCAAGTCAAACAAGGTTTCCGACATGCTGAGTTGAAGAGTTGCATTGTTGAACAAAACAACAATTCAGGCGACAGGAATAGAGTCAGTAAAGATGGAGTATGAGGCCGACGAGGATTTTGCAGAAGCATGGAAGGCTAGTCGCGAACCATGGAGTGTCAACAGAAATCCATACTTGGATCAGTTTATCCAAGAGGGATACCTATTGAAGGGACAATGGTTGTGTATTCCTGGGGGATTCGTAAGAGAGAACCTAATCCGATAACTACATAGTGGTGGATTAGTAGGTCATTTTGGCATTAACAAGACCAAGGCGTTTGTTGAAGAAAAATACCATTGGTCAGGGATGGCGATAGATGTCGGTAAGTGGGTATGATGATGTCGAACTTGCGAATTGGAGAAGGGATAAAGTCAAAATACGGGGTTGTATGCACCATTAACAGTATCGAATGTCCCATGGGAGCACCTGAGCATGGATTTTCTGTTAGGATTGCCGAAAACAAAGCAAGAAAACGACTAAATCTTTGTGATAGTCGACAGATTTTTTAAAATGGCACACTTTATTCCGTGTCAGAAGAAAAGTGATGCCATAAGCATTGTTGAACTATTCTTCAAGGAGATAGTCAAATTGCATGGGTTACTGAAAAGTATAACATCAGACAGATATACCAAGTTTATGGGTCATTTCTGGAGAACCCTGGGAAGAAGCTGGACACGAAGTTGCAGTTTAGCTTGGCATATCATCCAAAGACTAACGGATAGACCGAGGTAGTAAACGTAAGTTTGGGAAACCTTCTGATATATTTGACGGATGACAGACCCCAGCAGTGGGAGAACATGTTGGCGCAAGCAGAATTCGTATATAACAACTCTGTGAATCGGTCGACGGGTATGAGTCCATTCCAGATTGTTCAAGGTTGAAGTCCACATGGTGTGGTGGATTTGGTTGCAATACCAATAGATATAAAAAAGAGTGTGGATGTAGATACATTTGCAGAGCATATGAAATAAGTGCATGAATATGTGCGCAAGCGCATTGAGAAGAGCAACGTGGCATATAAGTTGAGAGCCGATAGGAGGTAGAGACTACAGTAATTCAACGAGGGAGACTTAGTCTATGTGCACCTAATGAAAGAGAGGTTCTTGACAGGAACATATAACAAGCTGAAGCTGAAGAATATTGGACCATGTAAGATTCTAAAGAATATTTCAAGTAATGCTTATGTGTTGGAGCTACCGAAGGAATTGAACATGTCTCTTAGTTTCAATGTATTAGATCTGTACAAGTATGAAGAAGTTTAAACAAGTAGCAGCGCAAAAGTGTCGAATATTGATTGGACAAGGAAAATTCTAGATCGACATGAGGAAGAGATCACTAAAGTAGCAGATGAGCACGAAGTTAGACAAACAAGGAATTCATGGAAGAAAGAATACTTAGTCCAATGGAAGGATGATGAGTTGACTGAGGAGACATCAATTTCAAATGAAGAATACAGAATAATGGCGGAGAAGTCAAGTTTCTTTTCACCTGGGGAGACTGATGCAGGGGCATCGAGGCCTATGCCAAATAATCAAAGTTGATCGACAGAATGAGGTTGACCAAGAGGATTTCCAATGACCACTCATGCGAAAGATACTGGCAGTTGAGCAGAATTTTTCGAAGTATAATCGACAAGATGCGAAAGTTGAAAGTTGAAAAGATCGCCGAGATGCGACATCGACAGGAATGCAACAAAGGCCAAGCGCAGGGGACGGGGTGGATTTAAATAGCTTCCGTAGAGACTAAGTGAATCTAACAAGTTACGTCGAGGACTAACAATTCATAGGATGGTCGACATGTTTAGACGACAGTCATAAGACTGATAACTGTAGCAAGTCAGAGAAGCACTGTAGTCGAGGAGATCAACCTGCAACAGTTGAAGGTTGTTGAGGAAGTTATGGCAGTGAAGAAGGTGGTTGAAAGTAGTCCAAGTGTCACCACGAGAAGAGGTTGTGCAGCATTGTCAGGGGTGTTGACAATTACAGGATCCATCAGGTCAGAGGCATAGTAGCAGACAAAGAAGGACGTCTCAAGGAAGCCAGCAACATGGACCTAGGGAACAACAATAGTGTAACATACCCCAAATCCAAGTTAGTATTTATTTTATAGTCCTTTAATCTTTATTTTATTAAGATATTTCACAATAATTACTTAACTCCACAACCATCATACATACAAGATAAAATATAGTCGCCACATGAACTTCATGATCTACTAAGGAAACATTGACAAGATATATACGTACACATAAACAATAAAGCCATCATAATTATACACATGAGAAAGACAAGATATACGTGGTTCACCCAAACCTATGGGCTACTTCCACCAAAAAGAGTCACCTCTTTTCTATTAATCAAATATAGAGTTACATCCTACAACAACTATTGCAATATTTACTTCTCAAGCCTCTCCCATTGAGCATACTTTCCAAAACAAACATAAGTATGTAAATTTAAATACAACACCTCATACTAGAATATTTATACAAGGGTCGATTTAATGATCTGGGTCTCCTTCAAGATAAGGATCACTTTATAATACTTTCATTTATAACTTCCCTTATTTTCTTATATCATAAAGGGCTAAGACCCGTCTTTGAGACATACTCCCATCCTGATAGGGTGATAAAGCTTTTCCTCCAATAATGTACTCATTACTATATATATTTCACTCAATAAAAGCACTAAGGGTTTAACCTCCCAACCTGGATTCCACTTGCTATATCCCATTTTACACATTAAGAAGGGTATAACCTATGGTTTATAAACAATACATAAAAGCTCAAAGGATTTCAAGAGAGCCCTTCTCATCCCTTCCAATACACCCATTCAAGATTTCACCCTCGAACTATACAATAAGCAATATATATAAAATACACCTTTTAAAATAAACTTAACACAATGCTATTTGATTATGCCATTTCCTATCGTTTTTGTTAGCAAGTAATTGGGATGATATATACATACACCAATACCATCCCATCAATGGATCGGAGGGATTGCGCCCCCCTCTAAATCTTCTTTGTTAAGTTTTGTAATATATATGTGTGCGTAATATATATAAATATCAACTTAAACAATTAATGAAGGGTTGTGGCCTTCCATGGAGGCACCCTGTTTCTCTTTCATCTTCTTTGAGTAGGTTATAACACCAAATATATATATAGAAATACACTCTAAACTGAAAACTTGGGGAAAAAGTACAACCCCAAACAATACTCCTTTGAACCAGTAATAAACTTACAATCTACGAGATCGAACAAGAAGCACTAAGAATTTCCGCCGAATATAACGCCATTGAAACTAAGTAAAAAAGGATCGAAATATTGTAATATAAGGTTCAATACTAAAATGCGTTGGTTTTAATACGGAAAAATAAGGAAAATATCAACTACATTTCTCTGTCAAGTATTACCTATGATGCAATCCCTCTTCATGGGGAACAATCAAACAACACCCCCTCCCCCCCCATGGAAGAATGTGCCCTGCTATCCAAATGTAATCTAGCTATTCAGATATGCATTTCATAAGAAAGAACATAACAAGAGGGGGATCGAGCTCAAGGAGCCGTCCTATCCCATTTCCGATGCAAAGGTTACCATACTCTGTCAAATAAGGAAATCAAACTGGCAGAGGTTAATGTAAATTAAAATTTATGTCAATCACCGAGATTGAGTATGCAGAGGTCGCTATAATACTGAAACTATCAATCCAAGGAAAATCGATATATGCAGAGCATAACTCCGCAGAGATTAAGTAAGCAGCGATTTGGCTTTATCGTCATTCTTCCCACCAAACAATGCTTAATCAATGCGCATAGAGGGAATCTGCTCTTCCCAGAAGACAAGGTTAATCGAATGAGAGAGATCTCTTTTCTCCAGTAAGAGTATAAGTTTACAACGGATCCCTCCTTAGAAAATCTGTGTCCCCTTTCTCTGATCGCCAATACTCCTTTTAACCCCAGCTCCCTTTCCTGCTCGAGTGACACTTGGAAGATCTATCATTCACACTGAGGCGCAAGTGGAGGCTTACCAGAGTTCCACAAGGTAGACAGCATGCGCCAATATCTACTCACTAGATTTACTGCGTGTTTCCCCACCAATATAATTCGCAATAGCTGAGTGCCCTAGTTGAGGCATACTACTTGGCTATAAAATTTATCTTGGATGCTATCGTAAGCAACAAGCATAGCCCGTTGTAGTGTAACTTCCTATTTTTAACATATATATACAAAAAAGATATGTAAAGTAAAATATATTCTTATCCTATAACCTTTAGGTATAATTATATATAATATTATAACCGTTATATATATATAATCTTAAGACATATATCTTCTATATATATAGATCACTAGTAAATGATATCCTAACCTTAATCTTATAAGTATATTTGATCGATTTTCTATTAATAATCTATCTCTTCCTTAACTTATGTACCTAGTTGTACCCCAAGGATAATTAAGAAGTATTTATAATGCTTTTATATTCATCGAAGCCAACTAACATTATTAAGAATACCCCTTTTATCTTACATAGGATTATCTATTATAACTATATGTATATATGTATATATATATATAGCTTTAAGATCTATAAAGTGCTTAGCCTAGAGAGGGTTGTAGGAGTTCGTTTATTATTCGGTGATGAATAATAGCTTCACCGAAAATACTACTTAGGACTTGAATTTAATTTAAGATTTAACCACATAGCTTACAAGGTTTACTGGTGGGGCCTTGGCCTTGAGCTCCTCACTAGAAAACCATTACACTAATCATTAACATTTACAAAATAATAGGCATAAAGGAGGGATATTACATCCTCCTCCCCTTAAAAATAATATTGTCCTCGGTGTTCACACCTTTCCTCAGTTTGAACAATTTCGTCCCTTTGTCTGCTTCATCCCGGTCCATTTTATTTCATCGTAATATACCAATCTACTTATCGAAACAAGTTCACTTTCAACATCAACCTCAAGGTATTACAACTTCTTACTGTGAGTAGCCCCTTTACACCTGCAACATTTGCTATCATCATAAAATATATGCATTTTATATTCATGATAAATACTTTAGTATTCGTCATACATCAAGATTTGTATTTCAAATCGTCATTTCATTACTAAGTAAACACATTCATCATGCCATTTGATTCTCAATCAAAGTTATACTCAAACCTACACGTACAGTTTGTTCTTCTGGAGTACCTCCAAAATTTCAATTGTTGGTGTCTTCTGCTCTTCTCAAACATTTTCTATTACTGTAAGACACGTAGTATTCATAACACGTGTGATCTACCCAACATGAGGATGATACCCATCATTTCATTTCCATAGCTCTCAGGCGTATCTCCTACTGGTGCTATTCAGGGTTTTCATCAAGAACATGTCAAGTGTTAGTAATCAACACATTAAGTGTTAACAGTACACCAAGTACTACAACAATTCAAGTGATGGACTAATCAACGGAGAAAAGTTTTAGACCCTTTTCCAGCATCAAGCAATCTAATATATTTTTTATGTACACCACACAGCGACCCGTTCTTCCTTGGTGTTATAATGTGTTTGCAGGTCTTGTGCCATCGAAGTCAAATTTTCAATCATCAATTTGATCCCTTTCGAAAGCAGATATTGTTGTTTTATTTGACATAAAGAACCAACATACCATTTGTTCTTTTCCTTGTTGTTAATTATGCATCTTCATAGCGGCTGTCCTCTTTTTCAAGGCATAACACATCATCAATCCATGATGGATTTACTTAAAAATGAATCATTCTATTGAATGTTCTTTTGGCTCACATACCTTTTTCTAATTTAGTTCTTTACTTGTTCTGGTTTTCATACCACTACACATAAGCAACACAATGTGCATAAACATATCGCTTAACTATCTTGTCAGCATAACCTTTTACTACATAAAAAGTTTTAACAACAATCAAATCAACCAATGTGTAGTATATGACATTTACCTCGTCAATACCATACTCTATCCAAGGAGTCTTGTACCATTCTCCGATTAGGTTGTTTGTTAGCAATCACTACTCTTTCCTTGAATGTAAGGTCGTTTGCATTATGCCATCTCATCGCAAACCATCTTCCTTCCTCAGAAATTTTTTTTAGATGATGGTTTTCTTTATCTGAGCCTCCTAATACCTGTACTCAAAATACATTAGCGATGATATCCAACATTACTCATTGGTAGTGATGACCCATTTTAAATATCGTCTTCTAAATTTTTTTTGAATTTGTTAACATGGTGTAAAACAGACTTCTGTATACTATAGTGATCAATAATATAAAATATATCTATGGTGGTTATTACACAACATTTGCTAATATCTCAAGATCATGTCGTGAATAAATTAATGCGGTATAGTCCATCCTCTTAACTTTCACTATTATGAGGGGATGTATTACGACTCAATACATCAGTTTTCGTTACTTATAAGGATTCATGATTCTTATTTAGTTATACAAATTTTCTTTGTACACACTAACATCATGTAAGTAACAATAAATTGTCCACATATATACTTGCATACCCTTATAAAGATAACCATGTATACCATTATAAGGGTGACCACATATCTCCTTATTATATGACCCTCATATGCCAAGGTACAAGTTTACTTGTATTAACACACATGAATCTATATACCAAAATAAAAATAGATTATCAAGGTATCCATGCATATAACGTATACTTCTATCGCATAAATCTTGATCACATAAAAGTATAACTTTTATAACAACCACTCATAGTATCCCAACATCCACTGTAAAGATCACTGGAATAAGAAAGATATAACATGAAATCATGCATTTTTTTTTCATATGTATCCTATTAACTAATTAGAACACACATGTATATTCTTCAAGTAATTATAATCAGTATCCTTTTGTTGAAACTTACAACCAAGGGTACAAGCGTGCTTCAATGTCATTCACTCATCCTATACAATCACAAACGAAAATGATATTGATTAACAAGGAGACTCCTACCAATCATTCCCCTTCATAATTTGACATCTTCAGATAAAAATAATAACGAGGAATACTCATTTTTGGAAATACATCAAGGCGAAGAAAATGCTAAATTCATTCTCAAGGAAGTAAATGCTTAGACTACATTATTACTTCTCTTGTAATCCAATCAACCTAACATGTTAAACTTCTAGTATTTGTAAACAAGCAATTTCCAATAATTATATCGTTTGGACAAAAAAGGGTTAGCCCTTACATCCTTTCTTATCATTGTGATAAGATTTAAATCTTTTCATAGGAAAATCACACATACTAGTTATGAAAATAATTATCTAACCCTCTTATCCTTTGGTTTTATTTAAGAGGAGTCTCACCTCTTCATAAAGAATATGTGTTGAAATTATTCCAAACAACTTGGTGGTACTTTAAGATAATACCTCATCTTGTCGTATCTTCTATATAACACATAACCTTTTACTATTCAATCATAGAGGAAGAAATTTTTACAAACTCTTTTATATCCTATTGTATTGCATCTTTCAATAACTAAATACCACCCATTCACACATATTGTCTGCATGTTCAATATATCAAGTAAGACGTAAGGTTACTCACCGATCTTATCCACTAAACAACATTTAGTTGGTTTATGCAACATAGTAAACATACTTTTGATGGCATCTGTATTTACCATGTTCATAAGTAGATGATGCAACATAAGTTATAAGTAACAAATCCTAGTTTATCAATATACTAAATCAATATCAACAATTCTTGTGGAGTATACTTTACATCTCAATCTCATTTGTTAGTTTTAAAACATAATGCTTCAATAGTGAGACTTACTTACTTGCAACCCATAGATGGTTATCGTTTACCTCTTGCTGAGCTTTGAAACTGAATCTGTCCCGTTGCTTATTTCAAGTGGAGTCTCTCACTTGGTTCATCCAACTCATTTCCTCATGCTGAGCCCACTATAGGCCCGAGTGTTGTAACTTGCGCTCTGATACCATATTGTAACATACCCCAATTCCAAGTTAGTATTTATTTTGTATTCCTTTAATATTTATTTTATTAAGAGATTTCACAATAATTACTTAACTCCACAACCATCATACATACAAGATAAAATATGGTCGTCACATGAACTTCATGATCTACTAAAGAAACGTTGACAACATATATACTTACACATAAACAATAAATCCATCATAATTATACACATGAGAAAGACAAGATATACGTGGTTCACCCAAACGCATGGGCTACGCCCACCAAGAAGAGTCACCTCTTTTCTATTAATCAAATATAGAGTTACATCGTGCAACAGTTGTTGCAATATTTACTTCTCAAGCCTCTACCATTAAGCGTACTTTCCAAAACAAACATAAGTATGTAAATTTAAATACAACACCTCATACTAGAATATTTATACAAGGGTGAAATTTAACGATCTGGATCTCCTTCAAGATAAGGATCACTTTATAATACTTTCATTTAGAACTTCCCTTATTTTCTTATATCATAAAGGACTAAGACCCGTCTTTGAGACATACTACCATCCATATAGGGTGATGGAGCTTTTCCTCCAATAAGGTACTCATTAGTATATATATTTCATTCAATAAAAACACTAAGGGTTTAACCTCCCAACCTAGATTACACTTGCTATATCCCATTTTACACTTTAAGAAGGGTATAACCTATGGTTTATAAACAATAATAAAAGGTCAAAGGATTTCAAGAGACCCCTTCTCCTCCCTTACAATACACCCATTCAAGATTTCACCCTCGATCTATACCATAAGCAATATATATAAAATATACCTTTTAAAATAAACTTCACACAATGATATTTTATTATGCCCTTTCCTATTTTTTTTGTTAGCAAGTAATTGGGATGATATATATATACACCAATACCATCCCGTCAATGGATCGGAAAGATTGTGCCCCCCTCTAAATCTTCTTTGTTAAGTTGTGTAATATATATGTGCGTAATATATATAAATATCAACTTAAACAATTAATGAAGGGTTGTGGCCTTTTATGGAGGCACCCTGTTTCTCTTTCATCTTCTTTGAGCAGGTTATAACACCAAATATATATATATAAAAATACACTCTAAACTGAAAACTTGGGAAAAATGTACTACCCCAAACAATACGCCTTTCAACCAGTAATAAACTTACAATCTAGGAGATCGAACAACAAACACTACAAATTTCCGCCGAATATAACGCCATTGAAACTGAGTCAAAAAGGATCGAAATACTGTAATATAAGGTTCAAATACGAAAATGCAGAGTTTTTAATGCGGAAAAATAAGGCAAAGATCAACTACATGTCTCTTTCAGGTATTACCTATGAGGTAATACCTCTTCATGGGGAACAATCCAACAACACCCCCCCCACCCCATGGAAGAATGTGCCCTGCTATGCAAATATAATCTAGCTATTCAGATATGCATTTCATAAGATAGAACATAACACGAGGGGGATCGAGCTCAAGGAGCCATCCTATCCCATTTCCGATGCAGAGGTTACCATACTCTCTCAAACAAGGAAATCAAACTGGCAGAGGTTAATGTAAAGTAAAAACTTTGTCAGTCACCGAGATTGAGTATGCAGAAGTCGCTATAATAATGAAAGTATCAATCCAAGAAAAAACGATATATGCAGAGGATAACTCGGCAGAGATTAAGTAAGCAACGATTTGGCTTTGTCGCCATTCTTCCCACCAGACAATGCTTAATCAATGCGTAGAGAGGGAATCTGCTCTGCCCACAAGACAAGGTTAATCGATGCACAGACAGGGATCAAGAAACCTGTCGTCCTTCTTAGTCTACAAACTATAACCCTAGCTATAAAACATATATCATTCAAATCAAATACAGACTCTACTCTATCAAGGAACTAGTCGGTTCCTTCATGCATCAAGCAGGGATGAAGTAATAACAAAAATCAACCAGCAATCAAAGAGCTAGGATTCCGCCCTTCCTGAACTTGCACCCTGAACGTCTAATCTATACAAAAAATTATAGAATCGATAAAATAGAATGGAGCTAAATCCTGGAGCCAATGCTTCCAAGCTTCACCGTGGGACCAGAACGACCCCTCCATTTACAAGCAATACCAAATAGCTGATAGAACTTAAGACAAGCTTCCACCGAAGGACCCCTCCATTTACAAGCAATACCAAATAGCTGATAGAACTTATTCCAGAGTTCCACAATAAAAGGACACTCAATGAAGCTTCATTACCACACCAAACCACAGCATCATCATCAGCAATAAGCCGGATACCTGCAGCATTCAACCCATGTATATATGTCTTCCATTCACTGACCAAAGTCTGTGGCAAATTAAGATCAACAACACTAAACCAATAACCAGAGACATCATTTTTAACAATAGAATTTAATGTAATCAGGCCAGAACTTCTCAAAACGCCAGACAGATCAGGCGAAAATTTATAAGACTCTTTAAGCCCAAGAATCGGGTCCACTCCAATGGCCACCTCTGAACCATTACCAATTTTCCAGCAAAGTTTATGAGCAAACCAACAATAGACCTTCATAAAACCTCTCCAAATTGGGGAAACTCCCCTCACCTTCTTCTTTGGTTGTCTTAACCAGTGAGAAATATTAGAATTGATATATTTAAGAAAAATGACTTTTGACCAAAGGGAACCACCATATATAGCCCTCCACAAACTCTTCAAACGTAAAACATCACTGAAAACAGTCAGGTCTTTTAACCCCCAGCCTCCCGAAGTGAAGGGAAGAAATAATCTCTCCCAACCAACAAAGGTCAAGTTAGCACGATTCAGACCTCCAGTCCATGAGAAGTTGAAAAGAAGCCTCCTTAAAGAATTAATTACTGAGCAAGGAACTGGGAGAAGAGAAAACCAATAGACCGGCGTCCCCAGCAACACAGATTTAGCCAGAGTAAGTTTACCGCCAATAGATAGCAACCGGTAAGTCCAATGAGATATTCTTGATTCAAAACGCTTAACCAGCCAATCCCGATCTTTAATCAGATAACCATTGGGCTTTAGGTGAAAGCCCAAATATGTAAAACCATCAGAGACCTTGCTACATTTGTGAGGGAAAAAAGATTGAATATCTGAAACCCTTTCATCACCAACCTGATTTTGAAAAAGACAGAATTTTCATAAACTTACTTTCATGCCAGAGGCCTTACAGAAAAGGTCAATAATGCCATGAAGCATTCTCCATTCCTGAATTGGCGCAATCCCACCAATCAACACATCGTCAACAAACAAAATGTGTGTCAAAAATAGATCCTTAGATATTTTAATACCTTTTAACTTTCCTTGCTCATGAGCTTGCTTAATCGTCCTGCTCAAACCATCAATTACCAAGAGAAATAAAAGTGGAGACATCGAACAGCCTTGACGAATACCTCTTGAGTAGCTAAAGAAAGACATAGGAGCCCCATTAACTAGAATTGCAATATTCATCGTATTAACACAAGCCATGATCCAGCTAATAGCTAAAGCTAGCACACCAATATGAATCAACAGAATCTTCAAGAAATCCCAATTGACCCTATCATAAGCTTTCTCTAGATCCATTTTAAACAATATAGCACTTAGCTTCTTACATTTAATGGAATGAAGTAACTCTTGAGTGATACCGATAATATCATGTATCTGTCTATCTTGTAAGAAGCCAAACTGTTCAGGTGAAATGAACTTAGAAAACACAGGCTTGAGATGTCCTGCAATAATCTTAGAAACAATTTTATAAGCAAAATTGCAAAGTGCAATGGGTCTGAAATCCGCAAAGATCTTCAGATCATTCACCTTTGAAATAACAGTAATGAAAGTAGAATTTAAAGCACTTGATAAATACCCCTGACATCTAGTGAATTCAACCATAATATCCAAGAAATCCAAAAAAAGCTCCATAGTCCAGCCATCTGGCCTTGGACTTTCCTCTTTAGCAAATAGTTTAAGAGTTCTTTCCACCTCTTCAAATGTGACCTCTGAACATAACAATTCTGCATCTTCCCGGTCAAAATATCTTGGATAAAATCTAGCCACTTGAAGCTGAGAGGACAAATCACAACTGTTATCATCCGAATAAACCAGAGAGAAGTGCTTTAAAGCTTGAGCCTGCAGATCCCTAGCTCCAGCAACAACAATCCCTTCCTCATCTGCCAATTTCCAGATAGTGTTATTGTTTCTCCTAGCAGATGCAAAATTATGAAAGAATCTCATATTTTTATCACCAGACTTTACCCACAAAGCCCTACTTTTTAACCGCCATTCCTTCTCTTCCATCAAATATATTCTTTCTTTTTCAGCTTCCAAATTTTTAAGCAACTCCAAATCACAACCAACTAAAGGCTTCTCTATATTATGCAAATAAAGCTTCTGCAGGTAAGATTCCACATCGACCAGATTACGTCTGTCCCACTGTTTCTTCTTGTGAATCCAATTTGTAACCTTTCCTTTCAAGACTTTCAACTTGAAACAAAAAAGATCAACATGATTTAATTGAGACTCACAACCTGCTTTTGACCACACATCTCTTACCAGGCAATCAAATTCTGAATTTGATAACGAGGAACAATCAAACTTAAAAGGCTAACTTAAAGTCATAAAATTCTCCTCCAATTGCAAATAGATAGGCCAATGATCCGAGACCTTTGAGTCACCAACCCATGAGCGATACCGACACCACTTCCCCAACAAAGAAGAATTCACTAGAAATTTATCAAGTCTTTTGTGAATACCTTCACACCCATCGCTACCATTAGACCAGGTTGGGACAAGAGCCCCTGTATAAACATAAATAAGGTACTCAGAAAATAAGTGTGCCAAATCATCCAATTTAGCCTTAGTTCTCCAAACTTCCTATGCCGGCCTAGTAAAGTTAAGATTCCCCGCAACAATAATATTTTCCATACTTAAGATCCCGGACGACTGCAGCCCAAGCCAAAAAACCTCTCGATTTTTATAAGGGGCATAGCAATTAAGAATTGAGAGATGAAGATCTGAAGACTTCCAAGACCCCTCCATTAAAATACCCCAGGAGGTCTAAAAAACACTAAAAGAATAGACTCTAGGGTCCCAAGCAACCACCAATCCCCCAGACATTCCATTTGAGCTGACTGCAGAAATTTCCCAACCAGGAAAAACCCCCGCAATTTTAGAAATAGCTAAAAAATCAACACACATAGTCTCCTGCAACAACAAAATACTAGGACGAGAAGTAGAAATTAAATTGGAAAGAGCCCTTACTCGTACATCCCTACCCAACCCTCGAATGTTAAGAGAACAAATAGACATTAAGGGACATTGTCGTAGGGGGGGAAATCTCTAAGGCCCCCAGACGAGACAGACGAACCAGCCAACCCCTTCCCAAGAAGAACTCCACCGGGATCAGAATTCTCAACCCAACCGCTATCAATTTCAACAGAATCAACAACAGGACAATGCATCTCCTCATGTGTCCTTATTCTTTCCAACACCTGAGCAATAACAGAAACCGAATCATCACCCAAACCCTTCCCCTTCCTAGCAGACTTCTTAGCTTTCCGAATAGTTACATTCTGGAATTTAGCCGAATTGACCGAAAGAACATTAGGATTGACATAAGGGTTTTTAGAGAAAATCGATAAATGGGTGATAACATCAAAATGAGGCTTATAACCAGCATCATTCAATAACATAGAGTCATCAGAAGTAAAAGGACCGTGCTCCAAAGGAACAGAAGCAACCCTATCAACCCCACAAAGATCAACTGATAACCCCGACCCAGACACCCTGCAAGTAGAAGCAATATCGGGATGCAGGCTATCCCCAATATCAACAATTTCAATATCAGAATCCAGCCGCCTCACAGAAGAACGAGAAAGATTCACACCCTCATTCAAAGGCTTAGCATTCTCCCCAAACAACCCCCGACAAATCTTAGATTTAGAAGAAAGGGAATCATAATGGGTGACAGAAGGAAAAGCCCCCTCCTTCCCCAAATTCAACACAATATCACCAAAAGCTATTTTCTTATCTAAAATGTCTTCAGCAGCTAGTGCTAACATTAAATCTTCCTCAGGGATATAAGGGATAGGAGAGCCAATTCGAGGAGAATGCTTACCCGAAGTTGGAGCACAATCTTTAGAAACCCCAGTCATGCTTGAAGAAACTTTAGCAGAGGACCCCGACCGCTCAGAGGACTGCCACCAATGCGCCTGACCCTTTCCCTCTGGACAATGAGCTTGAATATGACCAGTCTTTTGACAAAAATGACAACAAAAAGGGATACGGAAATAATCTAGACGTTGATGCCAAACCCTATATCCCCACACCAATTCCACCTCCACAGGAAAACCTCTTGCAACTTCAACCTCCACCATCACCCAAGATGAGCGACGATCAAAACTATGAAGTGATGAATTATCAACTTATGTACTTATGTACCCGGTTGTACCCATGAGATAATTAAGCAGTATTTATAATGCTTTTATATTCATGGAAGCCAACTAATATTATCAAGGATACCCCTTTTATACTACATAGTATTATCTATTGATAACTATATGTATATATGTGTATATATAGCTTTAAGATCTATAAAGTGCTTATCCGAGAGAGGGTTGTAGGAGTTCGTTTATTATTCGGTGATGAATAATAGTTTCACTGAAAATATTACTTAGGACTTGAAGTTAATTTAGGATTTAACCACACAGCTTACAAGGTTTACTGGTGGGGCCTTGGCCTTGAGCTCCTCACCAAAAAACCATTATAATAATCATTAAAATTTACAAAATAATAGGCATAAAGGAGGGATATTCCAAGTAGAGAAGTGTAGAAGATTGGTGCGAAGACACGGAGTGAGGGATCCAGAATCTTTCTTTTGTTGTTCAGAGGATCGAAGGACTGAGAGGATCACACACAGAGGGAGAATCACACTGACATAATAGAGTTTTATTTATGGATATTGTAACTAGCTAAGGCCGACCAACTTGTTTTATTTGGCTTTATATGCACATTGTATTTAATTCAAGTAGGAGAAGCCAAATTAATGGCTTTTCTAGTTCACATCTAGTCTTTATGAGCGCGTTGTGTGTTTGCTGTGTGTTATTGTTAAGCAAGAAGGTCTGACCAGACCCTCCCTTGTGCCAAAATTACACTTAAGTTGTCGGTATTCACTGGCCACAAGTTAAGTGGTTATGCTAGTATTATAACTCTTGTATATTTCTAATGGTTATGTTTAACTAATAAGTAAACTCTAATAAACTTTCATGACCAATACTATTAGGATATAAAAAATATAAAACAAATACTTATATTAAGTAAACAAAAATTGTATTGTATGGAAACTTCGGAGATAGTCATGTATGTTGCATTTTCAATAGATTCAACATCAACCATATATTTAGAGAAATTAACGCTCAAGCTAGCCAACTTTTGAAGTAGAGAATATAGCAAACGCAAGGCACTTTGATTTATTCCACCTTATGGGGAATTCTACAAATGATCCAATCCAAAATAAATTTTATGTGAATTATCAAGGGGAATTTTACAAATGATCCAATCCAAACTAAATTTTATGTGAAGTATCAAGAGCAAGTTTCCTTTTTCTCTAGAATGAATCTTTGAGCCTTACTAAAATTCATTGAAAAATAAGGAAAAAATTCAAATTAAGAATTATTTTTTAAATTTTCAAAGTAAAACAATTTTTTAAGTTTGATATCGCTTATTGGAAAACTATCATGCACGTGAAGATTGTATTTTGATCCATTTTGTAATGGAATATAAAAAAAATTTATTAAAAAAAAAATTAACTGGTATCCCCCAAAGGAATGCACAAGCAAAATGAGATCAAATGGCATGAAATACTAAATAATATACTAAAACTGAATTCTTTAATATTTCCTTTTTGGGACAACTAGTGATAGCTAAGTAAAAAATTTTAAAAAGTTGTGAAAGTTAGATTATATAAGATAGGTGAATAATTGCGTCGAGAGGCTCTCTACAGGCTAGTATGAGGGAGATCTTGTGAGTCGAGTGTTTGTACAGCCCAGTATGAGGGGGATTTTGTGAGTCGAGTGTTTGTCGATATTGTCGACCATAAATAAAATGTAATAATTAAAAGTAAAATGTAATAATATGAGGGAGATCTTGTGAGTTGAGTGTTTTTGGATATTGTCAGCCATAAATAAAATGTAATAATAAAAAGTAAAAAGTAATAATATGAAAGAGATCTTGTGAGTCGAGTGTTTGTCGATATTGCTGACCATAAATAAAATGTAAAAAGTAATAATATGAGGGAGATCTTGTGAGTCTAGTGTTTATTGATATTGTCGGTCATAAATAAAATGTAATAATAAAAAGTAAAAAGTAATAATATGAGGGAGATCTTGTAAAAGCTCCTTGAGTGCAATACCTGAGAACAGGTTTGCACCTCGGGAGATTTGATCCCTCTCGGCACTTCATAGAGCCTAGGATTTGGATCTAGGTTGGTTATATAAAAATTAAGTTTCATGGCACCTTCATTGTGGTCACACAAGGCACATTAAGAATGTGTAGAAGCTTAATCATTTCAAACTTTGAACCATATGCGCAAATTGTCAACGTTAATCCTTGAAATTGCATTTTTGCTTGCAAATTCCATAAGCATAAGCAATGCGATAGGAGGTTTCCAAATCACATATGACCAACAATGGTGTAAATCAAATAAAAAACTAAATTGTTATTATATATTTTTAAAATCTTACATTATTTTAACATTTTTTCTTAAAAAATTAGAAATATGTATATTGAAATATGAACCAAAAATTTATGTAAATAAATGTTAATGGTTTTGTGAATTTAGTTTTATTGTAAATAAGCATTAATTAGTTAATTTAGATTTTTTTTTGTTAGTTTTTGGTTTTAGACAAAATTCAAATTTATAAATATTTAAATTGTGTTTTTGAATGTATAAATGAATTCAACACCCTTAAATATCTTTATGGCATTTACATTATGCAATTTTCACAAGTAATATATATGACTCTAAATTGTTTTTTGAAGATTTCCAACCATAGTCAAAGCAAAACAAACCAAAAAAAAATAAAGATAGATAAAGATAAAAACATAGAATATTTAGAATACATTTGTAATTTATAAATTATTATTTGTAAATTGAGATGTTACAATCAAATATAAATAAAAAGAATTGAAAATTTAGGAATATTAATTTTAAAATAAGATTTTCTTCTTAATAGAGAATCATAAATAGGTGACCTAGGAAAAAAGGTTAGAACTTGGACTAGGAAGCTCCAAACGAAATTTAGTAAAAATTGACAGGTAGTACACGGAATGTACTTTGGCAGGTAACATTTTTAGAGGCCGAAACTGAACTAGTGACATGTGGCACGCCGTACAAGTTCGCTCTCCTGTTTTATCCCATAAAAAGGTCACGTTATGACACTTGGAATAACTCTCTCTCAAAGAATCGAATTGAGGTCAGAACTATGGGGTTGGAAAGATGACAGGTCGGGCTACCACAGGTAGAAGTTTTAGACCCGGTGGATCGGAAAGTTCGGGGTTACACCAGAATCATTCAGGTACATATTTCTATCAAAATAGAATTATTTTTGAGCACCTTCATTCATGGCTTCGGGAATTTAGGGTTTCGGAGAAAGATGGAATTTTTGTAATCGGAGACCACAGCTGAATGCTACTCATCAAAATCGAAATTTAGAGACCAATATCAAAATTTTTGGTTGGGCAGAAGGGCGGGCTTGGTCAGACCCTAGTTCGGGACTTTGATTGGAAAAGTGCAAAATTAGGGCTTCTGCAAAAATGGGAATTTTTGGAATCTGTGACCACGACTAGAAGCTCCTCAGAAAAATAAAATCCTAGAGCTTTGGATCGAACCTTTTGATTGGGAAGAAGGGTGGGCTTTATCAAACCCTAGTTCGGGGTCATGTCTAGTGAATCTAGAAGTTTCAAAGGAAAATTTGAGGGGTGAAACTTTGCAGTTTTCAAATTCTGAGTATACCAGGTTGATTAGCTCATCAAGGGGCATCTTTCTATCCTTTGAGAAGTTTGAAATTCAAAGTTTGAATTTTTAGGGTTTCCCTGACAAACCCTAATCTAGCTCCAGATCCAGTTCCTGCAAATCAAGTGGATTGGGTTGATCCTAGAAGAGAATGGATTGGTCACCTACATAAGTGAAGAAGTTCATGTTTCAGAGGGAGATGAGGCTAAGGCCTTACATAAGAAGATTACAAGAAATCTCGACAGGTATGACTTATCCAGGTATGTTTCAAGATTAAGTTTATGGTATATTTGTCTTCATATTATTACGGTTAGTACAATCTTGATTAAATTTAGACTTGTCATATCACCTTAATAAAATTATGAATGCATGATAGAAGATATTCATCGATTAGGGTGTTGACACTTATGATTGTACTAATGCATTATGGTGTTGTATGAGGTTTATGTTGTCCGCTAACATGAAAGGTACACCAAGAAAGACAAATCATGTTCTAGTTCAAGAACATATGATCATGGTGACATGAAGACAAAGATTCATCCATTGTCATGGATCACATAGAAGATCTATTTATGAGGTATGTATAACTTGGTTCTATAATGGTTAACTTACGAGATATGCAGGTTACTAGCACAAATCATTGAAGAGAACAAGAAGACATCATGTGGGTATGCTATACATAACTAGTTAACATACTAATTTAGGTATGTTTTTCTTATATCAAGTTAGAATCCTACCTTGTGATAGGATCTCTTATATAAGTATACATGGCATGATTGATAATGATTATTCATAGGTTTGAATAATCATGGGTGTATGCATATTATGTTGCTTACCTTAATTGATGATATGACTAACCATAAGAGTCATGAAAGTATAGGTTTGAGTAATAACAGGTTTAGGCATATTATGTTTCTTACTTTAATTTATGATATGACTAACCATAAGAGTCCTTGAATACTAATGCTTATTATTTCTATTTGAAATGATCATGACTATACATGCTTAAGATTATTGTGTTTTGATAGTATTGAGAATATACTAATAAATGTATGATTATGTATGAGATCTCAAGGATATCACAATAATGATACTTGTAAGCATGCATAGTGATCGAGGATGGATATAAGTTCAAGGATAGGTAATCTAGGAAGAAAAGATCAAGAGGGAGCACACTCCAGTAGTTTCTGCAAGGATGCAGATATTCAGAGGGAGTCGACCACTTCTCACAATCCACATCAGAATGGAATTGCAGAAATGTTGCAATGATTTAGAGGGAGTCCACCCAACAACCAAACAAAGATAAGTATTTGAATTATCATTTTTTGCATAGTTGATTGTTTAAATAATATTGTTCAATGATGTATATACTGATGTTCCTAGAATTAGGCTGTGTATTTTGGCATATTAGAATAATTGCATTAATGAACAACATACTACTAATATGCATATAATGGGTAAGTGGTCTATGGCACTATACAACATTCCATTGCTACTTATCTAGAATGAAACCTCTTTGCTGACATTTTGGGAGTTGTGCACACTCTTAACAATGTTCTGGTAGAGATTGGAAGGCATCTAGAAAGTCATGGGATATGGATAAATGTTGTATTGAAGCATTGGCTAAATTAATTGCATGACTGTATGACATATTTCTTTAGGAGTAAGAACTTGTTCTGAAAACTATGAGATTTTTCTAATCATGCAATTTAACTTGTTTTGTAGGAAAGATCGTATACCATCACCTACAAAAGAAGGACTACAACATTTGTTCCAACAACAAAGTTATCTATTGAAGATATTGAAGATGTTGAAGTTCCCAGGATTCGGAAAGAATGCCGTGATCAAGGAGTACCATTCGATCATGAAGAATGATATTTGGGATGCGGTCCCAAGACCTGAAGGGAAGTCTGTTGTGACTTCCAAATGGATCTATAAGATCAAGCCTGCTACAGGTGGCAGCATAGAGACTTTTGTTCCTGTAGCCAAATCCACTTCCATTAGATCAATACTTGCTCTGGCTACAGTGATGAAATGGAAGATACACTAGATGGATGTCAAGACAACTTTCTTGAATGGTGTAGTCGAAGAGGAAGTGTATGTGGAGCAGCCGCTTGGGTTTGAGACACATGACTGAGATTCACATGTGTGCAAACTAAAGAAATCCCTGTATGGTTTGAAACAGGAAACCAAGACCTGGTATGGAAGGATAGATGGCTTTCTGTCAAGTTTTGGCTTTACCAAGAGTAAAGCGGATTCCAACCTTTACTACAAGGTTGAGGAAGGCAATCCAATGATACTACTTTTGTATGTGGATGACCTGTTTGTTACAGGTGAGGATAGATTGATTTCTGACATGCAGCAGAAGCTTGCTGCTGAGTTCGAGATGAAGAACTTGGAGATGATGCACTACTTTCTAGGTATGGAGGTGTGGCAAAGTGCAGATGGAATCTTCCTTGGACAAGGGAAATATGCAGTAGAGATCCTGAAGAGGTTCGAGCTGATGGACTGCAAGGCCATGGCCACACCTATGGCATAGAACCTGAAGCTTCTATGTGATGCTTCATATGAGCCAGTTGAGGTCACTATGTATCGTCAGATGATTGGGTCCTTGATGTACCTGACGAATATGAGACCAGATATTTGCTTTGCGGTGAACACATTGAGCCAGTTCTTGACGGATCCAAGCAGTGTTCACCTAGTTGTTGTTAAGCATATTTTGAGGTACCTGAAGGGTACAATTGATTATGGGCTCAAGTATGATGTGAATCAAAATTTTAACCTGCAGGGTTATGTTTATTCAGATTGGGCAGGAAGTGTTGCAGATAGGAAGAGCACTCTGGGTGCTGCTTCAGTATGGGATCAGGTGTGATCTCTTGGTTTAGCAGGAAGTAGTCCTGCATAGCATTGAGTATAGCGGAAGTAGAGTATGTTGCAGCTTGTTCAGCTAGTTATGAGGAAGTATGGCTTCGGAAGCTATTGTCTGAGTTATTTGATATCCTGCTGGAGGCTACTAGTATCATTTGTGACAACCAGAGTTGTGTGAAGCTATCTGAGAATCTGGTGTTCCACGATAGGTCGAAGCACATTGAGATCAAATATCACTATATCAGGGATATGGTGCAGAGAGGAGCAGTGAAGCTCCTGTATGTTGCGACGGACGAGCAGATTGCATATGTGCTGATGAAACCACTAGCCAGAGTGAAGTTCAAATACTTCAGAGGGAGGCTTGGTGTTCTTCAGATTGATGACACTTCAAGGAAGAAGTGATGGACGCATTTGCAGAAGCCATTCCAAGCATGGTGGTAGGAGGATCCTCCCATGGCTATGGATGTAAGCGCTGTGTGATGAGCATCAGGACGATGCTCCAATTACTGCTTTGGATATGTATCAGGTGGATACATTGTATGATCAGGTGGATCATGTATGCATCAGGTGGATGCATGATATGTATCAGGTGGATACATTGTATGATCAGGTGGGTCATGTATGTGATATGCATCAGGTGGATGCATGATATGTATTAGGTGGATACATTATATGATCAGGTGGCTCATGTATGCATCAGGTGGATGCATGATATGTATCAAGTAGATACTTGGTATGCATCAGGTGGATGCATTAGATGATCAGGATGATCATGGATGACGAGCTTCTGGATGTTGCTCCAGATGACATGCATCAGGATGATGCAGTGATGATGATCAAGATGATCATATGTGATGACATGTATCAGGTAGATACATTACATAATCAGGTGGATTATGTGTAATGAGTTCCGAAGACACAAATGCACATGAGCTTTTCGGACATAGTTGTAGATGTGTTCTCCCATGGCCGTGATGTAATTGCTAGGATTTTCCAACATGGTGGCAGATGTGTTCTCCCATGGTCATGATGTAATTGCCAAGGCCATTCGAGCATGGTTGTAGATGTGTTCTCCCATGGCTGAGATATAAGTGCTGGGGCCATTCGAGCATGGTTGTAGATGTGTTCTCCCATAGATGCGATATAAGTGATGGGGCCATTCGAGCATGGTTGTAGATGTGTTCTCCCATGGCTATGATATAAGTGCTGGGCCATTTGAGCATGGTTGTAGATGTGTTCTCCCATGGCTGCAATATAAGTGCTATGCCATTCTCGCATGGTTGTAGATGTGTTCTCCCATGGCGTAGATGTAAGTGCTGTGTGATGTGCATCTGGGTTGTGCTTCATGAATGATGATCATGAGTATCAGGATGATACTCTATGGCCATGGACAAGTTGTGGACTAGCATGTAAAAGGTCCTGGGAGATCCGATAGGTTGATCTGTGTGCTCGTAATCAGTCCCGGGATGCTCTTTCGAGGTTTTGTTGACTCACGTAATAAGTCCTGAGGATTCCACACTATGGCCAGTGATGATGAAGACCTGCAGGTGGTGGGCCTACATCCAGTATAAAAAAGGATTGGCTCTATTGAACTTCCTATGATGAGTAGATTCAGAGATTGATTGAGATAGCAGCAGCAATGATGATGACGATGATTCGAGGATGATGATTTGCTGATGATGATCCATAGAAGAAGACTTGTGCTAGTAGATCTGTGTCGAGAAATACCTTCCTAGTTAAGAGGAAGTGTTGATGTATATGTAACTTCTGAATGTATTTCATATATGTATATTTTACTCCTATAGAGATGGTATTATTCCTCTATACGGAAGTGTTTGTATTCCTATAGAGATGTTATTATTCCTCTATATGGAAGTGTCATCATTTATATTGTAAGTGTCATAACTTATACTTGACGGGTTTTTAGACCACCTTGTTGGGGTCGGCCCTGTATAAGTCATGTGGGTCGAAGGCTTATTAGACCACCCTATTGGGGGTTGTCCATGTGGGTCAAAGGGTTATTAAACCACCCTATTGGGTGTCGTCCCAGTCAGCTTTGTGTTATGTGGTTAAGTTGAGGCCGACCTAGTAAAGGTTATTAGGCAAGTCAAGTCAAGTATAAATAGAGTGCGGGAGGCACTCTATTTGATCATTCTATTCTCTCACACACTCTTTGGAGAGTGGCACACTTGTGGAGGAGGAGAAGTTGTTTCTAGGAGATGTCTATCTCTTATGCTTGGGTTGTATCATTGCTCTATCTATCTCTGAGGAAGTTATTGGGGTTTTTCACCTTTATGGTTTTCCCCAAGTAAACTCTATGTCTCTTGTGTGCTTGCATTATTGTGTCCATGATTAATATGTTGTACATGTTGTTCTCTCAGTTAAGATCCTAGATCAAATTGAAGTAAATTCTGAAAAACTAACATGTTCTAGACATAGAGTGATCTGACACCTCAACTTCTCTTAGATCATACCTAACCTTGATCTATGGCTTAACACCCGATTGGTACATGATCTCTATTTAAAGAGCATGGAGGGTCATTGTCTAGTTGATCGATTATGAGAAGCTCATTTGTAACTTTCTTTCTTTTGCACAATAAATTGCTCCGTAGAAGCTATTTGGCAGGGGCCCTGGAGTGTTTCCCTCTCGAGGGTTTAAACCACGTCAAAACATCGGTGTGTTGATCTGTGATTTGTTTGTGTGAAGTGGTTGCTCTAGGTGTTTGGTCTTTTGGGAGTACCTTGTGTACCTAAAAACTGTACGTTAAGTTTAGCAAGTGTGATTTCTACAAACCCCAGATACAGTACCTAGGGCACATCATCTCGAAGAAGGGGTATAGTAGTTGACCCCGAGAAAATTAAATCCATAGAAGAATGGCCTACCCCCACTTGCGTAACCGACATAAGATAATTCTTAGGCGTAGTCGGATACTACCAAAATTGCATTGAGAACTTCTCTCGAATTGCTTGTCCTATGAAAGCCTTGCAGAAGAAAACAACCAAATTTATTTTGACGACAAAATGTGAAGAAAGTTTCCAAAAGTGAAAAAAACTTTTGACTAGTGCACCCATCCCATGGATTGCCGACCCCAATGGGGACTTCGTAGTTTGCAGAGATGCAAGCAAGGAAGGGCTCGGTGGAGTCCTTATGAAAAATTACTTCCGCTATCTGTTACGAGTATAGGAAGTTAAAGGAACACGAACATAACTACCCCACACACGATCTTGAACTAGCCACCATTATCCATGGCTTGAAGTTGTGGAGGCACTATCTCATGGGAAAGAAGTTCCTATTAAAGACTGACGACATGAGCCTAAAGTACTTATTTGACCAATTGGACCTAAATTCCAGACAGGCCAGGTGGATAGCCTTCCTTAGTGAGTATCACTTCGAGTTAAAACACATAAAAGGGAAAGAAAACAAGATCGCCGACGCTTTAACTCGACGAGCCCATATGTTATATGAGGTGGCCATGAGTCAAAACGACTCAGATTTACACCAACGAATTAGAACGGCATGTCAACATGACCAGTTCTATGTCAAGAACCTTAATAAGATCCAAGAGGATAGGT
Organism: Larix kaempferi; assembly: GCA_027924585.1. Taxonomy (NCBI): domain Eukaryota; kingdom Viridiplantae; phylum Streptophyta; class Pinopsida; order Pinales; family Pinaceae; genus Larix; species Larix kaempferi. The sequence goes on along the minus strand of BSBM01000310.1, from coordinate 3,904,801 downwards.
TATTGTTGGCAGGCGGTTAGGATGGGTCATTATCGCAGCACCGCGAGTGCTGCAATACCGCAGAAGACGGAAGGCCGAGCGCAAATAATGTCATTTTTGGTATTTTTGAGTCAATTGTACTGCGATATGCGGGTTTTTGGGTCATTTAGGACCATGTCAGTTAGTTTTGGGTCAATTGGACCAAGTTGGTTAGATATTGGGTCATTTTATCAAAAGTGTCGGTTAGGAAGTTGTTAGAAAGTGGACAAGCATTGTAAAGGTGGAAGCCTATATATAGACATAAGTTGTAAGCGTTGAATCATCTTTTGGTATGAATCCTTAGATATTGATATGTGCCTGTGTATCTAAGAGTGATCTGTGAGATCTATATTTTGCAGAGATATTCTATCTGCGTGTTTTGCAGAGTTAATATGACATGACAGAGCTATTGTGCAAAATCCCTGTGTTTCTTCTATATGGTAATGCATGTTGTGATATATGAATGATGCAATGTTTCCTTAATGCGGTATTTGCTTTACTGTTATACTTGTTGCGATGATGAATGTTTCTGTTGAATGCTGCTATAAATATAAATGATGTTTGGGTGAATTGCATAAGATCTATTTTAATGTTGCAACAAGTGAAGTAATTGAGCCGCAACCATCCTCCTTCATTCAGCGGAAACATAATTCCGTCAAATATTCCTGAACATCTCGGGTGAGACTTCATCTGCTCCACAGGTGTTGCTGGACGGGGTTAAACCTATTTGCGCCGGTGCTCAGGAAGATCGCAGTATGTGTCGACAGTGAGTGGAACCCCTGTCTACTGGGTTTGTGTCAACAGTTATTCCAACAATAGAAGGAGTATAATATAGACGATTCAGGACTACTATGGTCAAAAGAGAGACTTTATGTCCCAGAAGGCGGAGACATTAGACCTAACATCCTCACGGAATTCCATCAGAAACCTTACCCAGGACATCTAGGATATCAAAAGATGATATCGGCAGTGAAGAAACACTTCTTTTGGCCTAAAATGAAAGCCAACATAGCTTTATTCATTTGTAAATGCCAAGAGTGTCAGTTGGTCAAAGAAGAACACCAACACCCTTCAAGACTACTGCAACTGTTACCCATTCTAGAGTGGAAGTGGGAGGTCATCAGTATGGATTTCATAACTGGGTTGCCAAAAAGTATGAGGCAAAATGACCCCATCTTTTTAGTGGTAGACAAGTTATCCAAGGAAGCACATTTTATACCAGTAAAGTCTACCTACAAAGCCATTCACATCGCAGAGATCTTCCTAAAGGAGATTTTCCAATTGCATGAGATACCCAGGGAAATCATTTCTGATCGAGATACGAAGTTCACTAGCAACTTCTGGAGAGCATTGTTTTCTGGTTTGGTGACACAACTACAATTCAGTACTGTGTACCATCCCAAAACCGACGGAGAAACAAAACGAGTAAGCCAAATCCTTGAGGATATCCTAAGGATGTATGTCATGAACAACCCCACCAAGTGGGAAGATTATTTGCACCTCACAGAGTTTGATTACAACAACAAATACCAAACCTCTTCCAAGATGAGCCCTTTTGAGGTACTCTACGGCAGGAAATGTCAGGCACCCGTGACTTGGGACAATCCGGTAGACAGACTTATGTTAGGCCCCGAATTACTAAAAGACTTGGAGCAACTAGTCTCCAAGGTACAACAAAACTTGAAGGAGGCACAAGACCACCAAAAGAGTTATGCGGATAAGAAAAAAAAAGACAAAGACTACTAGGTTGGCGACCATGTGTTCCTAAAAGCAAAGGAAAAATGAATCTCTTTGAGATTAGGATGATGTAGGAAACTAGCCCCCAGGTTTTGTGGACCTTTCTAGATACTGGCCAAGAAGGGACCAGTAGCATATGAGTTAGCCTTACCAGCTCATGTAAAAGTTCATAATGTTTTTCATGCATAATTATTAAACAAATATGTATACGATACTAAACATGTAATTGATTGGTCCTTATTACAGATGGAACTCGAAGGGAGTTCATACCGGAACCACTCCACATTCTGGACAAGAGAGAGGTGCAGGTTAGAAGAAGGACCATTACCCATTTGAAAGTGCAATAGAGGCACTTCGTACCAGAGGAGGCTACTTGGGAAAATGAGACAACCATGAAAGAGACATACCACGCTTTATTTCATGACTTTATTTCTAGTCCCTAGAACACCGGGATGGTGTTGTTCTAAGCGGGGAGGGATGTAATATCCCAAATTTTGACTAACTAATTCTGATGTTATATATTGGGCATAAAAGCACCAACACATACTATTTGTTTTGATTATTCGTCATAATCCCTAGTGCACATGATTCATTTCTTTTATAGATATACACATTGGGCATGGACCCTGATTGACACACTATTGTTATATATTAGGCAAGAAATCCCGAATGGATTGATTATGTTTTGTTATGTGAATTGGGTACAGAACCCTAATATACTGAGATGACCTTTTGTTACATACTGTGTAGAGTTATGATTTATATGATTGAATTATATGATGTGTTGAGCGTGGACTCAGGAACACAAGGATGACCTACGTACTCGGCATAAGCCCCGATGTACCTAGAGGATTTTATTATGTACTGGGCGTAAGCCCCGATGTACATTGAGTGTTGGGCGGGAGCCCTGGAGCACTCCAAGCTTGATAAATAAATACTGGATCCGAGGCCATTACACATTCTACATGTGCTTCACAAACACATTCTAGCTACGAGTGTTGAGCAAGATGTTCTAGAATTGCACTAGCATAATGCCCATGTGAAGACTGTTGAGTTAAAGCTCTGAAGAGCACTCGAGGTTACTTGATCTTAAAATTGTTGAGTCAAGAAGACTTTGAATAACACTTCTATTTCATCACATTTATTTGAAATTGGTTAAATGAATCATTTTCTATCTATCATCAAGTGCTGCGGAAACTACCATGTTAAATGAGGGAATCCAACATGCAAGAGAGATTTAGAGGTACCTAACCAAGCCAGTTATCCAAGCTTACCAAAAGACTCATCCAAAGAGTTGGACCTTGCCCTTAATATCTAAAAGAAGTATCATGAGAGATACATAAATAAACTAAAGGAAATTAAAATAACTTAATTACTGAATGATTAAGAATAGTCTTAGGTGAAAGACATGCATGAAGGCTATAGACCTCAAAGTTAATATTACTATTAAAAGTATTAATAATAATGTTATTATTATTTATTTATAAATAAAATAGATATTGCATAAAGTTTATGCATAGAATGGCTATCACATTACAATTAATAGTATTATTAATTGTCTTGTTAATATTAGTAATAATATAGTTATTATTATTATTAATTAAGAAATTATTATTACTTCTAATTGAGAAATAATTTAAGTTACCTCAGGTAAAGCCCCAGTTAAATAAGGAGTAAATATTTAAAGTAAATATATTTTAAAGATATTATATTTCAAAATTAAGTAAAAACTAAAATATTATTTTTCAAACACCTATTTTTTTTACCAAAAACCAAGACTCACCTATAAAAAGGAGAACAGATCCCAAGAGAGGGGAATCTTTTTCATTATCATTCTCTTATGGTAATAAAAGAGAATTTTGCTGCAAGAACTGAAGAAGTGGACCACATTAAATTTCCAGATCTGATTCAGCAGTTCAACCTAGGGACTCTACTTCTCTTATTGCATGTTGGAACCAGCTCGGGGGGATCTAGTTATAACCATGAATGGTCTAAGGGTCATGGTTGGGAGGAACATGGTAGTCCCAAAGTTATTCAGTTAAAGGTTCATTCTATAGGTCAGTCAAGTCCATAAGTTTTCTGCATTAATTATTGTTTGAGTGTGTGGGTGTTGCAGAGGAGGATCAAGCTTCAAAGTAACTAGTTATGGACTACAATTCTCCATTTCAATTATAATAGAAACTAGGAGCATTAAAATAGGATTTATTGTACAGCACTATTCTTCTTCCCTTAATCAAAATTGTTATCTCTACTAAGTAGGAGTCTAAACTAAAACCGGAAAAAGGTCTAGTAGAGCTATCCTAGCTAGCATGTGCTAGACATACTTGTCAGCAGAAACCTTAAAGACCGAATCATTACGTAAATTGAGGACTGAGTTCTTGAAAAACTTATTTAGTTAAATCTACATTTTATTTCTGGAAAACCTCATACTATGCTTTAAAATTAATTTTATAACTAGGTTTAATTCCTTTCCCAGCTATTACGTTTCTTTTTTAGAATTTAGTTTTCTTTTTCCAAATTAAAAACCAAACAAAAATCAAAGTCTAGAGCACCCCATAGTTTCAAAACGCAGGTAGATATCTCAAATCCCATTACCATCATTTCTTTTCTTTAAACACAGAATCACAATTAGGAAAAACACAATCTGAGAGAGGCATTTGTTTATTTAAACCACTTTCTTTGTAAACCCTGATAGCTACTATAGCTATCCTTTTGCTGTTCTTTCCAAATTCAAGCAAACCAAACAATTACGATTTCTCTATCCTTAGGTTCCAGAAGTTTAAACATCTCATAAACCTATTAATTAACTTCCTAAATTATAGATTACTAGAAACAAAACAAAAGATAACCAATACACAGGATTGGATATCCACCAATGTGGACCTTATATTCGCTGAGTTCTCAAACCCCAGACCAAGAAAAGCTTGTCTATACATTTAAATCTCAAGTCTACAATTGCTTATACGTTTCATCAAAACCCTGATAGGCATCACTTACCTACAAGAGTCAAATCTACATCAAACGAAAGCAATACTTTTCAATTACAAACTGAAGACATTCTTTTACTAAGTTCAAACACAGGTTAAGGAATCGAATCCCACTACCTTTCCATCAAAATTTTATTATACTGTTGAAATCACCAGAAAAGTAGCATGAAGAGCGAAGCACATTCTTCCTCACTCAAACAAGTAACCAACATATCTCCCATCAAGGGTTACATTTCATACCTACGAATTTGAAATAAAAACTAAAAATGTAGAGGTCTGTGTACACCATGTTATACTTGGTCACGCCAAAGTTGTAACTACCCAATATGTTAGACATAGATTCATCCATCGGTCAACTAAACACAGGAATGATAGAGCTAAGCTCTTAGTTGCTCATATAGAAGCACCAAATCGAAATCCTTCATGACAGAGAAAAAAATAGAAAACACAGAGACCATATAAGAATACTAACCATACATATTGCATGAAATACACAGAGGCCAAACATTTTAAAATACCATCCATACATATTTCATAGAAAATGCAGAGCCCAAATACTTAAAACAATATCCATACATGTTCAATGGAAAATGAAAGTGACTTATCCCAAGTAAAAATATTCTTTTCCAAAACCCCCAAATTTATACAATATGGGTATGTATCCCCATTAAAAAGGATTAGAGTCTCTACAGAGCCAAATGGCCAAACTACTAGATGAAAACTAAAAACCCTCCATGGTTATCCCCATCTGAATGAAATAAACACATCCAATAACCGGTCTAGTCAAAGGCGACCCCTCTAAAACTTCAATTAAGTTACAGTGATCCCAAAGGGCTTCATGAAGTCCCACATAGCAAAGATAAACATCACACCCCTCCATAGATGCGATAGGAAGGACCAAGGGTTGGTGAGACTTGAACCTGCCATTCTCATGCCAACATCGCCAAGGGTGTTGGTCATCTAATAGCAAACCCACTCAGAGGATATCGCAACCAACCACTTTCCAGATACATTCACCACGAAGTTAAACCCTGAGACAAATGTTTAAATGCTGGATAAAAATAGAGGGGAAAAGATCTTATGCGAATGAAGAAAAATACCTGATCACTACCACCTTACTCTTTAGCTCTATACCTAGCAACCATCAGTTGCATTGACCATGAGTGTAGCTCAGGTCAGAGCAGAAACCACCCAGATGCAGTGAGGGACTATTCAAATCCAAAGAGATATGAAGAACAACAAATGCAGGTGTAAAATCAGTTAGACCAAAAGTAATACTTTTCCTTTGCAACATCACGACGTTTCCTTTTCATGGTAGCTCCTTTTAGAGTTTGATCTTCTTACAAATATTTTACTTTGTAATTACCTGTACCTGTGCATCTGTCATTCATACATGATCATGATCCAAGATAATATATTTAAATTTCTTGGCATGGCACTTCTTTTCCAAGTACCCTTAGTCATTATCTACTTGCTTTTCCTTGAAAAAGAAATCATATTAATGTTCATAACATGAATTGTGCATGAACATAACATAACATGTGTATAATCTAATCATAAATGTGCATAACATGTGTATAACATGAGCATAAACAACTCTCGGTATGCTAGAGTATACCAGCTCAATACCCAAATAGGATTTGTCAATCTAGGTGTTCTTGAGCATAACATTACATAATATTTGTCAATCTAGTTTAATAGTAGTTAAGGGGTTACTGATGCTCCAGAGTTTCTATCTCAACATCAGCTAATCACAATGAGTCTAAGTGCTCCATAACGTTTTACTGCTCAACACTTACTCAACAAATGCTCCAGATATTTTTATTGCTCAACACCAATGAAGATCTTATCAAACTAGGTGATCCCTCTTGTATTCACTCAATCACCAAATAAGTTCTCTATATTTATTACTGATGTAGGGTAGTTACAAGGTCTGTTTATTAGCCCTTATTGTAGATTTGGTAAAATAGATTCAACACACGAAGTAAGCATAACAAGAATCAAAACAGAATTTGAAAACTCATATTTGTAATAGTACTAACATATAAATATACAGGTAGTTCAACCCATGAGCCTAAGACAAGCCCATGGTAATTCATCTCAAGCCCATTCCAATGGTCATAAACGAATACCTTTTCAAGGATTGTGGTCTTATATTATGGTGCAGTCTAATACCGTTTTATGTGTGATCCGAGGTTCCTCGCGACTCAACATCAGATCATATTAATCCCTTCAAGAATTTATTAACACTCTATGCATGTCTTAAATATTCTAAACATCATTTTAAACAAAACATGATACTTCTAGTATCTTTTAACAAACATGTATCAATTATTTCAACAATTCTTAATTTCTTTACGTCAATTGCTATACATATTCCATTTATTTCACTTAACATTTCTCATAATAGGATCATCGTGTTTACTTTGTTAACTTCTTAAATATATTAAATTATTCCTCTAGTTGACTATCATTAGTCTAATTGTAAGTCAACATCATGCTACATGTTTTAAACAGTCATACCATTATTTTTAGAAAATACCTCATGTATTACCTTCCATTCACAAGGCTTTGGTGAAGTCCCTTGCACCCATATGCACACTTCACTTACAATATCTTGCTACATGTTATTTACATCATAATCACTTGTTCATCATAAAGAAGAACATAAGATTTATTAAGTTCCTGTCTTGATTGTCTATAAACATATTGTTTGCCACCAACCATTCTAATGCGTAGTTCTAATGCATTCCCTGATTTTTCGACAAGTATAGTCAGAATTGGATTCGGACATATCTTTGTACTGTCGATATTTTAAGCATAGGCTATACCTTTATAAACTTTTATATTATACTCTTAGTAGTGCTATTTGTATTTATGTCATTTCCTCAGACAAATTTAACACAAAGTTTTCAATAACAAATTTCATGAAATTTTTATTGTAAGTCATTCTTCGACATTTATGTATCTAAACGTACCATGCACATATATTTGTATTTTTACTATGAAATTATACAATCATTCAATTAGTCTTCTTCGCATGCTTTTAGTACTCATAACGTAAGATGCAGATATCCATAGCATAAGGTAACCACATATGTATTAATAAACATGTCAATTGTTTCGAAATTTTACCACCAAGTACAACATCTACCAACTTTCCTGAATTTAACTACTCATGTCGAGTTTCTGAGACTCCTCTCTTGATTCTACATCTTGTTTATGTTTTACTATTACTTTTAATATATGAACTTCTTCTCGTGCTTCAAACACCATGTATTCAAATGGATTATACCTTTTATTTATTCCTATAACTTTCTATACTATGGGATAAATGCATGTCGTGACTTTCTACTCATACAAGAAGGTAATTATTTCTATCTCTACCCAAAATATTGCATACCTTGCCTAAGCAAACATTTCCAACAACTTGTTTATCACATATTCGAATCTCGAATCTCATTTTATGCTTCTTTAGTACTTACAATTTATGACGCAACACATGTGATAATATTCTCGAGAATTTGTCTTCAATTACTAATGGCCAATGCACCTCTGATGCATCTAACTATTCTTGTTAAGTTTTGGAACTATTTTTATGCCATTATTAGTCATGACCTTTATTCTAGGTTTAAATTATTTCTTATGAACGACTTACATCCCGCTTCCTTAAGTATATTCACTTATACCATACTATTTTTTTGTAGATGCACTCTGTAGTTGTGCGGTATTCCCCCTTAATGTTCTTCAATGTTTGTTTCTAAATTATATATAGAAGATAATTACTACATTTATGCATGTAGACTTCATGAATTCATGATCATACAGGAGGTGAAGATATCCATATTTATCCTCAGGTTTTTTTTACTAAAGGATTTAAACCCTATCATTCTTAATTGGGACCGAAATTCGTCATAGGGTTTTTAAAACATTTTTCTTTGCTATGTAATCCTTTCTACTTGCTTGACTATAGCATATAAAACAATTTTTAATGATATACTAGTTTAGCTAATACTTAATATATTATGTATGTCAAAAAGATAAAGAAATTTTGATTAGGTAATTTACTACCGAAGACGTATTGTATTTATATACTATACAAGTACATAGCACACTCGCTTGTTTAGGAGTCCATAGGCCGTAGTGTTGTAACTTGGCTACGTATTTTGTTTTCATTAGCTCGATTGGCTTGTATGTCCTGATACTTTCATTTAATCCCACCACCAGCTCCTCTTCTGGAGGAAGTAGATTCCAAGTTTTTGTGTCGACTGTTTTTTCTCTCTGTATTCATGATTCAGTTTGCTCTTATATCGGTAGAATCTAGTCAGTTTGATAATTCTTTAAAATCCATAAGTAAAGTTTTGAAAGCATTTTTTTGCAGCGGATGTATTTTTAAGTAGTGATCCCAAAAGGTATCTGAGTGTTTTAATATGGGCTCTCATACCACTTGTAATGTCCCTAAAATCCTAATATAAAAAAAATTATACTGGGGTCTGTGTAAGTTTAGTGTTAGGAACCCATGTCTTTAGTTTGTTAGTATATTGTTGTTGGACGCATATGCTTTGTAAGTCATCCTGTAGTATTTGTTGATCCATAGTTTGTGTTATTGTTGTTTGGTGCATATGCATTGTAAGTCACCCATAGTATTATTGATCCATAGTTTGTATTGGCCCATGGTTTTGATCCATAGTATTGGCGCCTAGAATTAGTATATAAGTGTGTGTTGAGGCCTATGAAGGCACCGTGAACTTATTTGTATTGAGCTTGCTCAAAGGAGGTTTCCCCCTCGAAGTGGCCCTTGATCAATAAAAGTGATTATGAGTTATGTTATTTATGTTATCTCATGTATTTTCATTAATCAATTGTTGCAGGTTCTTCACATATGGTATCAGAGCACTTTCTTGGGCTCGTTGGGTGGAATTTCTACCAATTTTTTTTTGTTCGCCTCTATTGCAAGTTTGGATCTGGGAATAATCCCTATCCGCTTAACTATGGGAAGTACTTGGGAATAATCCCTAAAACTCATTGTGATGAGTATCACAAGAACCCCAAAGTAGCTGGCCCATTGAGAGGACCTGCCAGCGAAAAGGGAAACGACCCCTACCTGATTGACTAGTTCCCATCCGTGAGGTAAACCAAGAGATGTCGTTTGTGCAAAGCAGTTATCAGTTTTACCTGAGCCGTGGAGTGAGGGGTACTGCACCAATACACAAGCTGTCAGACAACATTGGTGGCTGAGTGAAAACCCTAAACTGTTAAGAAGCCGTACATACCTGGGGTTCATATCTATTTTCAGCTGAACCATTGTCAATCACTTCCGCGCCACTTCAGATCCAGTCGTTTCAAATCCATCTGCTTCAGATCTATTCTGAAATCCATTTCAGATCCATCCATTTCAGATCCATCTTTTTCTTATCCCTTCCACGCCATTGCAGATCCATCTGTTTTTTATCCCTTTTGCGTTGTAGGAGATCCATTCTGGAAAAAAAAAGTATAAAATTCAGTTTGTTCACCATATCTCCCTTGTTTTCACTCTGTTTCCCTTGAAACTTCCCAGACACCCCTGTCATCCCATTCTGCATATTTCATTCTTGAGGACCCTATCCCAAATTCCACTTCCCAAAGCCTGAAATCCCACATTTGTCTATTTTTAGGGTTTGTCATAACTTCTTCAGATTTCACCGAATCACCTTCAAATTTTACCACAGAGTTCCTTTCCTCACTCTGCTTCTTTGTCCCTCTTTGCCCCTTTTTCTCATTCTTTCACCCTGCTTCTGAAATCCTCATTTTTTGCTTCCCTGTCCATTCGACAGTGTCCAAAACCTAATCAAACCCGAATTACCCTTCATATTTTTTCCCAAATCCATATTTTCCTTTACTGAAATAGTTCGTTTATGTTTTTCTACACACTGAACAAATTTTTTTTATAAAATTTAGTTTTTTCGCCATATCTCCCTTGTTTTCACTCCGTTTCCCTTGAAACTTCCCTGACACCCCTATCATCCCATTCTACATATTTCATTCCTGAGGATCCTATCCCAAATTCCACTTCCTTAAGCCTGAAATCCCACATTGGTCTATTTTTAGGGTTTGTCATAACTTCTTCGGATTTCACCCAATCGCCTTCAAATTTTACCACATAGTTCCTTTCCTAACTCTGCTTCTTTGTCCCTCTCTGCCCCTTTTTCTCATTCTTTCACCCCGCTTATGAAATCCTCATTTTTTGTTTCCCTGTCCATTCGTCAGTGTCCAAAACCTAGTCAAACCCTAATTACCCTTCATATTTTTTCCCAAATCCATATTTTCCTTTACTGAAATAGTCTATGTTTCTGTTTTTCTACACACTGAACAAACAAACAAAAAAAAACTTTTGGTTATGGTTGTCACCCCCACAGGAGCAAAAGGCATGGAAGAAGCACTAGCAGCCATCCAAGCCAAACTCCAGGATCTGGATGAAAAATTTCTCGGCCTCCATCTTGAGCATTAAGCCATGAACAACAAACAACAGTTCGAGTCTTCATCAGACAATGGGTTCTCTTCTTCCAGCAATTTCCGTGGTCCGAAGCTTGATTTTCCTTGCTTCAATGGTACTAATCCGACTGGATGGATCTATCGTGCAGAACAGTATTTTAGTCTGCATAATACTTTTGATGTCAACAAAGTTCCACTTGCATCCTTTCATTTGGAACATGAAGCTCTTCAATGGTACCGTTGGTACATCAAGGCTCATGAAGAGCCAAAATGGACAGATTTTTGCCAGCTCCTTTTGCAACGATTTGGTCATAGTGCTTTTGATGACTTCACAAGATCCCTCACTAAACTTCGCCAAATTGACACTGTGAGAGAGTACCAAATTGAATTTGAGAAACTAGCCAACCACACCGAAGGATTGCCAGATGACTTCTACTGGAGTTGTTTTATCAGTGATCTAAAGGATGCAATCCGCTCTGAGGTCGAGATGTTCTATCCCAACACAATGATGGAAGCCCTGGGGTTGGCTAAGTTGGTAGAGGACAAGATTGCATCCCAACAGTGATCTAAACCCACTTTTGTTCCCTTCCTAAATATGGGTTCTCAACGACCTCCCATCCCGCCAGCACCTCGACCAACTCCTATCAAGCATTTGTCTGAAACCGAGATGCAGGAACGCAGAGAAAAAGGGCTTTGTTATAATTGTGATGAGAAATTCACTCAGGGACATAGATGTGTTCATCAAAAGCTTTATCTCTTGTATATGGATTCTCCACCTGCCTCCAAAAATGGTGAAGAAGCTCCAGATACAACGGATGCTCAGGTTGACATTCCAGAGCCACCTATTGACCCTCCATCTCAAGACGACCAGCCAGAGATATCTCTCCATGCTTTAGCAGGAATCACCACCCCCCAAACCATGCAGGTCAGGGGTTACTTCAAGAAGCTTCCTCTTACAATACTCATTGATTTTGGTAGCACTCATAATTTCATTGACCCTTGGATCGCCAAACAAGCTGACTGTTTTATCCATCCTTGCTCCAACTTTGAAATCATGGTTGCTAATGGGGGCACCTTACCTTGCAAAGGGAAGTGTCGTAATGTGCATATCTCTATGGGAGATTATAACTTGTGCTCTGACATGTTTTCCTTGACCTTAGGTGGATGTGATGTGGTTTTGGGCGCTCAATGGCTACGCACACTTGGACCCATCTTATGGGATTTTCCTGAAATTTGGATGCAGTTTTTCCCCAATGGACAAAAGCACACATTGACCAGCTTACAACCAGGGTCTATCAGCATCATAAGTTCACATCGCATGGAAAAAATCCTTAAGAAGAATTCACATGGTGTCATTTCTTAGATCCATTCCATTCAGATGCAACCATTAGCGGTCTCCACTGTTCCTTTGGATCTACAACAAATTCTGGATCGATATAAAGGTGTCTTTGTTGAACTAGTGGGATTACCACCTTCAAGGCCAGAGGATCATCGTATTCAGCTCCTTCCTGGAAGCGTTCCTCCCAACATCAGGCCCTATCGCTACCCATTTAACTAAAAAACAGAGATTGAAATGCTCGTTAGGGACTTACTAAAGCAAGGTATTATTCGCCCAAGCAGTAGTTCCTTTTCTTCACCAGTTCTTCTTGTCTGCAAAAAATATGGGTCGTGGTGCCTCTGCATTGACTTCGGAGCACTTAATCACCTCACTATGAAGGATAATTTTCCAATTCCTGTTGTTGATGAGCTTCATGGTGCTCAATTTTTCTCCAAGTTGGATCTTCGTTCTGGGTATCATCAAATTCTGGTTCATGAGGATGATATCCCTAAACCAGCTTTCCGCACACACGATCGCCACTATGAGTTTTTGGTCATGCCCTTTGGCCTCACTAATGATCCTTCCACATCCCATGCCTTGATAAATAAAATATTCCAGCCCTACTTGCGGAAATTCATTTTGGTATTCTTTGATGATATCCTCATCTACAGTAAAACATGGGATGAACATCTCCAGCATCTGGATCTTGAAATGAAACTTTTCTCTGACCATCATCTCCATGCCAAATAGTCTAAATGTGTTTTTGGATAGCAGGAAGTCGAGTATATTGGGCACATTATCTCAGCACAAGGGGTTCGCATGCATCCTGCCAAAATTGTTTCCATGAACAATTGGCCGCATCCTCAGACGCTCAAGAGCCTTTGTGGTTTTTTGGGGTTGAATGGCTACTACCGCAAGTTTTTCAAGGATTATGGGAAGATTGCATCTCCATTAATTGCTCTATTGAAAAAGGATGCTTTTACATGGACACATGCTGCTAATTGTGCATTTGACAAACTGAAACAAGCTATGTGTACTACAAGTGTTCTAGCTATGCCTGATTTTTGCAAGCCCTTCACTATTGAGAGTGATGCTTGCGGAAATGGACTTGGTGCTTTTTATCGAACAATCCACTCGAGCGGACGCGAGTAGGATCTCCCTAGCTCAAAGAGAGTCTAGAACAAATAGAATAGACTACCAATGCATTTCCTAGATCTACTTAAGGATCGAGTACTAGATGTATTACCTTTCACTTCGCAATCCTTTCTCCCGAATACTGCTCCACGTCCCACGATCGTCAGATCCAAGCTGCAAGACCTGTCAAGACAAGAAACAAGAGAAACGAGTAAAAGACATCTATACAATAAGAGATATAAGTAAACAGTTAAGCAGGTAAACTACTCAATATCATTGCATGCATGAACAATATTGGTGGAAAGCATTTGTATTACTGTAAAAAGAGGGAAGTACATAATAGAGATATAGAACTACAACCAAGGCTTCCAAGGGTGATTTCACCAGCATGTAGATACCATAGACTTCCTCCCCTTGGGATGGGAGTGAGCTTCATTCATACAGGACTAAGTGGATAGGGTATGGATAGGATAGGTTGAGAGATGGTAGGAGAGGCTTAAGGGATCTCTCCAAGGTATTAGGAACCAAGTGCCAACTCCTCCAAGAGGTCAGGGATAGGGTCCCAAGTCAGCAATCTTTGAGAAGGACCTCGAAGAAGCTATTTTCACCATCTAACTAACCTCGTCGCACCCTATAATGAGGCAAGGTGCGATGTCGCATGTTGCTCAAAACCTAGCAGAATTGGGTACAAATCCTCTCTGATTGATCACTTAGTCAAGGTATCTTCATGGGTGTATACATTGAATCTTATGATGAATATATTTTGGGTGTAACAGAATGCCCCCCAAATCATGAAGCTATTGAAGATAGACAAGTGAAGTGTTTTGATGGAAGTAATGGCAATAGACTTGTCAGACGAAATACACTGCTACAATACAACTGACTCTGAACTGACAATCTCATATGAAGTACAACATGGCTGCCGACCAATATAGTGTAGATCCATGGCAATAATGACTGACTGAACACAATCATGGGTATTAGACACAAGCATAGATCCATGATGAGATGATAACACAGCCACGACCAATACAAATGTGGATCCATGTGATATAACTCAATACAAACTCCATCGCAACCTGGGTAAAACATGACTCCCCAGGGTCTTCAAGCTGAACCCGCAATGATACGAATCTATCCATGTGATTACAAATGTCTTGACGTCGAACATGTTAGAAACCACTTGATTATCGACCATTGATGTAAACTATTAACAAGTGCGAGGGAGATCACCATTGATGTCAATGATTCCCAAGGTATCACAGTACACATCATCAAGCATGAATAAATGAGTTGAAGTAAAATGCAAGACGAAATCTTTTGATCAAGAGTCAATGATGTAAACTCATGATGAAAGCGAGGTAACCTGCCATTGAGGCATGGAGGGCCAAGGTACTTGATTGGTTTCTAGATTCAATCCTCGGATGATGTGTTGAAGTCGACAAGGATGAATCCGTCGAAGGAGGGCAATGATGAATCTCCCATCAATCGACACGAAACACGACAAAAATGTATAGGGTAGATTGGATGGTACAGTAACATGCAAGACTGACTCAGAGTAGACTGAGGTAATGGCGGGTGTACTGACTACAGATGATAAATGATAGACATATTCTTGAACATGGGCATGGCATGACTTGGCAGTATTGACACAATGAGTGCGGCACAAATTCTCAAAGCGACTGGTGATGGAAGCTTTTGTTTGAATGAATCAAAGGAGTAACAAGACTCATGAAATAAGTGGAAATCAAGGACAAACGAATGATCCAAGTGCTGTATGCAAATGCAGATAAGTGTCATGTTCAAGAACGACTACATACTACCACTAATAAGGTATGTAACACAAACGCTTTCCTTTTTCCCCATCATGAATGATGAGTGCCTCATGTGTTTTTTACGAGCTTGATGAGGGTAACCAGATGCTTGGTATAGCTCATCTCATAGATGAGTCCAATCCCAAATGTTTTCCGAACCTGCGATACGAGGGGTTTGTCCCATGACGGGCCCTTCAATGTGAGAATTTTAAGGAGTCCATAGAAGGTAAACTCGGTTGTCATTTCATGTTTAGAAAGTCTGAAAAGAACTAAAGAAGACTCCAACGGTCCTTTTTTGTAAAGTTAGCCTCATCACCCAAAAAAGGGTAAAACAACGCGGGAGAGGACTCTTCCAGTCATGATTGGCTGGAGTATACCTTTTTCGTAATTAGTGCCTCTTGGTTCGAAAAAGGGGTAAACTATCGCCAGGAAGACGACCATTCAAATGCTTTAAAAAGCATGAACATGACAAGTTTGCTTGGCAATCTTTTCATTTTTTGAGAGCATGAAAAGAGTTTAACAGTAGACTCCGGGGTGTGTGCTTTTTTGTGGAAGTTTAGCGAGCCCCAAAAAGTGATAAATCATAACTCGGTACTTGTTCTCGTAGTTTCATGAGTACGAGAACAAATGAAGAGTAAACTCATCATCACACAATAATTACAAACTAACCATTGCAAAAATAACGACAAAATGTTCAAGGGGTGTTCATACCTGTGACGACCATTGTGATACGAGGAATGGCACAAAAGACTACTTACAACTCCTGCACACTAGAAAATGTGTCAAATAACCCCAAATATGACAAAAATGGTCAAAAACTATGATGAATGGCCTAAGAGCATCAAAATATTTGGAAATTAATATTTCGTTCTATTTATAAATAGAAAAATGGGCCAAAAATAGTTTTCATTTTTTCATTTGCCAATTTGGCAGGAGAAGTACCAATTTGGAGCCAAAACTTCCTTTACCAATTTCAGGAGCTACGATCCGCCATTTCACCCACCGTCAGGAGCAGGTAAGCCTAAACTTCATCTAGCAACTTTCTAGTGGATTAGATTTTGTTTTTAGGTTCAATTTTTGGGTTTTTTTATGAATTCATGGAGGGCTATTGGGCTCTCGGCTCATCGCAGTTGGCCCTTTCGGGAACTACGACGAGACTGACTCGGCGCAAGTCTCGAATGAGTGAAGTGCGACAACATCGCACTGTATGCAAAAGTACAGTGCAACGACGGAGATGCATTTCCCAAACATCAAAATGAACTCAAAAAAAGAACTTGCTGTGGTTGAAGTAGGATCTAACAGTGTTTAAATGTCCCTTTTGGCAGGTTGCTAGCAAGCCAACATGGTTTTAGAGTGGTGGGAAAGAGAACACGAAGTAGAATATGTACAAGCTGCCAATGATCCACAATGCATGGATTCCTTGAGGAACTATGGTTTGCTCGTGTTCTTTGAGATTCAGGGGATGAGATCCCAAATCCCACTGCTATCACACATGCTCTAGAGTTGGGGTGCGGCCCAAAAATATTTCATTATTGGTGAGCACATCCTCACAATAGATGTTGAGGACATATATTTCCTTACTGGTTTGTCCTAGAGAGGGGACCCTATATCTCTTACTGGAAAACGGGCCAGTGACTGCACAGTTGATGACACGGTGTCACAGCATTATACCCCTCTTGCTCGATCTTCCAGTGGGAAGATTCTTATTAGGGATGTGGTGAGTCACCCACTGCATGCCATACTGTTTACTATTACTAGAGTGGCAGGAAGCCAAGATCCACACATGGCTACTCGAAATCAGATGCTTTATGCGGAGGGCTGCATGTCCCCCATGGTTTTCAACTGCTGCGAGGGTTTCCTGGCAAACCTCCAAGCTCAGCTGACCAAGTGTCAGCGAGGACAGCTCAAGCAGTTTGGTTATGGATTGATCGTGGTATCATTCCTCTTGGAGCGGATCCCTCTCTTGCGTCCACAGGTAGTACTAGATGACAGGGAGCCTAGAGATCCCCACATGCTCAGATGGGATGAGGTGATGACCCGCCATGGTGGAGGACCTATCATCAACTTTGGTCCTGAGTTCTTCAGGTGGTTGGAAGGCCAGTTACTCATGGTTGAGGACTTTTCGTAAAGTAGTATGGATTTCAGAGAGGACCCTGACTTGGTGGTTCCTGAGGATGTAGCATGGGGTGACATAGGTGAGATAAAAAACCCTTGTACTTTTAGTTTTGCATGTTTATCATTTTTTGATGCAGAGATGACAAGTATGTAACATGTGTGTGCAGATGTGGGGCTCATACGACCAGTAGGAATTTCCCTTCTAGTGAGGAGAGACAGAGGTGGGGAAGCAGTTGTGCCCCGAGGTGCTCAGGATACCATTGAGGAGATGGAGGAGGTATACAGGAACTTGTCTCAGTTGACAGTAGAGGTTCCTGAGCCAGTGATGGATGACCTATTGAGACCCATGCAGAGGTTTGAGGTTGGAGCATCCGTATGCTTCAATTCCCTACTCTACAAGGTAGCGAGGACTGTGGATTGCGTCCTTACTCAGCGACAGCGGGATGTCCATGCTAGGGGTGGTGTACGGGCCAGGTGTCAAGCCTAATGACACTATTATACTTATACTGAGAGCTTAGAGGCCTCAGATTTTGTAATACTGAAAGCTACGATGCTTCAGATTTTGTAGAGACTCACTGAAAGCCATCATGCTTCATATTTTGTACCAGCACTACTTTTGAGTGATATATATATATATATACAGACATTCTCTGCGATTTATACATTATGTGTTTTAAAATGATGAGTGATGTGATCTTGTTTACATGTTTGCTTTTATATATTGCATTATTTACATGTTGTGAATGCTTTTACATATTATGAATATTATGTGTGCGCGATGTACCAATCCAAAACGATGTTGGCCATCGAGTCGGCAACTGTGTTTAACTCTTGTGGAATGTGCAGGTAGTGAACGGATTCAAATGACGTTTCCAGGAGATGTACTCGTCTGAAGAGACAGAGTAAGGTTGGATCACGGATGGCATAAACCCAGTTAAGATGGGAAACCACTAATTGAGAATCCATGTGGATGACAATGTAGTTCATACCCAAGGAAATGGCGTTAGCTAGGGTTCCGATTATTACCTGATATTCTGCAGCGTTGATGGTCGCAAACCCTAGGCGACTTCCTCCTGAGCTAATGATCTCACTTGTTGGGGAATATAGTACCCAGGCTGCGGAAGCAAGGTTACGGGTATGCTGACTGGTGCCGTCTGCGAATCCATAGCACGTTGCCATCTACACACACAAACAGAACATGGTATAAGGAGTAGAAACAAGACCTAAAGACACTCAAAAATAAAAGCGTCACAACACACAAAAACACAAAAAACACGCCATGTACAGTATATACAAGAAACTCTAAGCGTGACGAGTTTAGGCATAGTATCTCTTTAGGTAAAGCCCATTGCGGGGTTCACCCAAAGAGATTTCGTCATAGTCTTCAAGCTCATAAGCTCCCTTCTCCAAAACATATTTGACAATGTAAGGTCCATGCCACATGGATTCGAACTTTCCTGCTCCTAGTTTCTCGTGCTTCTGGTCATAAGTGATGACCAAGTCACCCTCGTTAAAGATACGAGGTTCAACTGACTTGTCGTATTGGGCTTTGATGCATATTTTGTGCACTTCATTAACAAGAGTGGCATCTTGGAGGGACTCATCAAGTTTTGCTAAGTACAGGAGACGTTCTTCTTCGGTAGTAGTATTAGGAAGAAGTTCGGCAGCGAGTTGTAGAGATAGAATTTCGCGCTCTATAGGTAGGACAACCTCCAATCCATAGACTAGTTGGAAAGGAGTGAAACCTCTGGCGGTTTTAATGGAGGTTCTGTAGGCCCATAACGCTGAAAGGAGCATGTTATGCCAATTGGATTTCTGCGTACCTACCATCCTTTGGACCATGATTTTCAAGACTTTGTTAGTGGCCTCAAAGTCTCTTGAATTTTCCATTGGACTGCGGGTAGTAGGGTGTTGAATTTTCATGGTGAAAACCCAACCTATTGCTCAGTTCATCAACCATATGGTTCTGAAAATGGGAACCATGATTGGTGACAATTGCCTAAGGAACTCAGAACATCGCTATTACATGATTAAACATGAAGAGTGTGGTGGTTCTGGTATGTAGGCATAGCTTCAATCCACTTTGTAAAGTAATCCACATCTACAATGATGTAATTATGCCCCTCGGTCGAGGTAGGCTTACAATGCATAAAGTCGATGCCCCATTTTGCGAAGGGGCTCACGGCAATAACCGGGTATAATGGGGCAGGATGGGTGCGCTTCTTTGGATGGAAGTGTTGGCAAGGAGGACGTCTTTTTACAGCCTCAATACAATATTTGAAGATGGTAGGCCAATAATATCCTGCGTGCAAAATATTCTGGGCTATAGCCATCCTAGAGAGGTGACTGCCACATGCCCCAGTGTGACAGTCATTCAGAACACGTTTGGCTTCATCGTGAGTGAGACAACGTCGAAGAATTGAATCAATGCCACAGCAATACAAAGTATCATTGATTATTAAATAATACTTCGCATGGTGACGTATGTTATGACGGTCGTCGCGAGACAGTTGAAGGTTGAAGCATGGGTTTGAAGATATAATGAGATATATCCATACCATGGATCAGTTGTACTGATGAGAAACAATGATTCATCTGGAAAATAGTCATTGTGCTCAACTTCTGCATCAGGATGGGGAAGGTCACAGATCAGCTCGGCAAAAACCAAAGACTTTTTTGACTTGGCTTTCTCGAAAAGAAGATCAAATTCTTGCAGTATCACGATCCAGCGTGAATACTTGCCCCCAATCACCTGACGTGCAGGACGTGGTACATGGGGTTCGAATCTGCGATGATGGTGGTGGTGTGGAGCAAGATATAGTGCCAAAAATTTTGGACGGCGATGACTGCCGCGAATGCGAGTTTTTTGACATGTGAATATCTAGTTTCAGTGTCAGCAAGACCCTTACTTGCGTAGTATATTACATGTTCCTGGGCATTTTGATCCTCCTGTACCAAAACCATGGCGATAGTGGTAGCAGAAGCGCCGAGATATAAGATATAATCTCGATAATAATTGGGCGGTTGGAGCACGGGGGCATGCGTGATGGCATGTTTGATATTGTCCAAGGATTTTTGAGCTTGGTCATCCCAAATGAATGGGACGTCCTTCTTGAGCAGTCTCATATACCCCTGAGTCTTCTCCGCGAAATTGCAAACAAAACGTCTTAAATAAGTCACCTTCCCTTGGAGACTTTGAAGTTCTGTCACATCAGTCGGGGGTGGCAAGTTGATGATGGCCTCCACCTTTAAGGAATCAATGTGGATCCCATCCTTCAAAATGATAAATCCTAAGAGGCATCTGGACTCAATGCAAAATATACACTTATGAGGATTCAGACGGATATTGTACCATCTGCATTTGAGGAAAATGGCCGTCAGATGATCAATGTGGACCTCGTGTTGCTTTGAATGAGTAGGGAGATTGTCCAGGTAAGGTTCCACAAAGTCCTTAATGTCATGGAAGGCATACAAGATAGCCCACTGAAATGTGGCGCCAACATTTTTAAGGCCAAACGGGAGTTTGCGGTATGCAAACGTTCCCCACAGGAAAATGAAAGCCATCTTATGTTGGTCAGCGGGGTTGATCTCAATCTGGTTGTAACCAGAAAATCCATCCATAAATGAGAAGATGACGCTTCCGGCACAATTGTCGATAATCCGGTCGATGAAGGGGGTCGCGTAGTTGTGTTTTGGACAGGCTTGGTTAAGGTCCCAATAATCGACACAGACATGAATGGTACCCTGTTTTTTGTTCACAGGGACGACATTTGAGACCCAATTCGTCAATGGGACAGGATAAATAAAACCAGCCTTTAAGAGCTTTTCAATCTCAGCCTTTATTGATGTCGTCTTCCGGGGGTGTACCGGTAGCAACTTTTGGCGTACAGGTTTGATGTCGAGATAGGTTTTTATTTCATGAGAAACGATCGCGGGGTCTATCCCAGGCATCTCCTCATAGGACCAAGAAAATACGTCTTGAAATTGCTTGAATAAGGCCGTGCCAGGAGCTATTTCTTCAGGGGAACACTTCTAGCCTATGAAAATGTGTTCCACTATACCAGGTTTCACCAAGATGTCTACCGCGGTGGTTGGCTCAATGTTGGCCAAGTTTCCCTTCATGTCCGTAAGACATGTAAGAATGGGGGAATGAGGGAATGGGTAGATGTTTAGTGAGAAGATGGTGTGGATGTTGTCCTCTATGTACTCCAAAGGAGGAAGAAAAGATGACCTATGGTGTAGATCATCCCACGAGCCATCGTCAACATTCATAACTTCCATGATGGACTCGTCTGAATGAAAAGTCCGAAGTAAGAGATTAGGTAGAGATGACGTCCATTGTAGAGAACAGGATGGAGAGGCCACGGTTAAATAGTCCTCCGGTGCTGATTGGGTAGCCTCGTAAATAAGTTTAGCGGGTGAAGGAGGCATTATATCTCTAAGTAGGTATGTTGTGGCTACATCCGGTACAAGCCAAGTATCGGTAGAGTGAGATAAAATCTCATGGAGATCATGTTCACCATAGCGACATGATTAGGGGGGTCCATCACCAGAAAAACGCCGATGAGAGATGAATCTCTCAAAAGGCCAACCCCTATACTCTCATACTGTTTTAACATTTGTCCAATGGAAGGAACACGGTCACCAAGATGAGTAGTAGCGTCTGGTGTGCAAAAATCTAATTGGTCGATAGTAACAATTCGTCCTTGGTGGGGGAATTGTACTATATGAAAGACTGAAGAGGCTACCGCTTGCATGGCGTAAAACCAATTGCAACTGAGTAAGAGATTATAATCTATTGGGGCCGAGATCACTTCCACATTAACGGTTACGGTCTTTCCTCCCAACTCAACTGCAAGAGCTTGTAAGAGCCCATGAGGTTGAAAGCCACGCCCGTCGAATGCTTTCAATGTGGTAGGAGAACGATTCAATTCGGGGAATCCAATGGCTCTCCAACAGGAGATTGACATGACAAAAGTGGAGGCGCCTTTGTCTAAAAGGGTACGATGGACAATCTTCCCAGCAATGTTCGCAGAAACTTGAAATGCGAGCTGGTGGGAGAGCCTCGACTTGAAGTGGTCAAGTTGGAACATGATGGTATTCGAGGAATCGGGGTCGACTGCACCGATGGCTGCAAGGAGAGTTTTGCATTGATTAGGACAATTTTTCAAAACTTCTAGTGTAGAAATGGCGCAAGGACTTTGTGCCAAGTCTTCTACGATATTGTAATTTTGTGCCGCTCGAGCATTAGAATTGAAAACAACTTTTCGAATTGTACTCTTGGGCAGTCGCAATATCGAGTCGAAGGATGGCTTCTCAATGGTGAGAGAAGTTGATGGTACAATGACATCAGTTAAGGAGTCAGAAGCTTTTTCAACATTACTTCCAGTGGATTCCTTCGAAGGGACCGGTTTGTAAGATCGTGAGCGAGTGTTCAAATTGATCATCTCGTTACGCACCATGAGAACATGCGTGGTATTGTATGGTTCCCGTTGGGATGGGGGGGGTTGAGCAATCATCTGTTGGTTCTGACTAGGAAATGGATCATTGAGGACTGCCGGAGTTGGTTTACCCCTAAGAAACTTTTGTACTTCATCTCTATGGGGACATTCTTTGGAGAAGTGGTCATCTCCACACAATAAACAAGGATACTTTAGTTTCTGTTTATGCTTGGTATCGTCAGGAGTGCTCTTTTGTTCCTGCTGGGTGGAAGACTTTTTTGGTTTCCCCTTGTTCTTCTTTTTACCGCTAGACTTCTGAGATGAAGCTGATTGGATAGAATTCACCTCTTCAGTTAGAGCAGGAGTGGTGGATGTGGTGGTGCTATGGCCAACCTGAGTCGGTAATGGGGAGGAACCGTGAAGGTTGGATGATCCAACAGTGATAGAAGCAGGCTGGGTGTTAAGGGAACCAATGATTCCATCAGTTTGGAGACCCTTATGCGGTTTCGCAGGGTCATTAACGTCACGAGGTGCGTCAGGCATAATATCAAACAAAGTGCCGGATTGAGTGTAGACTAGGTCTAGTACATGGACACTAGTGATGGCTTGTCCTTCGGTGACAACACCTTGCATGGAAACATCTCTTGCTATTGTAGGGATGGGGGATTTTGTAAATAGTATGCTAGGAGCTAATCTAGAATAGGAGCTTTAATGAGACGTCATCTCCTTCACCACTCGTGGATATGATTCAAAATGGGAGTGGCGGTATTCTGACGGAGCGAGGTTAAAAGCTCGGTACCAGTTTCATACCGTATGGGCAGCTGGAAATGTGTCAAAAATTTCATGACAAGAGAACCAAAATCAGGAAAAGAGTGAGGTGGCAACTCAATGAACCACTTGGTAGTTGAACTGGTGAGAGTCCTTTGAAACAATCTAAGATGAATTTAATTGTCCATTAAGGAATTAGATGAACACCATAAGTGGTATGTCATCACGTGGTTTTTAGGGTCTTCACTAGGCTTGCCGTCAAATTTGGGGATATCAGACGGAAGTTTCACCGGAATTGGTGGCTAGTTAGATCTGTGGTAAATAGGATAGTTGGTTAAACGACATAGGTTAGGTAGGTCCAAAGTAGCTAGGAACGGAAGCTACAGGTTAGGTTACGCGTATTGACAATATGGATAAGGCATGTAAGGACCAAACTGATCGTAAGGTGTACCAGGAGGAAACTGGCCGTAGGGGGCGGTGCTGCCTGGACCGTCAGGGGGTCCGCCACAATAAGGTTGTTCGTTCCAAAAAGGTGGGGGTCCACCTCCATCACTGGGAGGGGGTGGAGGTCCTCCACCACCACCGGGACGAGGTGGGGGTCCATAACCGTAATGAGGTGGCCCACCACCACCTCTGCCTGGAGGGGGTAGTGGACCACCTCCTCCACCATGATAAGGTGGTCCCCCTACGCCTCCGCTGGGAGGGGGTGGTGGACCATTCCCGCCACCACCAGAAGGGTGAGGGATATTGTTGAAAAACTGAGGTGGGCCTACCCCAAGGTTAGGTGGGGGCCCGCCGCTTCCAGCATGAGGTAGAGGAGGACCGATCGGGGGTGGGGGTACTTGAGGGATTGTGGGTTTGGGTCCGTGTCGCAACACAGGTTGTTTCCCCTAGGGAGAGTATGGATTCTCGGGATAAGGTATCCCATATGGTGCGTTTCCAGGATTAGATTGGCTCGACATAGGGTTAACAAAACCTGGATACGCTTGACTTCATGAGGGTTGAGTTACATTGGATGGGTCCCCAACATGAGACAATCCCATGGTGGATGGTCTAGCAGGTTGGGGAGGTACAACGGAAGGTCTGTTGGGGATTCCACCGCCTATGTTCTGGTTAGGAAATGGGGGTTGCCCCCCAGTGACAATAGGTTGACCACTATTCAAAGGTTGAACCAACATGGGTTGTTGACTAGATACTGTAGTAATAACATTACCGATGGGATAATCCATGGGAATGGAATATCCTCCCCTCAAATTTTGAGGTGGGGGAGGAACTGGTAAAGTAACTATGGTAGTGACAGGTGTGTTGGACTGTTGTCCTTCCACCGTTTGGTTCTCTTGAGGTGTAGGACTGGACTCTTGTGAGGGTTGACCAGTCTTATTAGTGGTCTCATGGTGAGAGGATTCTTCCAGTGATCCAAAAGATATCGAATGATCTAGGATGGGTCGGTAAGGGAGTAACGATGGGTCTTTAATCCTTCGTTGGAGACTTGACTACCGAAACTCTTCATCCATGGAATGAAAGTGAGATTATTGGCCACAAAAGTAGGCTAAAGGGTTGTCTGGAGTAGTCCCACTAGGTGGTGATGAGATGGAAAAATGAGCCACTGGGTGGTCTGTAGAAGAGGTCTAACAAGCTGCTGAAGGACCAACAGCTGCTGTAGGGTCATCCTTGGGTTGGTTTATCCATTCCAACGATCCAGGTTCTCCCAAGATGACGGGAGAAAGGTCTTGTGAAGCGGGGATTTGTGCTCCTTCATCCTACAGTGGATGAGAGGCAGGTGAATCTGGAGGAGTTTGTGGAAACAAAAGTCCTCCAACATTCAGAGTGGGGTTTTCCACTTCAGTAACTAGAACCGTGTTACACTAATCCATACTTACCCTCAAAATAACCTCCGGATTAAGGGCATATTCGGGTGATAAGTTTAAGATTCTATGGGACCTTCTCCAGGGAAAATCTGTTAGGATATTCCTATACTCCATCCTAGTCCCACCAATATTTTGATCATTTACATTTTCAGTCATGCATGCACCTTTAGGGTTTGCATGCATTGTAGGGTTTGCATGCATCCCAGTCATCAGTCCAGCACCTAGCCCTCAGTTAGCCAGCCCCCAAGAGCTTCTCACTATTCAGTTTTAGCCCTCCAGTTGCTTAATGCACCCTTCTTCCTTGATTTTAGGGAGCAACTCGCCCTTCTTCACCTACCAGTCCAGTTGTCACTCAGTTACACTCAGTTACAGTCAATTAAAGTCAGTTACACTCAGTTACACTCAGTTACACTTAGTTACATTGAGTTACACTCAGTTACACCTACCAGAGTTAGTTTGACTGATGGTTGACAGTTACTTGAGCATTGATCACTCCACTGATGATGATGAAGACTTCCAGTTGTGCTCCGATGATCATGAGGACACCTAGTTGCGCTTCGATGACACTCTATTGATCTTATGATCACTCTGAGAGGCTAATTCGAATTGCTACCTTAGGCATTCGAATCCTCTCTACCATTGTACTATTTATTTGTCCATACTATGATTAATTAATTAGTGTGTGTGAAGTATTATTGCTTCTATCTGAGTTCTACTGTACCATATTATTCTGTTGCTCATTATACTATATTGTTCACTCTTCTTCTATTTTCCTCCTTAATCATAATTACTCTTGTGAGGTATACATCATCTCTTAGATCTGCTGTGAGGATTTTCACATGGTATCAGAGCATGTTGAGAGTATTGTTTATCTCCATTCTTGAGAGTTTTTTGCAGGTTATTATCCAGATTTCAAGTGCAGCAGTTGCAGTAGTTTCTGCATTTTTGCAACAGTAGCAATTGCAGTTATTCTATATTGTTTTTGCAGGTCTTCTACAACTTCAATGTATCCTAAATTAGAAGAAATCACTCCTGTTTCTCTATTCAACTATGATGAATGGAAACAAAAAATAATAGCATATTTAAAGAGCCATGATCTCTTTGATTGTTATTTTGAAAGAGAGTTCGAATCCTCTGATGAGAAGAGTGACTGGTTGAATAAAGGTGACATGCACATTGGAAGAATGAAGCTTACTATGCTGGATTACATATTGCTCCCAATCATTATTGATATTGAAACTCCAAAAGAGCTATGGGCTCACCTAGAGGAAAAATTTGGCAGAAAGAATGAAGGATTTGGTCCAAACCCCTTCAAAAGCAAGCAAAGTGATGCATTCGCTCCTCTTGATGGTCTCTCAGATCATGAACCAGTATCATCTCATATTGAAGTTGTCGAGAAAGAATTTGCAGATTCTCCGCTCATCCTCAAACTTTCTTCTCTTTCTGTGCCAGCTCACACTCTAGATATTGCAGAAGGTCATAAATCCTCTCTTGCACCAGAGTCTGTTGGTTTGCATCATGATCACATGATTATTTCAGAGGTCAAAACAACTATTGAAGGTAATGCATTCGATCCTCTCCGGCTATCTCCTCTTTTATACTACTATATGATCATAATTCCATGATTTCAGAAGGTCATTGAAGAATATGGCAATTGCCATTCGCTTGGGAAGATTTCTCATGCATCTCATGGTTTTGATCTCACCCTTGTTGGTTCAAAGGAGATCTCAAGAAACTGTGGCCATTCACTTGGGATAAATTCTCATGCAATTACTGGTTTCGATCTCACCTCTCATGGTTCAAAGGATATCTCAAGAAACCATGATTCAAGTCTTGGATCTAATTTGGATTCTAAGTAATTAGTGCTTGGGATAATTTCTCATGCATATGATAATTTTGATCTCACCCATGCTGGTTCAAAGGAGATCTCAAGAAACTATTTTTTATGTCTTAAATCTGATTTTGATTTCAAGCAAACATGCAATAGTTATTTTTGGCATAATCTCACCAATGGTGGTTCGAAGGAGAAGACAAAAGACTATATGCACTTTCACAGATTTGATCCTACCTCGGCTGATTCGAATCACAGGTTCAAGGATCATTCTCATACTGTTGGATTTGTTCTCATCACATTCGATCTGAAGAGCAAGTGCAAGCACATGCCTTTTGAGCATGATCCACTTCTTCCCAAGAAGAAGATACCTCCATACATATGACCAAGCATCACACATGCTTGAGTTTGGAGCATTTATTTTTATGTGTGCCTTACAGTCTATTTTTTGAGGAAGGGGTATGTTTCCCATGGAATTTTCCCACTTCCTTGGTTTATTGATTGTTATTATTCATTGTATTGGGTGACCTTTGGTCTTAGTTACCAGGGCCCAGGATGGATTAAGGGGGGGGTGTTAGGATATTCCTATACTCCATCCTAGTCCCACCAGTATTTTGATCATTTACATTTTCAGTCATGCATGCACCTTTAGGGTTTGCATGCATCCCAGTCATCAGTCCAGCACCTAGCCCTCAGTTAGCCAGCCCCCAGGAGCTTCTCACTATTCAGTTTTATCCCTCCAGTTGCTTAATGTGCCCTTCTTCCTTGATTTTAGGGAGCAACTTGCCCTTCTTCACCTACCAGTCCAGTTGTCACTCAGTTGCACTCAGTTACAGTCAATTACAGTCAGTTACAGTCAGTTACACTCAGTTACAGTCAATTACAGTCAGTTACAGTCAGTTACAGTCAGTTACACTTAGTTACACTCAGTTACACTCAATTACATTCAGTTACAGTCAGTTACAGTCAGTTACACTTAGTTACATTGAGTTACACTCAGTTACACCTACCAGAGTTAGTTTGAGTGATGGTTGACAGTTACTTGAGCATTGATGACTCCACTGATGATGATGAAGACTTCCAGTTGCGCTCCGATGATCATGAGGACACCTAGTTGTGCTCCGATGACACTCTATTGATCTTATGATCACTCTGAGAGGATAATTCGAATTGCCACCTTAGGCATTCGAATCCTCTCTACCATTGTGCTATTTATTTCTCCATACTGTGATTAATTAATTAGTGTGTGTGAAGTATTATTGCTTCTATCTGAGTTCTACTATACCATATTATTCTGTTGCTCATTATACTGTATTGTTCACTCTTCTTCTATTTTCCTGCTTAATCATAATTACTCTTGTGAGGTATACATCATCTCTAAAATCTGCTATGAGGATTTTCACAAAATCCACCAGACCATTAGGATAATCATCCAGGATGGGTGAAACAACGTTTCTCCTAAGGGTATGCTAAAAGAAAAGCAGTCCAGAAAAACCTACTCAAACTAAGGAAACAAGCAAGCTTATGTGACAGAGTGGATTCAAAAGTCTGGAACCTCATGGGATTATCAAGGCATCGCAAACCGCAATATACTGCAGGGTCCAGCAATATGACACGACAAGGAGGATTGGGACTATACCCTTGCGTGCATACCCGATTACCTGGACAGTACGTGCGTGCTAATCTCCCCGAGTGTTGTTCTCGGTGTATTGCTTTTCCAAGATGACCCAATGGTTAACTTAGTTGGTTTCAGGAATCCTAGTGGTGTCTCCCGATATACGCAAGGTACGTGGGAGCTCAAATCCACAGTGGTGTTGTCTAATGCACAATCGTTCGTCAAGAGACCTTCCAATATACTTCCGAGTACGTGATACACCCTTCGATATACGCCAAGTACGGATTATGGTACTTGGTGGGTACGTGAAGGAGCTCGATATACCAATAAGTACATGGAATACTACAAAACCCCGGGGATACAATGCTGGAAAATAACGAGAGTTGCCACGCTTAACGATGTCGAAACACGTCTCTAACTTACACACAAGTTGCTAAAAATTATACCTAGTTCTACCATTAATTTGATCTTGGATGGTTAGGTGAATGCATGAGGTGAGTACATAATCGGAAGCGTAATGCAAGTCCTAACTCCATGCACGAAATATTCTTTTCTTTCAATGAATTTTAGCTATGGGAAGAAGAAATCTTTTTTCAATAGTATTGCCAAAACAACACAATGCAACACAATCCCAATTCAAACAAAACTTGACTATGAAAGTATTCTTTTCCTTTTTTCAACGAAACACAAAAAATCACAACACTACTATCCAAATCACAACATTTTTTCTTTTCTTTTTCTTTTCAAAGCAAAACGACACTACGTAATGAAAAGAGAGGATTCTGAAATGAAATATGCAAGTTTTTCAATTTCACTTTCAATGGTCTAAATGCAACAAAAATTAAAAATGCATCTATCTTTCCTTAGCATCGAATGAATTTTGCAAAAAATCGAAGCGTACTTTGAGTATTTCAAGAAAATGAGGTATTCATAATTCGAGAAAAAACACAATATATTATACATTCATTCAATTTTTCCAAAACAAAAAAGAAAACGTTCCAATGCACAACAATTTTCTTCAATAATACTCAAGAAATGATGGGAAAGAAGCACTTTTAACTTTTCAAATGATGCATCAACGAATAAACATGATAGCAATTGAGATTTTAGATCTGAATGACTGAAAAGAAAACACTACTTGTAGCACTAGTACACGCAGAAAACTCAAGAAAAGACAAGCACTCAATCAAGCTGAAAGGCACACTTTACTCGAAATCAAGTAGCAGCAAGCAAGCCAAGCAAGCAAAACTCAAACAATGATGAGAACGAGGTCTAGAAACTGATCTAATGTAATGATCAGTTCAGGGATGGAAGGAAGGGAATGCAAGGGTGAGCGGATGAAGGTGGAGGAGACAAGAGTATCCACCACTACCGGTCTTCAAGCTTGTCCAAGACGGAACCCAAAACAAAACCAAACAAAACCAAACACTCAAAACACAAATAAAAAACAGGATCTCTGGTTGGATCTTGCAGCACAGAGGGAGTTCATACAACAAACCAAATTCCAGACTGTCAAATGGAAAGGAGATGCCTACATGCCAAATTTTGATAAGTCGACGCACTCTGTTCTTGTACACAGTGCGACATCGCGGTCTACGTACACGGGAAGTGCGACAATGTCGCAGTTTACCAATGCGAGGGATGCGACTAGTAACTAATAGGTAAAGAACATAGACCCTAAATGACACAATGTCGCTCTGTTCCCACTTCTCAGGTGTGACAGGCGAAGTCTAGATTCAAAAATAAATCAGATCTCTCAGTAATGAAACATGGAATGGTTTGGGAATGAGTCGTATAAACTCAGAGGAAGCATATCATAGTCTTCAATACGAAGATCTGATAGTGAAATCAACTTCAAGAAGTAAATGGAAAAAATGAAAAGGCTTGTGTCAAGCAATCAACTGAAAATGACTCTCAGATTGACAACTACTGACCAAATTATATACTCCCCAGTATGGTCGCCAGATTTGTTATCGGACAATCCACTCGAGCGGACGCGAGTAGGATATCCCTGGCTCAAAGTGAGTCTAGAACAAATAGAGCAGACTACCAATGCATTTTCTAGATCTACTTAAGGATCATGTATTAGATGTCTTACCTTTCACTTCACAATCCTTTCTCCCGAATACTGCTCCACGTCCCATGGTCGTTAGATCCAAGCTGCAAGAGCTGTCAAGACAAGAAACAAGAGAAACGAGCAAAAGACATCTATACAATAAGAGATCTAAGTAAACAATTAAGCATGTAAACTACTCAATATCATTGCACACATGAACAATATTGGTGGAAAGCATTTGTATTACTATAAAAAGAGGGAAGTACATAATAGAGATATAGAACTACAACCAAGGCTTAACGCTGTAGCCCTTCTCCGACAAAGCCGATTGACATATCCTTCCAAGGAAGTATGAGTTCTCCAATAAGTGAGTGGAGATGTTCCAAGGGTGATTTCACCAGCATGTAGATACCATAGACTTCCTCCCCTTGGGATGGGAGTGATCTTCATTCATATAGGACTAAGTGGATAGGGTATGGATAGGATAGGTTGAGAGATGGTAGGAGAGGCTTAAGGGATCTCTCGAAAGTATTAGGAACTGAGTGCCAGCTCCTCCAAGAGGTCAGGGATAGGGTCCCAAGTCAGCAAGCTTTGAGAAGGACCTCGAAGAAGCTATTTTTTCCATCTAACTGACCTCGTCACACCCTGTAATGAGGCAAGGTGTGACGTCACATGTTGCTCATGTGGAACCTGCGACAACCCTTCAAAACCTAGCACAATTGGGTACAAATCCTCTCTGGTTGATCACTTAGTCAAGGTATCTTTAGGGGTGTATACACTGAATCTTATGATGAGTAGATTTTGGGTGTAACAGTGTTTTTCTCCTTCAATATGAATGCCCCATTGCATTCACCAGAAGAGCCCTTTCAGGTAAGAATTTAGCTACCTCTACATATGAGAAGGAAATGATGGCTATTTTGCATGCAATACAGAAGTGGTGACCATACGTATTAGGGAATGATTTATGCATCAAGACTAATCACCAGAGTCTTAAATATTTCCTGGAACAACATGTATCCTCCCCATCACAACAGAAATGGGTTATCAAACTCATGGGTTATGACTATGAGATCACTTACAAGAAGGGTAAGGACAATATTGTGGCAGATGCTCTTTCTCACACATTTGATGACCAAGGTTCTCTTTCAGCTATTTCTATGCTTGTTCCAAATTTGTTGCAATCTGTTCAACAGGGCTATGTCAATGACTCTTCATTATCTCAAATCATCCAATGCTTAGCCAACAACCCTTCTGCTATACCACATTACTCTTAGGATGGTGCTTCCCTGAGATACAAGGGTCATCTGGTGCTTCCCCAGAGCACAGATCTTCAACAGACTATCTTCTATGAACTCCATGCTTCTCCATCGGCAGGGCACTCTAGGTTACTCAAAATGTATGAGCAGGCACGATGTAACTTATTTTGGAAGGGCATGAAAAGGA
Source organism: Larix kaempferi (assembly GCA_027924585.1). Classification (NCBI taxonomy): domain Eukaryota; kingdom Viridiplantae; phylum Streptophyta; class Pinopsida; order Pinales; family Pinaceae; genus Larix; species Larix kaempferi. Next base: position 3,872,185 of record BSBM01000310.1, on the reverse strand, counting down.
CAATTCAACAGATGGTGGTTGAATGTGATACCTGCCAGCGCAATAACGGTGAAACGACACTCCTTTCAGGATTGCTTGAACCCTTTCCCATACCTACACAGATTTGGACAGATATTTCTATGGATTTCATTAAAGGGCTCCCTAAATATGGAGGGAAGACAGTGATTTTGGTTGTGGTTGATCGCCTCTCCAAATATATTCATTTTGTTCTCAGCCATCCCTATTCACATGGCAAGCAATTGCATGAAGCATCAAGCCAATCAGCACCGTTCTGAGCGCACTTTTCAAATAGGTGATATGTTTTTTCTTCCTCTCCAGCCCTACAAGAAATCCCCCCTAAAAATCAAAGGGAGTCATAAGCTCACTCCAAAGTTCTATGGGCCATATCGAATTCTGCAGAAGATTGGTTCTGTTGCTTATAAATTGGAACTTCCTCCTTCTTCCCGCATTCATGCAGTATTTCATGTCTCTTGTCTGAAGAAAGTTCTTGGCACCAACATCAGAGGAAAAACTATTTTACCCGAATTGGATAATGAAGGATCCATCCTTTTGGAGCCAAAGGTCGTCCTCAATAAGTGCACTCGCCAGCTTCGCTCTCCCTCTATCATAGAGGTCTTAATTCAGTGGCACGGCATGCAACCAGAGGATGCTACATGGGAACCACTCCTTCAGATTCAACAACAATTTCCACATCCAAATCTTTGAAGACAAAGATTTTTCTAAGAGGGAGGGGATGTTAGGAACCCATGTCTTTACTTTGTTAGCATATTGTTGTTGGATGCATATGCTTTGTAAGTCGTCCCGTAGTATTTGTTGATCCATAGTTTGTGTTATTGTTGTTTGGTGCATATGCTTTGTAAGTGGCCCGTAGTATTATTGATCCAAAGTTTGTATTGGCCCATTGTTTTGACCTATACTATTGGCGCATAGAATTAGTATATAAGTGTGTGTTGAGGCCTATGAAGGCACCCTGAAGTTATTTGTATTGAGCTTGCTCAAAGGAGGTTTCCCCTTCGAAGTGGCCTGCGATCAATAAAAGTGATTCTGAGTTCTGTTATTTCTGCTATCTCGTGTATTTTCATTAATCAATTGTTGCAGGTTCTTCTATGTCCCTAAAATCCTAATATAAAAAATTATTATACCCGGATCTATGTAGGTTTAGGATCTAATACATTCTTAAAAATTAACTTCAGCACTGTACATTTTATTTCCCAGAATGACATTGTTCTCATATCCCAACTGTGATTCCTTTGAATTTTGAGTGTATGGTATTTGGCTTAGCATATCCTAGCTAGTATGTGTCTTATTAACATTAATGTCACTATGCAACATTTACATAGATGCTTTGTAAGATTTTTTCTTTGTCCACTGGTTCTGTTACAACATAATCTTCCACCTTATGAGAATCAACACTCTTTGGCCTAGAGGATCCATTCCACTAAATCATAACCACTTTATATCCTTCAGACACTATTTTTCCCTATTTTTTCCCTTGTACGCTAGCTGCATCACTATAGCTAGCGTACCCACGAGTTGCATCACTATAGCCCGTGGGTAGCATGTAAAATGGTAAAAATCACTAGTTTATTACTTTTTACTCCCAAAAAGCAGTCATTGGGTGACCTTTGGCTCTCCATCTTCCCAAGAAACGCCTCAATGTGTCCTTTGACTTACCTTTGAGAGGACTATATATTGAGCACATATGGCTTATGGACGGGGGGAGAAAGAAGAGCAAGAGAAATCTAGTGGACTTTTTCCCAATCTTGAGTCTACACTCATTGATCCTTGTAGTTGTGAACCCTTTATGTTCACCTTCCAAACTCCTACCATAGTTTGAGTTTGCCATTCATGGAGGATTGAAGTGGTGGAGGCACAAGTGGATTGATCCAGATTGTGGTTCAGATTGGTTGCAGGCAAGTGGTCGTATCACATTGTACTTCTTCTTGTTTATTAATAGAAATACTCATATTCTCATCCATTAATGTTGTAAATGTTGTTTATCTTACATTGGGTTGCATTTACTTGTTATATCATGGGCTATTTCTATTGATGATGTTAATGTCATTTATATATTATATGTACTTCTTATATATTGGCTGTCAAGACTAATTTGCAGATTCGAGTGCATGGATTGAAAAGCTCCAACAGGGATCTACATCAAACGTTTGGATTGAGGTTGGTTACATTCTCCATTATCTTAGCATTGCCATTTATATAGCATAGTTCTGAGTGAGTTGATTTCTGGTAGTCATCTGTCTATTGTGGTCTACCCCAAGCCATAGTGAGTTTTCCCCAACACAGAAATGGCGACTCCACTGGGGAAAATATCCATTTTGGGGATTTTTTTAGCATTAGTCCATAATTAGAGTTGTTGTTTGTCAAAGCTCTGTGTCACTTATTTGCCGTTGAGATACACTATAGAAAACTTGCTTTTTCTGAGCCATTGGACTCTCGGTTTTCCCATTTGCCTTTCCTTACCTGCGGGCTAGCTTAGCTCTGCCCACAATACGCGCCTCTGTTTACTCTACTGCTGGCGGGTACCCGCAGGTATTCCTTCGACAGTAGTGTACAACTCTGGCTTTGGTTGATTTATGACCTTTGGTTGTTGTTGGATTGTTTTTGGTTGATCCTGAGTCTTTGTTGGCTTGTTTCTTGATTGTTCCATGCCTTGGTTGTGACCAGAACTATTCTTTTCTCTTGGTTGAGCCTTGTTGGGTTTTTACCCATCTTTAGATTTAGCCTTGTTGGTTTTTTCCTTTTGAGCTCATTCCTTTGGCTGAGTCTTATTGTTTGGTCCTGCTAGGTTGTCTTAGTGATCTCCTTGGCATATCAATGACTAGATAGTAGGATTTTACTTGCATTTTTCATTTCCATATATTGAAAAATACAAAAATACACATAGTTTTGCATTTTCCTTTGGTTTATAAGAGAAAATACAAAAAAAAATGATTTTATGTATTGCATCTTGCATTGGGTGCTTTCTGCCTTCATTTAGATTATGATTGTGCATCGAAAAATATAAAAGGATTGCATATTTATTTCGAAACCATTGGTTTGATTTTGCGTGTTAGTGGCATTGTTTTCATTGGATAGATGAGTCTAGGATTTGATGATTTTGCATACTATTGAGTCTTACACATCACTAGTTTCACGATCATATCCCTTGAGTAATCACAGCCATTAAAATTAATGCTTAATCTTAAAATTGATTAGACCGATTTTATTTATAGGGTACACCAACTAGCATAGGTTTAGAGTCTTGGAATAGATCATTGTGAATTAACAATCCAAGACTACTAGACGAAACATTAGGTGTTTGACTAGGGAGTGGAGGAATCCATGGTATATATCAGTGTTCTTAGGAAGCTCTACTCAAGCCAGAGTTAAGCATGAGGTCACGGGAGGTTTGTTGAAGAGATATCCCTCTGATACCGGTTGAACATGGGAGATATTTCCAGGATTTGTTCGTATCTGGGGGTACCGGAGGTTCATCCTCTTGTGCTTCGAGCTTAGTTACCTTGCCCATATGATGGATTCCACCTGCGACTGCCCCCCTGAGAATTGGTTATATTGGGGTGACCATAGTTTCCTTACCTAGGTATCGCATAAGGTACTTGCAGTGGTTATGTTGTTTATGTCTTGAGTCAGATAGGGGTCAAACAACACAGTTGCCGTTGTATAGGGACTTGACCCTGTGCACACAGTGAAGTCTGGGGGTCGTTATAACTGATTCTGTCACCTCTGGCTATAGTTTGGGAGTCTCAAGCCTCTCCTAGGAAAGACATACTAGCTCTAGTGTCAGGAGCTCATTTAACCACTCTGTTTGTCTACTCTTGGTTGTAGTTTCTCTAGGTGTGTGCTTTTGATTTACTGTTTTTGATCGATAGTTGGCCTTTAGGGGACGTTTTGATTATATATTCTCTCCGGAGATATCGTGGTGCGGAGCCCTACTCTTCGCCAATCTTGTCGGTTGGTTGGTTTAGAACCTACCAAATTTTCACGTCGTGTTGCTAGGGGACGCCGACGGGCTCCCTCTGATTCTTCAGATTCTTACGAGACATACGTCCAAGACATCATGACTGCTGCACATTCTGATACTGAAGAAATACCTATGACTCCATCGGGTAGAGTTCAATGCACTTCGGATTCCCCTACTCCTCGTGAGGCCTGGGGAGGTGATCCACCTCAGACTCAACCTGGTCCAATTTGGCCAAATCCACTTGAACAAGATCTGTTCGATCCTTCGAATCCGGATAGCTATCTTTATGGGATGCCAACCTTACCCAAGGACGAAGATCGGGACAACACGTTCGTTCCTTCGTTTCCACGCAATTATAGACATGGGATGCCAGAGTTACCTGACGACACTGGTCCTACGATCAACCCAACTGCACTCTCTTTTGGTATGCCTAATTATATTATAGTTGAACCTTCCACTACGTTTGGTAGTCACGCTGGCACTAGTCATGGTGTTAGCCATACTATACCCACTGGGGGCACTACCCTCACTGGGGGCACTATGTTGTCCACTCACACACATAGTATGGGGACTGGTCATGTTCCTCCTATCAATGTTAATGTTGAAAGAAGACCACCTCCTAGGATTACCCAACCTAATAGGAACATTGTTTGAAACACGACTCGCCATCCACCACCTAATACACATGCTGCTACTCGTCAACCTAGGACTACTTTTGCGAATGTTAATGCTCCTCCTAACCACGGGGGTGGACATATACTGCATACTTTTGCGTCCACTGCCGCCACTAGTAATGCCAATGTAGGGGGTGGGAATATATCCTATCCGCAAAGACATAACGCCACCATCCCTGCTACTAGTAACACCAATGTTAGGGCTGGGAATACATCTCATGCTTCTGGTCATCACACGACTGCTCAAGCTAATCCTAATAATGGGGGTAGGAACATACCATACCATTATGGTCATTACAACATGGTTCCCACTACAAATAGTACGTATATTCCCCATACTCATGGTGGAAACCCTTACTACAACACAGTCGGTGCTGGCCACCAGTAAAACCCACCACCCCAATATGGTGCCCAAAACACATATATACCTGCTTAATCTCAAATGGGTCAGGCAGGAGGAGGTTATCAATATTATGGCCATCGTCAAGCTTATGGTCCGTCAGGTCCTCATTATTAGTAGTTTAATCCTCATGGTCAAGATTTTGGTCCATCTTATAATTCGGTTCTGTTCAACCAACCTTTTATGGGAGCTTATAATCAAGCTTTCCAGCCTCAGCTCCCGCTCCTTGTACACTTGAATCTTCTGGATCTTTCGAAGCTCACAAATGATCCGGTGTGTCACGACCCTACTTAGCCCCCGGTCCCTACCAAGCTCCCTTCGGACATTCCTAAGTTTGAGGGGAAAGGTGGTGAGGACCTGGGTGATCATGTCATGACATTTCACCTTTGGTGCTCCTCCAACTCATTTAATCATGATTCCATTAGATTGCGACTATTTCAACACACCCTCGCGGGGGCAGCCGCGAAGTGGTACGTCGAGTTGCCTGGAAACACTTATAGGGGTTTTAACGAGATCACTTTGGTTTTCTTAGATCATTTCCAGTTGTCGGTTCGCTATGATACTGGTACTGAACTTTTATCTACCTTCTGTCAGAATAAGGCCACACATATTTCTGACCATGTTCAAGAGTGGCATCGTCAGAAGATGTTAGTGAAAGCCAACATTCCTCCAAAGTTGTTGTTGGAATGGTTCCTCAAGTCTCTACTCCCATACATTGGTAAGGATGTTTCGATGTCCGGCATTGTTACAAAGGAACAAACCATCTTGAAAGTCTAGCAGTTAGACTTATTATACTCTCAGTTTGGCATTTTGTATGACATTATTCCTGATGCACCATGCACACGTCATGAGCCTCAATCAGTTCCTGGACCACATGTCGATGGCATCGTAGGATCTGCAAGCACTCGCCCTATATATTTGGGAGCTAATCAAATGCAAAATTTGTCACTAAACTAGTCTACTCCCACACAGGTTCACACCTTGTCCACTTCCACCCCGTCGTCTGATGTACACAGTGTGCAAATGACGAATCAATCAGGTAACCAGCAACCTGGTGGTAAGAAAAAGGGGAGAAACAATCGTAAGGGTGGAAACAATGGGAATAACAATAGCAATCACAATACCCCCGTAAGGATAATGCCAACCCTCCTCGAGAAGGAATAAATGCTAGTGAGGACCGTAAACCTAGGCGTAAGGTGAAGTTTCGTTACAAGCTCTGTGGGGAAGACCATCTTACTCACTCATGTCCTCGAATTGAAGAAGCATCAAAGCATTTGGCACAGAGCCTAGCTGTGTTGAAGGATCCCCTACCTCATCACCAAAACCTGGCTTCGCATGCTCCCACCACTGGTTATGGACCTACTGAGATGGAAACGTCTTCTTCCAATATTGGTGGTTATGGATGTGTGAACATGGTTCAGTCAGAGGTTAGTGTTGCAACTCGTCAGTGTGATTATGATGCATCACAACCTAATTTGGGGAGTGAGCCTCCCCCTCCTCCTGACAATTCCTTGCATATCGAGAAGTCCTCTATTATGCTGCAGATACCGAAAGGTGTTCTTAAGCACTATACACATAATCCTACTGCTCGAGCCACCCATAACTACTCCATTGTGGAAGAATTGGTCCAAACTCCGTGTGCCATGTCGGCTCTTGAAGTCTTGCAAGCCTGTCCTTCTCAGAAGCATGCCCTTTTGAGTGCGTTAGGAGTTCAGGATGGGGGAAGTCCCACTGTTATCAAGTTCGATACTACTGATGTCCAACCTCGCTTACCATACCAAGTGGATTTTCAAATCCAAGTGGTGTGCCTTCAGAATTTTTTCAAATGTACGATGGTTGACGAAGGTGCTTCCGCATCAGTAATGTCGTTATATTGTTGGAAATATCTTAGCTCTCCGCCTCTACTCGTGTCTAGAACCACGCTCACTTCATTCGATGGTCGGTCATTTAAGCCACATGGAATTATCCCTTCCCTTGTTGTCTGCTTGGGAGGTAAATCTGTGCCTATTGAAGTCGAGGTGGTTGATGCACCCATCGACTACAACCTTGTACTGGGTCGGAATTGGATGTATGCCATGAAAGTTATCGCGTCCACTATATTCAGAGTTATCTACTTTCCTCACGAAGGAAAGATGTGACTATTGATCAGCTGGATTTTGTTAACTCCTCTTCCACAACATCTATGGGATCCATAGTCCCGCAGGTTACTCATTCTTAGCCGGCAACTAGGAACATGGGTGTTAGTATGTACCCTTCATTGATGGGAACTTATGATTTTTCCAGACCTGTGAATTTTATTTGAACCATTACCAACGATGCGTCTCCTCCTTCGCATAATACGTCATTCCAGACTTCCTATTTTGATGATCCATGGACTTTACCATCCACGAGCACCACATATGGAAATATTACGCATGTCGGGATGTCTATGCCACTGTCTGTTGCTGAGCTTGCTTACCAGCAGATTCAACAAGCCACTATAGAGCCGAATCTCTCTTCCTCTCAGATAGTTGAGGAAGATCCCGTTACGCTGCCAGTTTGGGCAGCCAACTCATCTTGTTCACACGATTTCCTTGATGATACTTTGCCATATGATGAAGCTATTATGGAGGCCATGTGTGGTAGTGAGAGACCTTCGGAGGATATGCACCATCACTCTTATTTCCTTCCCAACCTCGAGCTCGCCGAACGAGAAGAGTTTAGGACGACTCTAGCAAAGATGGTTGGTCACCTTCTGGCTCTTTTAGAGTCACATGATGTTTTTGCGGAAGGGAATATGGCTAACATTTCCCCAACTACGTCGATCAATATCTCTCGTACTCCCAGAAAGGTTGAGAATGTCTACATCGGTGACGATTGCACTCCTGAGGAGATGGCTATTTACACTGAATTTTTTACAGAACTTTGGGAAGCTTTCAACTGCTCATATGAAGAGATGCTACGAATAGACTCCCACATTATTGAACATGAGATTAGAGCATATCCCAACACTAAACCGGTTCGACAATGCTTATGTGTTGTTAACCCTAGAAAAGTAGCCGCTATCAAGGTAGAGGTGGATAAACTTCTTAAAGCTGGTTTCATCTACCCTGTTCCCCTTACCAAATGGGTGTCAAACCCCATTCCTATGGATAAGAAGCAGGGAACGATCCGTGTATGCACCGATTGTTGATGTATATGTAACTTCGAAATGTATTTCATCTATGTATTTCATGTATATTTATTGTACCCTTATAAGAGATGTGTTATTCCTCTATAAGGAAGTGTCGTCATGTGTATTGACAAGTGTCGCAAGTGTGTGTACTTGCCGATGGGTTATTAGACCACCATGTGTGGGGTTGGCCCTGAAATATATATTATATGGTTGATGTACCTAGCTAGACAAGTCGGCCCCATAAGTTCACTAGGCAAACAGACTAGTATAAATAGAGATCGGGAGATCTCTATTTGGATCACTCGGAAACTCACACTTCTCTCACTCAGAAAGTGGCGCACTAGTGAGGAGGAGGATCATCTGCTACTAGGAGACTATCTCTGTGTATTTTGGTTGTACTTTGGTTGAGCCATTGCTCTCTCTATCTCTGAGTAAGTTGTGGGGTTTTTCACCTTAGGGTTTTCCCCATGAAAACTCTGTGTCTCTTGTCTCTCATGCTTTTGATTCTTGTGATGATTAACATGCTTGTTATGATTGTTATGCATTGATATACTGTACATGTTATTCTTTCAGTAAAGATCCTAGAGTATTATGAATTAATGCTCAAATTTTAACATGGTATCAGAGCTAACCTGAGAAGAAGATATTCTGCAGTGACGGAAACTTGAGTTTCTTGTTTATTAGGTTTCTCTCCATAGATTTTGCAAACGCAGTATAGTATATTGACTCTACTCATCAAGGAGAATCTATCTATCCAATTAAAATTCAATTTTGAGCATTTTCAGATTTGGCCCTAAAAATTATGGTTTCCACAAAAATAGGAATTTCTGAAATCTGAAGACATAGCTGGAAGCTCCTTGCAAAAATCAAAGTGTAGAGCTTTGGATCGATATTTTTGGCTGGGTAGATCTCCGGGAAACTCAAACCCTAATTCAGGGCTCTCCTTAGTGAATCCGGGAAGACAAAAAAGCAGTTTTGAAGGGTGTAGCTTTGCAGATCTCAATTTCTGAATACACTAGGTTGATCAGCTCATCAGGGCGCATCTTTCTATCCTTTCAGAAAGTTGAAATTCACATTTTGAATTTTTAGGGTTTTTCTGACAAACCCTAATTCGATACCAGATCCAGTTTTCAACAATTCAAGTGGTAAGACCTAAATCGTTTCTATTTCCATTTGAAGTACTCTTAAGATGTCTCACCACACCAAGCTTGAGGATAAGCTTGAAGGGGCTTATAACTTCCGAGCCTGGAAGTATAGGATTGGGTTAATCCTGGAAGAGAATGAGTTAGACTCATATATAAAAGAAGACATCCCTATCCCAGAGGATGAAGAGGCTAAGGTATTTCTTAAGAAGAACTTGGTCAAGGCAAAGAGAATCATTGTTGATTCTATGAAAGACCATCTCATACCCCATGTGTCTTCTCTAAAGACACCCAAGGAGATGTTTGACTCCCTGACCAAGTTATTTGAAGGGAAGAACATAAATCGAAAGATGACTCTGCAGAATCAATTGAAAGGGGTCAATATGTCAAATGGAGAAACCATTCAATCTTACTTCTCCAAGGTATCTCAGATCAAGGAACAACTTGAAGCTGTGGATGAAGTAGTGAACAATGGTGAAATTGTTATGACCACTCTCAATGGCCTACCTAGGTCATGGGACTCCTTTATTCAAGGAATCTGTGCAAGAAAGAAATTGATCTCTTTCAGTAGACTGTGGGAGGAATGCTCTCAAGAAGAAACTAGGCTTGTGGCCTGAGAAGAAAAGATGGGAAATGAAGATCAAGCTCTCACAGCACATGCCAAGAAAGGCAAGTCCAAGAAGGAATCATCTCATAACAGGAAATTCTCACACCACCATTATCATAAAGATAAGAAAGATCTCAGATGCTTCAATTGCAATGAGAAGGGACACTTTGCTTCAGATTGTCCCATGAAGAAGAAAGACAACAACAACAACTTCAACAAGAAGAAGAAGAATAAAAAAAGAAGATATCATGCTCGTGCTGCTGAGGATGATGAACCTCCAAAGAAGAAGGCTAGGGAAGAAAGTGATGATGACTCATCACGTGAAGAAGAATATGTTCTAATATCTACTCTCACAGGTACTATCTCCCATGGTTGTAATGATTGGTTGATTGATAGTGGGGCTTCCAAACACATGACTGGGTTTAAAGAATCTTTTGTAAACTTATCTGAACATGAGTCACCCCATAAGGTAAAACTTGGGGATCATTAACAATACCCTATCAAAGGAAGTGGTCAGGCCTCCTACAACCTAGATTCTAGAAAATCTTTAAAGATGAAAGAAGTTCTTTATGTACCTAGGCTCAAGAAGAATCTTCTCTCCATCTCTGCATTGGATGCAAAAGGCATGAGGGTTGCATTTGTAGATGGCCAAGTCCTAATGTGGCCAAAGGGTAAAACAATCAATGATGTAGTAGTGATTCGAGAGCAAGAGGGAGGATTGTATAAATTGAAGGGTCAACCTGAACATGCCATGGTGCATGAATCCATGGAGCCAAGTGAACTTTGGCATAGAAGACTTGCTCATATGCACTATAGGGCACTTCCAATTGCAAGCAAGGCTATAGAGGGTCTTCCTGAAATCAAGACCAAACATGAAGGTGTTTGCAAAGGATGTGCAAAAGGTAAGAACATTAAGAAGGCTTTATCAAGCAGTGAAAGCAAGGAAAAAGGTATCCTGGAAATCATCCACTCAGATGTATGTGGTCCTATGTCTTCCAGTTCTCTGAGTGGGTATGTTTACTATGTCTCTTTCATAGATGACTTCTCCAAGAAGACTTGGGTCTACTTCTTGAAGAACAAAGATGAGGTGTTTGATAAGTTCAAGGAATTCAAAACCTTGATGGAGAATCAAACTGACAAGAAGATCAAAACATTCAGATCCGACAATGGTGGAGAATTCACCTCAGGTGACTTCAAGAAGCTTTGCAGCGATTCAGGGAATAAGAAGGAGTTGAATACTCCTTACAATCCACAATAGAATGGAGTTGCAAAAAGGAAAAACAAAACAATCATGGAAGCAGCAAGGGCAATGCTACATGACCAGGATCTACCTATGCATCTATGGGCAGAAGCAGCTAGAACAGCTGTATATGTGGAGAACAGAACACCCCACAAGATATTGGACAACAAGACACCAGAAGAGGTCTTTTCTGGTAAGAAACCTGAAGTCAACCATCTCAGAATATTTGGTTGTCCAGTATACACTCATGTCCCAAAGGAAAAGAGGACCAAGCTAGATCCTTCAGGAAAGAAGGGTATCTTTGTGCATTACAGTGAAAGCTCGAAGGCTTACAGAATATACTTTCCAGGATTCAAGAAGATTGATGTAAGCAGGGATGTAACATTTGATGAAAATTCAGCATTCATCAAATCAAGGAAGGCACCTATTAAAGTTTATGAAGAACCTAAGGAAACTAGATTTCAAGACACTACCATGACAGAAGCAATTCCAGAAGTTGTTCGTGAGTTTGAAGATCCGCATTAACCTGTAGATCCACCCCGTGAAGATAAATCTCACAATAGGAAACCTGCATGGGCGAGAGAGCTCATTCAGGATGCAGAAAGATTCGACATTCCAGAAGAAGAACACATAGCAAAGAAGAGAACTAGATCACATACCAGCTATGTTTCTTTGCTCTATGACATCATGAATAAAGAACCTTCCAGTTATGAAGAAGCAGCAGAAAAGAAAGAATGGAAGGATGCCATGGTCGAGGAATACCAATCAATAATGAAGAATGATGTTTTGGATGTTGTCATAAGACCTAAAGAGAAGTTTGTTGTGACTTCCAAATGGATCTACAAAATCAAGCATGCTGCAGATGGCAGTGTAGAGAAATACAAGGCAAGATTCGTAGCTTGTGGCTTCTCTCAGAAAGAGGGAATAGATTATGAAGAAACTTTTGCTCTTGTAGCCAGGTACACTTCCATCAGAACGGTACTTGCCCTGGCTGCAGATGAAATGGATGATACACCAGATAGATGTCAAGACTGCCTTCTTGAATGGTCTAGTTGAGGAGGAAGTGTATGTGGAGCAGCCACTCGGTTTTGAAACACATGACAGGGAGTCATATGTGTGTAGATTGAAGAAAGCCTTGTATGGCTTGAAGCAAGCCCCCAGAACTTGGTATGGTAGGATGGATAGTTTCCTATCTAGTTTGGGATTTACCAAAAGTAAAGCAGATTCCAACCTTTACTACAAGGTTGAGGAAGGGAATCCTGTGGTTCTACTCCTATATGTGGATGACCTGTTTGTAACAGGAGATGACAGATTGATTGCAGATACAAAGAGGAAGCTTGCTGCGAATTCGATATGAAGGACTTGGGAATGATGCACTATTTCCTAGGTATGAAGGAGTGGCAGAGTACAGATGGGATCTTCCTTAGATAAGGGAAGTACACTGTAGATATCCTGAAGAGGTTCAGTATGATGGATTGCAAGGCCATGGCCACACCTATGGCATCGAATCTAAAGCTTCTATGTGATGCTTCATCTGATCCAGTTGATGTCTCTATGTATCGTTAGATGATTGGGTCCTTGATGTACCTGACAAACAGGAGACCAGATATTTGCTTTGCGATTAACAAATTGAGGCAGTTCTTGACCGATCCGAGGAGTGTTCACCTGGTTGCTGTAAAGCATATTCTGAGGTACTTGAAGGGTATAGTTGATTATGGGCTAAAGTATGAAGCGATCAAAAGTTTAACCTGCAAGGTTATGTTGATTCAGATTGGGCAGGCAGTGCTGCAGATAGGAAGAGCACATCTGGGTGCTGCTTCAGTATGGGATCAGGTGTGATCTCTTGGTTTAGCAGGAAGCAGTCCTGCATAGCACTGAGTACAGCTGAGGGAGAGTATGTTGCACCCTATTCAGCTAGTTGTGAGGCAGTATGGCTTCTAAAGCTACTGTCTGAGTTATTTGATCTCCCGTTGGATGCTACTGGTATCTTCTGTGATAACTAGAGTTGTGTGAAGCTGTCTGAGAACCCAGTGTTTCACGACAGGTCGAAACACATAGAGATCAAATATCACTATATCAAGGATATGGTGTAGAGAGGAGCAGTAAAGCTCCTATATGTTGTGACAGATGAGCAGATTGCAGATGTACTGACGAAGCCACTAGCCAGAGTGAAGTTCGAGTACTTCAGGGAGAGGCTTGGTGTTCTTCAGATCGACGACACTTCAAGGAAGAAGTGATGGACAAATTTGCTGAAACCATTCCAAGAATGTTGGAAGGAGGATCCTTCACATGGATGTGGATGTAAGAGCTGGATGATTAGAATCAAGATGATGCTCCAGTTACTGCTCTGTATATGAATCAGGATGATGCTAGATATGAGCAATTGGATCATTTATATGTATATGTATGTATGCATCATGTTGGATGCTGGATATGATCGATTGGATCATTTGTATGTATTTTGTATATGCATCATGTTGGATGCTTGGACCATGTATCTGTATATGTATCAGGTGGATACTGTGTATGATCAGGTAGATCATGTATATCGATATATATCAGTTAGATGTATTGTGTGGATCATGTATCTATGTATGTATTAGGTGGATACATTGTATGATCAGGAGGATCATGTGTGATGATATGTATCAGGTAGATACTTGGTATGCATTAGGTGGATGCAGTGTATGATCAGGATGATCATGGATGAAGAGCTTCAGGATGTTGCTCCAGATGACATGCAACAGGATGTTGCAATGATGATGATCAGGATGATCATGTGTACATTAGGATGATGTATGTTGAGTATCAGGTTGATACTCTATGGCCATGGAACAGGTTGTGCAGATAATCATGTAATTTGTGCCCTGGGAGATTTGCAGATAGTCTTTCGAGGTTTTTCCTATGGCATGTAATTTGTACCCTAGGATATCTGGAAAATGCTCTTTTGAGGTTTTGCTTGGGAGGACATATAATTTGTACCCTGGGATATTTGCAAATACTCTTTCGAGGTTTTTCCTATGGCATGTAATTTGTACCCTGGGATATCTGGCAAATGCTCTTTCGAGGTTTTGTCCTATGGCATGTAATCTGTGCCCTAGGAGATCCGATAGGTTGAGCCATGTGCTCGTAATCAGTCCTGGGATGCTCTTTCAAGGTTTTGCCATGAGCACATGTATTTTGTGCCCTGGGAGATCCGATAGGTTGAGCCTTGTGCTCGTAATCAGTCCTAGGATGCTCTTTCGAGGTTTTGTGGTGACCACATGTAATTTGTGCCCTCGGAGATCCGATAGGTTGAGCCTTGTGCTCATAATCAGTCCTAGGATTCTCTTTTGAGGTTTTGTGGTGGGGTCACATGTAATAAGTCTTGGAGATCTGGACAGGATGAAAAAGGCCTCAAATGCTCTTTAGGGTTCTTGCTAGTCAAGAGACTCTTTTAAGGTTTTGTGAAGCACGTAATAAGTCCTGAGATTTCCACAGTATGGCCAGTGATGACGAAGACCTGCAGGTGGTGGGCCTACAACTAGTATGAAAAAGGACTGGCTCTGTAGAACTTCCTATGGCGAGTAGATTTAGAGATTGGTTGAGATAGCAGTAGCAGTGATGATGATGATGACGATGATCCCAAGAAGAAGACTTGTCTAGAAGATCTATGTCGAGAAATACCTTCCTAGTTAAGAGGGAGTGTTGATGTATATGTAACTTCAGAATGTATTTCATCTATGTATTTCATGTATATTTATTGTACCCTTATAAGAGATGTGTTATTCCTCTATAAGGAAGTGTCGTCATGTGTATTAACAAGTGCCGCAAGTGTGTGTACTTTCCGATGGGTTATTAGACCACCATGTGTGGGGTCGGCCCTGAAATATATATTATATTGTTGATCTACCTAGCTAGACAAGTCGGCCCCATAAGGTCACTGGGCAAACAGACTAGTGTAAATAGAGATCGGGAGATCTCTATTTGGATCACTCAGAAAATCAAACTTCTCTCACTCAGAAAGTGGCGCAGTAGTGAGGAGGAGGATCATCTGCTACTACAAGACTATCTCTATGTATTTTGGTTGTACTTTGGTTGAGCCATTGCTCTCTCTATCTCTGAGGAAGTTGTGGGGTTTTTCACCTTAGGGTTTTCCCCACAGAAACTCTGTGTCTCTTGTCTCTCATGCTTTTGATTCTTGTGATGATTGACATGCTTGTTATGATTGTTATGCATTGATATACTGTACATGTTATTCTCTTAGTAAAGATCCTAGAGTAGTGAATTAATGCTCAAAATTTAACACCGATTTTAGAGATTTGAACCGTGCATGTCCGAAAGACAACTTCGCCACACCATTCATAGATCAAATCTTGGATGTTTGTGCCGGAAGTGAGATTTTTTCCTTCATGGATGTCTTTTTCGGATATAACCAGATTCAAATCAAACCTGAGGACCAACATAAGACAGCTTTTATTTGTCCTTGGGGAACATTTGCATATCGGAAAATGGCCTTCGGCCTTAAGAACACCGTAGCTACATTTCAGTGTGCCATGACCTACGCCTTTCATGATCTTAAAATGATTATGGAGGTTTTCTTGGATGATCTTTCCATCCATTCTCGCAAGAGGATGGACCACCCCAAGCACCTCCGCATGATTCTTGAACGATGTATATGATACAAGATTCGATTGAATCCTAACAAATGCATCTTTGTTGTAAGGACGGGTCGCCTTATGGGATTCATAGTTTCAAAAGAGGGTATTATAGTCGATCCTCTTAAAGTTGAGGCAATACTTCAGTTTCCTCCTCCGTGCAATTTGTTACAACTTCAGAGCCTCCGAGGGAGAGCCACTTTTCTATGTCGTTTCGTAACCAATTATGCTAATCTTACCAAAGGTTTCGCATGCCTATTGAAGAAAGACACACCGTTTATCTGGGATGAGCGAGCCCAACAGTATTTTGACTCCCTTAAGAAAGATTTGGTATCGGACCCTGTGCTTAATCCACCAGACTTCACACGAGATTTCATTCTTTACGTGGCCGTGTCTCATGATATGATTGGCATGGTCTTGGTTCAGGTTGATGATGCGCTTGTCGAGCATGTCATCTATAACCTTAGTCAAAATCTAGTAGACGCTGAGTTAATATATACTCATGTGGAAAAGATGGCACTTGCAACTGTTCATTCAATCCAACGATTACGACATTACATTTTGCTTAGAATAACCACAGTTGTCGTGCATATCAATCCGTTTCAGTTCGTTCTATCATGACGCCTTATCGGGGGGAAGTACAATAAATAGATTGTTATCCTTCAGGAGTTCGATCTCGATTTTGCTTCGGCGAAATAGGTGAAATCGTTGGTGCTTGCTAATCTTATGTTGGACTTCCCATGACTTGATGAGGATGTCATTAATGAAGATTCCTTTGTGGATGCGTACTTATTTCTTATCTCGTCCGAGGACCCTTGGTATGGGGATGTCATTGTATATCTCCAAACTTTGAAGTTTCCTCCGCATTATTCATGAGACGAGCGACGACGTGTGAAACATCACGCTAAAGATGATACTATCATCAGTGACACTTTGTATCACCGAGGAAAGGATTCTATTTTCCGTCCTTGCTTAACTCACGAAGAAGCGGAGGAGGGATAATTTTAGGGGTGAATTATAGCCCATGGGCGAATTTTAAGAGGTTTTAAAAATTTAGTGGACGAATATTTTATATTAAACCCTATTTTTTCCTTATTAAACTTTAGCCCACAATTTATTTACCGAGAAAAGGTAAAACCAAAGATAGCCCATCAATATATTTACAATAAAATGGGAAAATCAAATTTACCCCTCGAAAATGCGGGTAAAATTCTCCATTCGCCCTCGATTTCTGGAAATGGAGGTTCACAATCCAAATTTCGTCTATTTTTTTCTTCAAAATAAAAAAAATGAGACCAATCTCCCCCGATTTTCTCTGGGTTTTTACTATGGAGACCAATCGCCCTCGATTTTCATTAGGTTTTCACTATGGAGACCAATCGCCCGTAGATTTTAACTATGGAGGTTTTTCTTTATAGAAATTCATTAAAAATCCGGCATCGCAGCAGAATAGACCAATTTCGCCCGAATCAAGTTTCAAACGTTATTGTGGAGTTGCCAGTCTCTTGCTAAGGTTATTCAGGGTTGCCAGGCTATGGAATTTTGGTTTTTCATTTGTTGCAATCACGTGCAGACTCCAAACGGCTCTTGCAATCAAGATTCACATACAGACGCGTCACTGCAAACTCCAGGTATGTTTTTACTTAACCTTTCGTGGATTCTACCTTAAAAAACTCTGACACTCTCATTCTTCATCAGGGTTACCTTCTTTACTTTTCATTGCCCATGGTATGATCACTAGTCGTATGCTATCTTGGAAGATGACTCGTTATGCAATCAAGCTATTCTTCTATATAGTATTCCATTCACTGCAGGTATATAGATTCAGCAGGTCCACCTAGGGCCCCTCTTCAGCAGCTAGTTAGCAGTTTTATGTGTACGTGCTTGTTTCAATACATTGGGTTTTGGTATCTGATAGAATATTTGGGTACCCATTTGGCTGTGTTCTTTGCTTTATGGGATTTGGTCCACGACGGTTTATGGTATCGGTCTACATCCTTGCTCTATTCTCTGAAATCGTGCATATTTTATAACCTAACAGTATATCCAATACTAATTAGTGAGTGAATACGGCTACAACACGGATTGTATGGATAACAAAATTTTTTTACACTCAACCTGCTATTATCTCAAAATTACATGCATGGATTGCAAATAGCACAAGACCCTCAAAATTTAAAAGTTGATGTATTGTAGGGCTACGTTTGCAAGAATCTCTATTTAAAAATTGTTTTCAATAATCAACAAAATGTTGAGTAAGGAGGACACTAGTCCTTTTTATTGATGTTATTTTCCTGACAACAGAAAAGTGTCTCCTTTGTTGGTTGTGGTATGCAAATTTGGGATTTTATAGTTATGTGTCCGAAAATAGGACTATGCAAACTTCAGTCCCATTATAATCAGAGGATGAGTCTATCTATAAGGCCTTTTCTTAGTTAAAGGAACCCAGCTAAAATTCTGTATATGTTGAGGTGGAGATAGGTCATAGAGATATGATGGTAAGTGACAAGTCACATGTAGAGCTAGAGGTATTCATTTTGTAGCTAATGAGTACAAATAGAATTAATGAGTCTTTAGATACATTCACCTCTAACAGACAACATTGAAATTGGATTCCAAAAGGCCCTTCCTATCCTTGGCTTCATATTGTTTTATGCTGCTTTAGAATAGCATCACAATATTTATATTTCGCTGCTCCAAGACCTAAATCTCTATTTGACCGCATATTGTTTATGTTCAGGTAGTGAATCAATTGGTTGGCTTCCTATTTAGGAGGATGACTCTTAGTACATATTTTTTGTAATTTTTATTATCTTCAGTGAGTTGTGACTTATATAATATCAAGGGATCACAAGAATTATCTGCTCTTGCAAGAATTATGAGATCCAAAAATATTTGAGAATTTCACATATATAAAGTTAATATTAAGTTACAACAGGGATGCAGGAATTCCATAAATCATTAGTGTAGTAGGTTGGTGATAAACTTTGTATACGTGGACGGTTTACCACCACCTATTCTAGTTAGCAACATATGTTTCTATCAGTTTTAGCTCAGTACCAGTCAATTTTTGTCGTTACTGAAGGAATGAAACAATTAAGTTTCCAACATAAGCTTAAACACATCAAAGTGTATTTTTTTTCACTCTTCCCTCAGTTAATAGAGCCAGTGCATTTTCATTTCATTTCTAGACCTGTATTTTTCGAGCACTTGTGCATGTGTAATTACATTCCTTGGATGAAATTTAGTGTTAGTTGGGAAGAACTACCAGTCTACATAATAGAATTTTAGTTCACAATAATTTGTTGGATAATTAAGTCTTTCGTAGAAAAAATCATATATCTTTATCTTTCCAAGGAAAACATTCAATATTGAGTAATTTGTATTATAGAAGCACCTATAATAATTTATTAGTAGAATAGAGCAAGCAAATTTCCAATTTTGGGACAACAATACCCTCTTTTCATATAGCCAATAGACTATTTTCATTCTTGCTCAAAATTATCTGAAATTAGTTCCTTAGGGTAGGAAAGACTATAGGATTTCTAAGGAGGTTTACTAAGGTTGGAGAAAGTTACAGTTTACTCAATTCAAGGTATTGAAAATGCCCAAACATGATAGATGGAAAGTGATATTTGTGTCTTCTTTTCATTGTTGTGATTGTTATCTCCCATTTTGCATTGGTATCCACATGTGATTTTTATCACATTTTCAATAGGGGGTTACATCTTCATGAAGAATTGGATGACCTAGTATTGATGCAAGTATTGGCCTTTCCTAGTAAAGTGTTCTTGATCCTTGGCACATAGATGATATCATAGCATTTTTGGGTATCATCTTTGGTTGAGCGTCTTTCTTGTTTCTTTCTTGTGGCATGTGTGGCTGCATTCCAGTGGCTTGTACAAGGAGTCACCCCATTCCTCAAGTTAGTTAGAGAAATTAGTTAGATTGTTTGAGTATATAATTAGGAGAAATTTGAAATTGTGGTTGTTTTTAAGGAAAGAAACATGCTATTTATGTTCGAAATAGATGTTGGCATAAGGAATTGTACTAGTAAACTTTTTGTGGCAATAAGTTCGATCCAAAAAACTGAATTGTGGCTTCATGTAAGTGAACTTACAAAATGTGATTTCATTGAGCTGTCTCCACTTATTCACAATTCTTTACAACTACCAATTGCATATGTTATTGCATCTGTTAGTGGAAGTTCTAATTTCTAACAGATGTTGGCATGAGGAACTATACTAATTGTTAATCTTTCTCTTGCAATAAATTGGATTCAGACAACTAGATTGTCACTAAGTGAGCTCACAATGTGAATGCATTGAGTTGTCTCCACTTAGCTGCAATTCTTGGCAACTAACCATGGAAATCTTTCTGTAGCAATAAATTGGATCCAGGAAATTGAATTGTGGCTTCATGTAAGTGAATTCAGAAAATGTGATTTCATTGAGGTGTCTCCAACTTATTCACAATTCTTGCCAAATACCCATTGCATCTATTAGTGGAATTTCTAACAGATGTTGTCATGAGGAACTGTACTAGTTGTTAATATTTATGTGGCAATAACATGGATTCAGAAAACTAGATTGTCACTAAGTGAGCTCACAAAATGTGAGTGCATTGAGCTAGCACCACTGAGCTGCAGTTCTTTCCAACTACCCATGGCAATCTTTCTTTGGCAATCCAGACAAATGAATTGTGGCTTCATGTAAGTGAACTCACAAATGTGATTTTAAGTGAACTACCCCTGGCAATTTCTAGTGGAATCTCACAATTCCAGAATAGGATATTGTCCTTCCATAGAAAGACAAGATAGCCAAATTTGTTACTTTTCAGGCTTCACTATTGCATTATAGTTAGTAAGTTTTTTAGTGTATGTAGGAAGAATGATAGGGAGAGCATGAGATATGAGTGTTTTCAAGTGATTTGATGGTATTCTATCAACAGTTGTTGTTGCTTTCTCGTGATTGTGTATGTGATTTATTGTATTATCCATTATTTTCTATGCAATGATGGAACATATATGGTAAAAAGGAATTATGTTTAGATAATGTCTTCTTTAGGTGTTCCTTGTTTCATCCACATTTACATTGCATGAAACCTAGTATCTTAATTCTATGAATATGTTGGAATTGGATTGTTTAGTTGGCAAGCTAGATGATAAGGTTGAGTAGACCCATAAATAAGTAATGAATTTGGACATGTAAATGAATAATATCCTTGTCCAATGAAGATTTGTTTTATTGGAATCGAGAATTAGAGGTTCCAATGAATTGCTTATAAAATGAAAAATTTAAATCTTAACAAATTCTTGGATATGCTGGGCCTATAAAATCTCTATAACTTGTGCCACAAGATGGATATATTTTCAATGTGTAACCTAGAACCATTGCAAGAAAGACTATTTGTCACCATGATTCTGGAAAGTGTTGTTATCTTTCTTTGCTTCAATTATGGATGGACATTCTATGAAGCAAGCATTGTACCATGCACATGATGAGTTTAGGCTTGTTCAAATATTTTGGCCTCTTTAATATTTACCAAGATTCATGTGGGGGATCTATTACTATGGTATTTGCAAAGGAGGCAACTTCTATATCAATTTTTTAGTCCATTTGAAACTTGCACATACAATATTGATTACAAAGACTGGGAATTATAGCATTAGATTTTCTAACAAAGGGAAATTCTTGTCGTTTTTTATATACATATAATGAAGATGGATGCCTAGTTTGAAAACATGAAGAAAATGCAAACTTGTATCCAAGAATTACATTGAATAGCAGTGAATCTAGTTTCAAAATATTTTTAGTTGTTGGAAACCATTTTGCAGTGCCCTAAAATACTGCGGAATAGTTTCTGGCAATTTCTAGAAAATTTGTTACGTGTGGTTTACATTGTTTTAGACTTTTCGTTGATGACTATGCTGATCCCTTTTTGATTGGAGGTGGTGGAGTACAAAAATAAAATATGCTCTAGATGGGCTTATTTTTGCTTCGTTTTCATAGCCATTTCATTTCTTATCTTTTGGTTATATGTTTTTATATCTTGTAGAGCACTGAAGAATTCAAAGTGTGCATTCAAAATATTTTTACATTCTGAAGTATGTCTTGACCATGGATTAAATTATTTGGACTTGCTTCATTGAAGCTAGTTAAACTTTGGAAGTCTTATACTTTTCAGCTCTTATCCCCTTATATTGGATATTGACTATCTTGGAAGTAGGTGTTTCATCTTCTCTTTTTTGATCTTTTGTACCTTGGGAGCATGCATTTGGATGCCCATTTGAATAATACCAGTTGTTCTTTGACTTGCAGGGATGAAACCCACATGAAACTTTACCTAACATGGAAGGTTGAAATGTGTAGATTGTAAATATTACTAGATACAATGTAATTGTCAAGTAGAAAGTCCTATTTTGCTCATCTAAGATCAGTGTCAGGGAGTCAAACTCTGTTTGGATCAACTAGGGCTCAACATTAGGGACTCAACAGTAGTGTTTTCTTGTTTTGGAGAGATATATGAGGTTTGTTACAAAGACCTTAATCAAATGGGAAACATGCAACTTGTGATTAATGTCTTAGCTTCCATAGATCCCTCATGCTTATGGCCATCACACGACTACTCAAACTAATCCTAATATTGGGGGTGGGAACATACCATACCATCACGGTAAATACAACACGGTTCCCACTATGAATAGTACATACATGCCCCATACTCATGGTGGCAACCCTTACTACAACACAGTCGGTGCTGGCCACCAGTATCACCCACCACCCCAATATGGTGCTCAAAACACACATATACCTGCTTCCTCTCAAATGGGTCATCCAGGGGGGAGTTATCAATCTTATCGCCATGGGAAAGCTTATGGGCCATTAGGTCCTTAGTATCAGCAGTTTAATCCTCATGGTCAAGCTTTTGGTCCATCCTACAACACAATTCCGCTTAACCAACCTTTTATGGGAGCTTATAATCAATCTTTCTAGCCGCAGCTCTCGTTCCTTGCACGCTTGAATCTCCCAGATCTTTTGAAGCTCACGAATGATCCAGTGTGTCATGACCCTACTTGGACCCCAGTCCCTACCAAGATACCTTCGGACATTCCAAAGTTTGAAGGAAAAGGTGGTGAGGACCTGGGAGATCATGTCACAACGTTTCACCTTTGGTGCTCCTCCAACTCTTTGAATCATGATTCCATTCGATTACGACTATTTCAACACACCCTCACGAGGGCAGCCACAAAGTGGTATGTGGAGTTTCCTGGAAACACCTATAGGGGATTCAATGAGATTGCTTTGGTTTTCTTAGACCATTTCCAGTTGCCGGTTCGTTATGATACTGGTACTGAGTTGTTGTCCACCTTCTGTCAGAATAAGGCCACACATATTTCTGACCACGTTCAAGAGTGGCGTCGGTGGAAGAGATTAGTGAAATCCAACATTCCTCCAGAGTTCCTATTGGAATGGTTCCTTAAGTGTTTACTCCCATACATTTCTAAGGATGTTTCGATGTCCGGAATTGTGAATGAGGAACAAGATATCTTGAAAGTCCAGTAGTTAGATCTACTTTATTCTCAATCTGGCATTTTGTATGACATTATTCTTGATGCACCGAGAACAAGACATGAGCCTACATTAGTTCCTATACCACATGTTGATGGCATCATGGGGTCCGCATGCACTCGCCCTATAGACTTGGTAGCTATCAAATGCAAAATTTGTCGCTAAACCAGTCTACTCCCGGACAAGTTCACACCTTGTCCACTTCCACTCCGTCGTCTGATGTACACAATGTGAAATCAACGAAACCTTCGGGTAACCAGCAACCTGGTGGTAAGAAAAAGGGGAGAAACAATCGTAGGGGTGGAAACAATGGAAGTAACAACAATAGCAATCGTAATACTCCTCGTAAAGAGAATGCTAACCCTCCTCGGGAAGGCGATAATGCTGGCGAGGATCATAAACCTAGGCGTAAAGTGAAATTCCCTTGCAAACTTTGTGGGGAGGATCATCTTACTCACTTATGTCCTCGTATTGAAGAAGCATCGAAGCATTTGGAATAGAGCCCAGCTGTGTTGAAGGATCCCCTTCGTCATCATCAAAATATGTCTTCACATGCTCCCACCACTGGTTATGCTACTAATGAAACAGCAATGTCTTCTTCCAATACTAGTGGTTATGGATGTGTGAATATGGTTTAGTCAAAGGTTTGTGTTGCTACTCGTCAACGTGATTATGGTGCACCACAACCGAATTTGGGGAATGAGCCTCCCCCTCCTCCTGATAATTCCTTGCATATCGAGAAGCCTTCTATTATGCCGCGGATACCGAAAGGTATTCTCAAGCACTCCACGCATAATACTAATGCTCAAGCAGCCCAGAACTACTCCAAGGTAGAAGATTTGGGCCAAAACCCGTGTGCCATGTCGGCTCTTGAAGTTTTGCAAGCTTGTCCTTCTCAGAAGCATGCCTTTTTGAGTACGTTAGGAGTTCAGGATGGGGGAAGTCCTAGTGTTATCAAGTTCGATACTACTAATGTCTAACCTCACTTTCCTTACCACGTGGCTTTTCAAATCCAGGTGGTTTTCCTTAAGAGCTTCGTCAAACCTACTATGGTTGATGAAGGTCCTTCTGTGTCAGTAATGTCGTTAACTTGTTGGAAAGATCTTGGCTCTCCTCCTCTACTCGCGTCTAGAACTACACTCACTGCATTCGACAGTAGATCTTTTACGCCGCATGGAATTATCCCTTCCCTTGTTGTCTCCTTGGAAGGTAAGTCCATGCCTATTGAAGTCGAAGTGGTTGATGCGCCCATTGACTACAACCTTTTATTGGGTCGAAACTAGATGTACGCTATGAACGCTGTCGTCTACTGTATTTTGAGTTATTTGCTTTCCCCATGAAGGAAATATTGTGATGATCAATCAGCTGGATTATGTTGGCACTCCTTCCACAACATCCACGGGATCAGTAGTCCCACAAGTTTCTGATTCTCAGTCGGCAACTGGGAACATAGGTGTTGGAATGTACCCCTCATTGATGGGAACTTTTAACCATTCTACACCTGTGAATTTTATTGGAACCATTTCCAACATTGCGCCTCCTCCTTCGAATAGTATGCCATTCCAGACTTCCTATTGTGGTGATCCATGGATTTTTCCATCCGCGGATTCTATGTCTGGAGATATTGCGCATGTCGAGATGTCTATGCCTTTATCTATAGCGGAGCTCACTTACGATCACATCCAACAAACCACTGTAGATCCAGATCTCTCTTCTTCCCAGATAGTTGAAGAAGATCCCATTACACTGCCAGTTTGGGCAGCCAACTCATCTTGCTCTCATGATTGCCTCGATGATTGTTGAGCCCAGAATTGTCCCTTTTTAATCATCTTTTATCATCCTTTCTGCCCCTGTCTTACACCACTTATCATGGCAATCAGACCTATTGTCCTTACCTTATTCCCCAAATTACCAAGGTATGACTAATCATTGTTTTATTTTATTAATGCTTATTATTGTGATAATTAAAGCTGTGTATCTCTCAATTGTGCTAACATGTTATGATATTATGAAGGTAGTTGAGATAAATGGACTGCAGGAAGATGGGGCTGAACAAGTCATGAAAGAAGGGATGTTAATTAAGGGATCTTTGGGGCTCGAATCATCAATTAAGGCACAGCTGTGACAAGGCAGCTGTAACAGAATGCGCTATCTTAAGTATGTTGCTGCTCGAAGTCTAGCTGTGATCTGGAAGGATCGTCATTCTTGGGTCAATTGATAACTTCCTCATATTTTGATGTCTTTGTTCTACCACGTATTGTAACAGCTAGTTAGATAGGGCGCCTGAAGATCAGAGATCTTCACGGCCGCCCGATTATAGGATCTAATGTTATGATTTATATGTATAAATATGGGAAGCTGCCTCGACCCAAGGGTGGAACAACATACAATTAATTCATTGTATTAGCAGCTGAGCAAAACTGTGTACTCATTCTTCTGTTAATATAAGGGGTTGCTTCTGAGCTAAAATAATTTGCGTCGTTTAGCCAGCGTCTCTGTGTGAAGGTTGGGCCCGTCTTCCACAGAGATTGCTGAGTTAAAATAGGATTTCGGATTCATTTGTTGTGTGATGCTTTGTTTATAATAATTCCTTTGTGCGCAGCAGTGACATTTATGGTGTGGATTTTCAGTACAATTAATATTAGAGTCCCTTGAATTTGGCAAAGTAATACAGAGTGTCAGTCGACTGAGTAGAGACTTTATTCAATTTGTGTGATAATTATACATAGCCTTGTTCATCTTGCAGCTAAGTTGTGATCCCATGAGCCCTTGCAATTTATTTTCCTGTTATGATTGTTGATTTCCATTCTGCAATTCAATTTCTTAGAACAGTTGACTCAAATATTTTGCAATTGGATTTCTAGATTAATGTTCAGTTTATGTCTTATGATTTTCCAGAGTGATTAAATTAGACAGGTGATTGTTCTAGATTACGAATGAGATTTCTTTCTACAATTGTTGTTTAGATCTGATACCATCTTTTATTGATGCATGATAGAGAGGAATTGAAGTTTAGCAGTTAGAAGGCAACTGGGATTGAATAGATCTTTTGGATGAACATGGGTGATAGAAGATACAAGTATTCAATTCTAATGGTTTGGTGTTTAAGCATAGATTGTGCACTTATCCTTTGAAATAAAAAGACTTTCTCGGGTTGACAATTAATATCACATACTCTGTGTGTTGATGATAATTTATCTGCATATAGGGTGCTCAACATTTTGGCACCGTTGCCGGGGAAGGATAAAAATTAAACATTGATCATTAGTTGCATCTGATAATTGTTTCTAGTTAGTCTTTTCTTTGCTGAAATGATTTGGTTCGTATGAATACAAGGAGGGTAAAACGCGATCACCTCCCAACTCCCAAAACCCCACAAATTACTAACAGCGCAGGTGGTTCGGGTCGTGGTCGAAGACAACAATTGGGTAGGAGAACATTCATCGACGATCTTGTTGACAGAACTGATTCATCCACCAGGGCTCGTCATCAAGAAACTCGTATTAGACGAAACCTTGCCGATTTTGGAACGCCAACGTCCACAGTGGAAGATACAGGAGTAGATGTGACTCCCTCATATACCCCTGCTAAGGAAGATACAGCTGACGCAGCTGTTACAACTAAGGAGTACGCAGCTGTTACAACTAAGGAGTACGCAACTGTTACAACTGAAGAATACGCAGCTGCTACAACTGAAGAATACGCAGCTGTTACAACTGAAGAAAAGAACGCAGAAGAGGATATAGAAGAAAAAATGAATAATAGACATGAGAATGAAGAGGAAGAGGCAGTGGTAGAAAACCATCATGAAAATTACTCCCTTCCAGAAGGAACTATGGCTACATTACAGTTTCCAATACAGCAGCTAGAAGGGATATCCCCTATGAAGAACATCTCACCATCGGTGTTGCCTTGCTTCCATGGCAGGGCGGCAGAAGATCCAGACGAATTCCATTTTGAATTTGATATCCTCTGTCGTAGCTATGATTATGTCACAGATGCCCAAAAGCTGAAACTTTTTCCCGCCACCCTGAAGGACAATGCATTACGATGGTTCATGAGCCTTGGGGGAGGAACTGTTGCTAATTGGAATAAGATGAAGCAAGTATTCCTGGAGAAATATCAAGAATATTGCAACACCATGGACAAAAGAGAGGAACTATTCAAGATGGTGCAGAAGGAGGATGAATGTCTGGAGGATTTTGTAGAAAGGTTGCTGTACAATGTGCAAAGAGCCGGGCAGACAAACATGGGGCTGGACGTGCTCAAGATCATTTTGCTTCGAGGGATCAGAGATGATTGTTTAGACATGTTAAATCTGCTAGGAAAGGGGGATATCTCCAAAGAATCTTTTGAGATGATTGTGGAATTATGTAAGAGATACTCCAGGGGATCTTCCAGGAATAATAAGCGGAATAAACGAGATAAGCTGGAACGTGATGTCTTCGACAGAACTCAGAAGTCATCCAATGGAGGAGCTACACGTGCAGAGATAGGCAATCTCCTTGAAAATTTTAAAACAGAAATGATGAGCTCCATCTCTTCGGAAATTGATGTCCTAAAGGCCAAACAAAGACAGGCAGTAGAGGATCTCACGCTAGGTGTGTTTTGTCCCTGATGTAGAAAGAATCATCCACCGAAAGAATGCCCTCTTGACAAAGTACAAGTATGTCAGCTGTGCGAGCTGAACCATGACATGAAGGAATGTCACACACTTCCCCAAGTAAATGCTGTTTTACAGGCATCAACTCCAGAAGTGGAATCAGCTTATTTCATTGCACAGAAGAAACCTTGGCAGCCTCGAAATCAAGGTATGTCTCCAGATTCATTTCCATTTCTGAATAATATGAGCAATTGGAATAATCATATGCAAAATGTGAATACAAAATTCCCTTCAAATTATGCTCAGTGGAATCCTCCCCAACCTGCAATGCAAAATTTTAATTCATGGGGTCCTTGGACACAGCCACCACATCAACCTATGTCGTGGTCTCCTGGATGGAGGAACTTTCCTCTTGGGAACTAGTTTCCTCAACCACCTCCACCTCCGCAGTTACCATATTCTCCTCCATATCCTCAATTTCCTCAATATCCTCAATACCCACCTCAGCAGTCGCAGCTGCAGCTGCAGAATAATCCTGTTCCTAATATACCAATACGACCTCAGCTGCCTGCCCAACCTAATCCTAACCCGAATAATAAAACAATCCATCAAATGGAAACTGTCAATATGCCGGCCTACTCTCTCTCCCCTGTACCTTGTAATGATATTCGTCTACGATCTGGGAAGATAATAGAACCTATAATTACAGAAGATGCTCCACCTTCTGTTCATGAGAAAGGAGAGAGTTCCCAGCATTCATTTGATCTGGTTCCTATCACTGAAGGTGCTGAGCATCCCTTAGATGGGACGGCTGAAACATTAAACGAGAAATCAGATAATACACAGCCTACCCAGCTGTTAAGGCAACCACCATACCCTGAGAGACTAATGCTACCAAAAATAGGGGTGCAACCTCAGTTTAACCTCCTAGGAGAGTTAAGGAATCTTTACGTTAAAATCCCTCTTCTGCAAGCTCTTCAAGACGTACCTATTTATGCTAGAACTGTTCGGGACCTGTGCACTAAAAGACCAGGAAGAAAACCCAGAGATCCTCCCACTGTTCATGTCATAGGGAATCTATCTGCTTTGATGACAGGAAAAATCCCTGTGACCAAGTATGACGATCCTGGCAATCCTACTGTCACTGTACATATAGGAAAGACGCAGATACCCAACATGCTAGTAGATTTAGGAGTAGCGATCAATGTCATAACCATTGAGACTGTAAAGAATCTTGTGCTCACTAATATTAGACCGACCCCTACCATTCTAGAATTGGCAGACAGATCCACCATCAGACCTGAAGGGATTCTGGACGATCTTGTCATCTTAGTAGATTCATGGGAGTACCCTGCTGACTTTTTGGTATTACAACCAAAATCACAGCTGGGGGGACACCCATTGATCCTGGGGAGGCCTTGGTTGGCCACAACTGATGCTTGCATTAGCTGTCGATTGGGGTCCATGACTATATCTGATGGTATGGAAACCAAAAACCTCACCCTGTATCCTCTAGCACGGCCCAGTCTAGAAGCTGAAACTTCCCTTTGGGTAGAGCAGGAGGAGGAGGAGGATGTTCAGCCATTATTGACAATAGGGAAGGCCTTAACCTTTAAAAACAAAAGAGAAGATGATGCTATCAGTAATTTTATTAGCGAACCCGCTTCAATGGATAAGGAGGTTTATCAAATCCTGAACATTACCCTTGGTAGGGAAGAACAAGAAAATCTCATGGAGGAAACCTTAGTTGGTGATACAAACATAATCCCAGTTTTGGAGAATTCAAAAAGCAGTCCTATTGAGGTAGAGCCTGGAAGAACTTTGAATATCAACCCCGGTCTCTCCTCAGAGGAACAGAGGCTCCTAATCAGTCTCTTAAGGGAACGAAAGGGGGCATTCGCCTGGGAGTATACAGATATGCGAGGTATTCCCTCTAATCTGTGCACCCACCATATTTATATCAAAAACGACTCCGGGCTTGTGTGTCAACCTCAGCGACGCATGAAGCCCAATCTGAGGGATATAGTGAAGGAGGAAATCCAGAAACTTTTGGAAGCAGGATTTATCTATCCTATTTCAGATAGTGAGTGGGTTTCCCCACTTGTAATTGTGCCCAAGAAAAATGGTAAGTGGAGAGTCTGTGTTGATTATCGGGAGCTGAACAAAGCCACGCAAAAGGATCATTTCCCTCTTCCCTTTATCGACCAGGTACGTGATACCCTATCAGGAAAAAAATTCTTCTCCTTCTTAGATGGGTTCAGTGGGTACAACCAAATTCAGATTGCTCCTGAAGATCAGGATAAAACCACCTTCTCTTGCCCCTGGGGAACGTTTGCCTACAGGGTGCTTCCGTTTGGTTTATGTAATGCACCAGCAACGTTCCAAAGAGCTGTAATTGGCATATTCTCTGAATTGGTTAATGATAGTATGGAAGTCTTTATGGATGATTTTACGCCCTATGGCAAGGATTTTGAGGAAGCACTGGAAAATTTAGAGAAGGTTTTAATTCGCTGTGAACAAGCTCGCCTCTCATTTAGTACTGAAAAATGTCATATGATGATGAGTGAGGGGGTGGTATTAGGACACTTCATCTCTGCCGATGGCATTCAGGTGGATCCTTCAAAAATTAAGGTGATAAAAAATATACCAACTCCTTCAACTCAGATAGAGGTGTGAAGTTTTCTGGGACATGCTGGATATTACAGGAGATTTATAGAAAACTTCTCCAAACTTGCTTCTCCTTTATTTTCGTTGTTAATGAAGGACGCACAGTTTGTGTGGAGTAAAGCATGCCAGACAGCGTTTGAAAAGCTTAAAGAGAAGTTTTCCATAGCCCCTATCCTAAGGGGACCTAATTGGACCATACCTTTCCACATCTCTTCAAATGCTTCTGATACCGCCATTGGAGTAGTATTAGGACAGCAGGACTGTCAAATACCTTATGCCATTTATTATGTTAGCAAAAACTTAGCCCCTGCTGAACTTAATTATACTGTTACTGAAAAAGAATTCCTTGCTATTGTTTATTCCATTAATAAGTTTCGGCATTACATTACTGGGTATCCTACATTTGTGCACACTGACCACTATGCCATTAAGTATCTGATGAACAAACCTGTCACCAATGCCAGAGTAACCAGGTGGCTCTTGTTATTACAGGAATTTGATATTACCATTATAGATAAACCCGGAAAAGAAAATGTTGTTGCTGACTTTTTATCACGCTTTACTAACAGTGATGACAGTTTGCCTGTTGAGGATTCTTTTCCAGATGAACATCTATTTTCACTTTCAGCTCATTCACCCTGGTATGCAGACGTTGCTAATTATTTGGTTGCAGGGAAGCTCCCGCCACACATGTCTAAGCGAGAGAAAAGAAAAATTATTCAGCAAAGTGCCAGGTATTGTTGGCTCAATGGTCATCTCTTTTACACAGGACCCGATCTTGAGATTAGGAAATGTGTAAGGGAAGATGAGATCTTTCATATACTGAAGGCCTACCATGATGAACCTTGTGGAGGACACTTTGTAGACAAAAGAACAGGGCATAAAGCACTGCGGATGGGATACTATTGGCCGACACTGTTCAGGGACGCTAAAAGATATGTTCAGTCTTGTGACAGTTGCCAAAGGATGGGCCAACCTAATAAAACGTATTAGATGCCTTTACAGCCTCAAGTGGTACTTGAACCGTTTGATAGATGGGCATTGGATTTTGTTGGCCCTATCAGCCCTCCTTCCAGACAGAAGGTTTACATCCTGGTGTGTACAGATTACATGACCAAGTGGGTAGAAGCTGTAGATTTGGCTAAGGCTAATGACCAGGCGGTGATTGATTTTCTGTACAGTGAAATCTTTACCCGCTTCGGGGTACCAAAGGAAGTAGTTACGGATGGGGGACCGCAATTCATCTCACACCAATTTGAATTCTTTCTCCGGAAGTATCATGTGCAGCATAGGATAGCTTCACCTTACCACCCCCAGGCCAATGGTCAGGTGGAAAGTATGAATAAAGTTATTGAAGCAATCCTTACTAAAACAGTTAAAAGCCATCGAAAGGATTGGGCTGACAGGCTTCCAGAAGCACTGTGGGCATATCGTACAACTTGGCTCAACACAACAGGATTTTCTCCCTATGATCTGGTGTATAGAAAGAGTGCCATCTTTCCAATCGAATTTGAGATCAAGACCTTGAAAAAAGCCACCGAAATGAATCTGGATGTAACAGAAGCCCAGAAGAGAAGATTGAATCAATTAAATGAACTGGATGAGAAACGGTTAGCTGCAGTAGACCAGACTGTGCTGCTTCAGCAACAGAGATCCAACTGGCATGACCGATTCATCAAAAAGAAAATCTTCCATGAAGGAGACTGGGCGCTATTATACGACTCCAGATTCAAGAAGGACTTTAAAGGAAAATTACGTACAAGATGGCTGGGTGCATATTTGGTCGACAGGGTATTTGACAATGGTACTGTTTGCCTGGTGACCATTGATGAAAACCGTATATCATTACTTTCTAACGGCCACAGACTGCGACTGTATCGTAAGCCCATTTCGAAAGATGCATTCATTTCACAAATCGCTGCCGATCCAGATTATCAGTTGGCACCAGAGCATGAATTTTTCTCTGCCTTTGCCAATCCTTAAACTAAAAATCGTATTTGTTGTACATAAATAATTTCCTGCTGTAGCTTATAATTGTTGTTTTTTTTTCTTTTTGCATTGGATCTTTTCATTTGCTGTCATTTTTCAAAAATTTTCAGGGAAGCGCCAGGAGAACGATCAGTTTGGGCCCCTCAAGCGAAATTCTCCATGTGCCGTCTTGCGTTGCATTTTCCTTGAGTAAAAAAAAAAAAAATTCGGCAGCTGCAACATATTTTCCGGCAGCTGCAACATCTTTTCCGGCAGCTGCATTATCTTTTCCGGAAACCGTGACATCTTTTCTGACAACCGTGACATCATTGCCCGTCAACCATAAATTCGTTTTCCCCATAGCCGAAAAATCCTTTTTCCCGGCAGCTGCAACATCTTTTTCGGCAGCTGCAACATCTTTTTCGGGCTGCCACCTCATATTCCAGCGGCTGCCACCTCATATTCCAGCGGCTTCCACCTCATTTCCCAGCAGCTGTAATATCCTTTTTCCCGCCTGCCATCAATCTTTCCTGGCAGCTGCAACATCTTTTTCGGGTTGCCGCCTCATATTCCAACGGCTGCCACCTCATTTCCCAGCGGCCGTAATATCATTTTTCCCGCTTGCCATCAATCTTTCCTGGCAGCTGCAACATCGGTAGCTGCAACATCTTTTTTGGGCTGCCACCTCATGTTCCAGCGGCTGCCACCTCTTGTTCCAGCAGGCCGCCACTTCATTTCCCTGCGACCGCAAATCCTCATTCCCGGCAGCTGCAACTTCTTTTCAGCGAATGCAACATCATGTCGCAGCGGCTGCAACATCATTTCCCAGCATCTGTGTTATCGTTTCCCGTCGACCGGTAAAATCCTTTTCCCGACAGCTGTGAACTTTTTCTGACGGATGTGAACTTTTTCCTGGCAACCGCAACCATTTTCCCGTAGCTGCAACAACAACTTTTCCAACAGGCTGCAATATATTTCCCACCGTTGTAAAATTTTTCCCGCCGTTGTAAAACTTTTCCGTCATAGCCGTTATTTTCCCGCCATCGTAAAAATTTTCCATCACAGCCGTAACTTTCCCCGATGCCGTAAATTTTTTTCCTAGCTGCCATGAATTCTTTTCCGGTGGCTGCAACTTCTTCCCGGCGGCTGCAACATACTTTCTGGCGATTGCAAGCATCTTTTTCATCGGCCGTGCTATCATTTTTTTTGTAAATTGCAGTGGTAACTCCTGTGTTAACAGAAGAATTCTTTCAAACTTGCTCAATCATGGTGCTGATTCACACCAGTCGTGCCGGCGAACCCATCATTCCAACCCCGAGGACGCGATGGTTTGTGTTTCACCGGTGGAAGGAAATTATGCCTTATCCACGTCATCATGATCACACGTCCGACTGTGCACGAGTTCGGCTCCGCAGCGTCATCAACTACATGCTCCACCATTTTCCGCAGCATTCCGACGCACAGTTTTTTTTGAGGTATGGCTTCGTTTATCACGTGATTTAGCATTGATATCATTTAAACGATATTGGTCGTACCTTCACTCGTACCACCATTATACCTGATTAAACCTTTCCCTCGTACGACGTAAATGCTAATAACTGCCACCTTCCCCAATTCGGCATGGAAATTTCAAACGCTTTTCTGTGCTCAACTTTCCAAATTTACCCATTCTCTCAACGTCTCCGCTCAGCGATTCGTGCATCCTCTGTGCTGCAACTTCAATTCTGGGATCCTGTAATCAGTGGAATAGCAACTTCAGCTTGCAGCCAGGACCATGGGGATTCCAGTTCGCCATGAACCTTTCAATACACGAGAACTCAGGTGGAATCTTCAAGTTCTTGCCATTTTTCAAGCTGCTGGCTGGCTCGAATTCTTTGAGCATTTGGACGGATTCGATCGGGATGCAACCCCGCAATTTGCTTTGAATCTTACCAAAACTCATTCCACGGTGTGGGGGCTGCGCATAGAAGTCTCTGAGCTCATTATATCCGAGGTTACAGCCATCCCGATCGTGGGAAAACCATGGTTTAACTGACGAGTCCCTGCAACGATTGCACGCGAAGAATTTTTACTCGCAGGGGAGCAAGTTGAAGCGTCTAGAAGAGGGATTGCACTGAACTCACTGCCGCGGCCATGGGACCAGGTTGCTATCTTTCTCAAGAAGTACATTACTTGTGAAGGTAGATATCAAACTATGTATAACTCTGAACTTCCTTTGCTTTCTCATCTCCGCCATGGCATTTTATTGAACATTCCATACTATTTATTGCACGACTTGCGTCATATGGCCACATTTTTTTAGTCTGCTAAGCACCCACTTTCCTCTCTCACCCACCATGACCTTATCAAATTAATTATTACACGGACGCTTGCCCAACACCATATAACCTGGGAACAATTCATAAACCGACCTCAGCAACCCGTTCCCTTGCGGGTCGTCCCATTACAGCAAATACCGGTTCCACCACAACAGGAGGACCGGAGTTCCTCCATTGAAGTTGGGGGGAGGGATGAAATGGAAGAAGAACAGCAATTGGGGGCACAAGCAGGACCATCCGGGGTGGGTGAAACTATAGTAGAAGACCAACCGGGGGCACAAGCAGGACCATCCGGGGTAGATGAAACCACAGTAGAAGAACAACTAGGGGCACAATCAGAGCCCTTCGGGGGAAATGAACCTCCGGCACAAGCAGAGCCATTGGGGGATGAAACTACATTTGAAGAAGAGCAATTGGAGGCACAAACAGAGCCATTGGGCGATGGTGTAGATAAAACCTTTGTGGGAAACCCAGATAACAGGGCAGCTCCGACAGCAGAAGGTGAAATTGGAGCAGCATCAAATGCTGTGACAATGGAACCTGAAGATGACAGAGCCAGGGCAATGGAAGAAGACATTGAGCTGGTAACAATTGAGTCTTCACCTGAGTGGGTAGGAGGAGGAGCTGTAATTGAGGAAGAACAGCATGAGGAGCAAGAAAACATTCCTTTGACCTCAGTTTTGGCTCCCTATGTACCAGCTCCACAAAAGAAAACACCACAAAAGGAAAGAAAGAGAGCAATTAGTGAATTTAACATAACCCCACCTATCAGAAGAAAAGAACCAGATCAGCCACAGCAGCAGAGACAGCCAGGAAAAGATGGGAAACCCTAGAGGCACAGGTTGAGCCCCCAATCCTTGTACCAAGACCGATGGATGCTCCACAAAGGTCAGTGGAGGAAGAACCTGGAACTGAAGGACTTCTGGCTGAGAATGCAATGATGAAAGATGACCTCCAAGTACTTAGAAGGGAGTTGGAAATCTGGAAGAAAACCTGTAGAAAGCAGGGTGAAAGAAAAATGTACACATTGATAGAGGCTGCAGATCAAGTGGAGGGATCAGATTCTGCCGGAGCTGGGGAGGAGGATGAACGAATACTCTGTCGCACCTGTGGAGAAATATTTAAGGAAGCAGGCCATAAAATTAGACTTAGCACTTATTCAGCACAACAGCCTGTGGCCACAGTGGGGGAAGCAGTGGAAAAAGAAGGTGCTGTCACACAAGAACCAACACTTTTAAATATCCTTGCTGAAGCTGCCACTTCCCACGATGCAGAAATTATGGAACAGGTAGAAGAAGAACATGGGATGGGGGATGCTCTGGAGCTTATAAAGGAATATAGTGAAACCCCAGAGTGTTCCCACGATACGGAGATCATAGAGCTGAAGGATACTCTGGAGGCCAATGAAGAATTTTATGTTGTAACCCCAGAACGCTCCTAGGACACAATAATTTTAGAAGTAGAGACACAAAGGTAGGACAGTGATAAATTGGAACAGGATGCGGTAACACAAGAACCAGCAAACCTGAATATACTTGTCCAATCGGCCGAATAGATGAGAGAAAAACCTGGGACAGAGGGCACTTTGGAGTTTAATGATGAACTCTGGGTTGTAACCCCAGAAGGTTCCCATGACACTGAGCTTATAGAAGAAGAGTTGCAACAACAGGAGGCTGAAGAGGCAAGCCAGGATGTTGCTACACAAGAACCAACATCCTTGGAAACTACAGTAGGAACTCCTGAATTTCATTTAAAAGATAACCCTGGAGTGGATATCATTCCTGATACAGAGTGGAGTGAAGATGAACAGGTACAAACACCATGCTCAGGTGACACTGAAATCTTGGAGGAAGAGCTACACAATGAGAAAGAGATTCAATCTCAGCAGCAGAAGGACAAGGAAGACACTGTTACACAAGAACCAGTGTCTCTAAAAGCAATAAGGGTAGCTGCTGAAGAGAATTTAAAGGGTGTTGCTTCTACACAAGAACCAGCAACTCTCCTATTAAACTTGGATGTGCTGGAAGACATTGCTCCACAAGAACCAGTGCTTCCACCTCCTAGAGATGTCATTGAGTTGGATTTAGATTAAGGATTTCTTTTCAAGTCTTCCCCAGATACAGCATACAAGAGACTGCAGGAAGAAGTGATCTTCACTTGTATCAATTACATTTTCAGAACATTAGCAGGTAGCATGGGAAGGATAGATGGGGTACCTGAGTTTCCTACAATTCTTCCTCTCCCCTAAAACAGAGCTCAGTACTGGACTCAGATTCTAAAGGATGCAGGTTGTTGCATGAGGACATGCAACAGGGTAGTTGGGGGGAGATGTTGAGCCCAGAATTGTCCTTTTTTAATCATCTTTTATCATCCTTTCTGCCCCTATCTTACACCACTTATTATGGCAATTAGACCTATTGTCCTTACCTTATTCCCCAAATTACCAATGTATGACTAATCATTGTTTTATTTTATTAATGCTTATTATTGTGATAATTAAAGCTGTGTATCTCTCAATTGTGCTAACATGTTATGATATTATGAAGGTAGTTGAGATAAATGGACTGCAGGAAGATGGGGCTGAACAAGTCATGAAAGAAGGGATGTTCGTTAAGGGATCTTTGGGGCTCGAATCATCAATTAAGGCACAGCTGTGACAAGGCAGCTATAACAGATAGCGCTATCTTTAGTATGTTGCTGCTCGAAGTCTAGCTGTGATCTGGAAGGATCGTCATTCTTGGGTCAATTGATAACTTCCTCATATTTTGATGTCTCTGTTCTGCCACATATTGTAACAGCTAGTTAGATAGGGTGCCTGAAGATCAGAGATCTTCACGGCTGCCCGATTATAGGATCTAATGTTATGATTTATATGTATAAATATGGGAAGCTGCCTCGACCCAAGGGTGGAACAACAGACAATTAATTCATTGTATTAGCAGCTGAGCAAAACTGTGTACTCATTCTTCTGTTAATATAAGGGGTTGCTTCTGAGCTAAAAGAATTTGTGTCGTTCAGCCAGCGTCTCTGTGTGAAGGCTGGGCCCGTCT
Source organism: Larix kaempferi (assembly GCA_027924585.1). Taxonomy (NCBI): domain Eukaryota; kingdom Viridiplantae; phylum Streptophyta; class Pinopsida; order Pinales; family Pinaceae; genus Larix; species Larix kaempferi. The sequence goes on along the minus strand of BSBM01000310.1, from coordinate 3,834,175 downwards.
TCCACAGAGATTGCTGAGTTAAAATAGGATTTCGGATTCATTTGTTGTGTGATGCTTTGTTTATAATAATTCCTTTGTGCGCAGCAGTGACATTTATGGTGTGGATTTTCAGTACAATTAATATTAGAGTCCCTTGAATTTGGCAAAGTAATACAGAGTGTCAGTCGACTGAGTAGAGACTTTATTCAATTTGTGTGATAATTATACACAGCCTTGTTCATCTTGCAGCTAAGTTGTGATCCCATGAGCCCTTGCAATTTATTTTCCTGTTATGATTGTTGATTTCCATTCTGCAATTCAATTTCTTAGAACAGTTGACTCAAATCTTTTGCAATTGGATTTCTAGATTAATGTTCAGTTTATGTCTTATGATTTTCCAGAGTGATTAAATTAGACAGGTGATTGTTCTAGATTACGAATGAGATTTCTTTCTGCAATTGTTGTTTAGATCTGATACCATCTTTTATTGATGCATGATAGAGAGGAATTGAAGTTTAGCAGTTAGAAGGCAACTGGGATTGAATAGATCTTTGGGATGAACATGGGTGATAGAAGATAAAAGTATTCAATTCTAATGGTTTGGTGTTTAAGCATAGATTGTGCACTTACCCTTTGAAATAAAAAGACTTTCTCGGGTTGACAATTAATATCGCATACTCTGTGTGTTGATGATAATTTATCTGCATATAGGGTGCTCGACAATGATACTTTGCCATTCGATGAAGCTATCCTCGAAGCCATGTGTGGTAGTGAGAGGCCTTGGGAAGATATGCACCATCGCTCTTATTTCCTTCCCAACCTCGAGCTCATTGAGCAGGAGTAGTTTAGGATGACTCTAGTTGAGATGGTTGGTCACCCTGTGTCTCTTTTGCAATCGCATGATGTTTTCTTAGAGGGGAATATGGCCAATATTTCCCCAACCACTTCGATCAACATCTCCCGCACTCCCAGAAAGATTGAGAATGTTTACGTTGGTGCCGATTGCACTCCTGAGGAGATTGATATTTACACTGATTTGTTTACTAAACTCCAGGAAGCTTTCACCTGGCCATATGAGGAGATGCCAGGAATAGACCCCCGCATTGTTGAACACGAGATTAGAATGTATCCTGATGCTAAACCGGTTCGACAATGCTTACATGCTGTGAACCCTAGGAAGGCGGCTGCTATTAAGGCAGAGGTGGAGAAGCTGCTCAAAGCTGGTTTCATCTACCCTGTTCCCCTTACTGAATGGGTGTCAAACCCCCTTCCTGTGGATAAGAAGCAGGGAACAATCCGTGTATGCACTGATTTCAGAGATTTGAACCGTGCATGTCTGAAAGAAAACTTTTCCATGCCATTCATTGATCAAATATTGGATGCTTGTGCAGGGAGTGAGATTTTTTCAATCATGGACGGCTTCTCAGGTTATAATCAGATTCAAATCAAACCCGCAGACCAACATAAAACATCATTTATTTTTCCATGGAGAACCTTTGCATACCGAAAAATGCCCTTCGGCCTCAAAAACACCGGAACCACTTTTCAGCGAGCCAAGACCTATGCCTTTAACGATCTTAAGAAGATTATGGAAGTTTTATTGGATGATCTTGCTGGCCATTCTCGCAAGAGAGTGGACAACCCCAAGCACCTCCGTATGATTCTTGAACGATGTATCCACTACAAAATTCGATTGAATCCGAACAAATGCATCTTCGTTGTTAGGACTGGTCGCCTTCTAGGATTCATAGTTTCGAAGGAGGGTATTAGAGTCGATCCTCTCAAAGTTGAGGCAATACTTCAGTTGCCTCCTCTGTGTAATCTGTTACAACTTCAGAGCCTCCAAGGGAGAGCTACTTTTCTGCGTCGGTTTATAGCTAACTATGCCAGTATTACTAAAGGTTTCGCATGGCTATTGAATAAAGACACACCTTTGATCTGGGGTGAGAAAGCCCAACAGTCTTTCGATGCCATTAAGAAAGCTTTGGTATTAGCCCTTGTGCTTAGTCCACCGGAATTTACACAAGATTTCATTCTTTATGTCGTCGCGTCTCAAGAGACTATTGGCATGCTCTTGGTTCAGATAGATGATGCACTTGTCGAGCATGTTATCTATTATCTTAGTCGAAACGTAGTAGACGATGAACTAAGGTACACCCACGTAGAAAAGTTGGCACTTGCGACTGTTCATGCAGTCCAACGTTTACGGCATTACATTTTGCTTCGAACAACCACTGTTGTAGCTCATATCAATCCGTTTCAGTTCATGCTATCACGATGCCTTATCGGGGGTAAATATAATAAATGGATTGTGATCCTTCAGGAATTTGATCTCGATTTTGCTTCTATGAAATCAGTGAAATCATTGGTGTTCACTGAACTTATGTCTGACCTTCCACGGCTTGATGAGGATGTCATTCATGAAGATTTCTTTGTGGATAAACACTTATTTCTTATCTCAACCGAGGACCCTTGGTATGGGGATGTCATTAGATATCTCCAAACTTTGAAGTTTCCTCTGCATTATTCACGAGACGAGCAACGGCGTGTGAGACATCACGCGAAAGATTATACTATCGTCAGTGACACTTTGTATTGGCGAGGAAAGGATTCCATTCTCCGTCGTTGTTTGACTCACGAAGAAGCGGAATGGGTACTTAATGATTGCCATGCGGGGGCATGTGGTGGTCACTTATCCGGGCTTGCTATAGCCCAGCGTATTATGCGAGCGGGTTATTTTTGGCCTACTATCTTTAAAGATTGTATTAACACTGTGAAGAGATGTCACCCTTGCTAGGTGTTTTCTCGGAACATACACTTGCATCCAGCACCCCTCCATCGGGTTGTCACTGTCAGTCCCTTCACTAAGTGGGGGGTAGATTTCATGGATTGCAAACCAGCTTCGGCTAGGGGGCATCATCATATTATTGTGGCCATGGATTATTTTTCCAAATGGGCTAAGTCCATGCCTACCGTTAAAGCCGATGGTGCTACTATAGCCCATTTCGTGTTCAACCAGATTATCACTCGATTCGGTATCCCGAAAGAGATTGTCACTGACCATGGTAGTCACTTTCAAAATAAGATGATGGAGGATTTGTCTCTCAAGCTTGGGTTTCGTCAGGAACACTCGTCTTCCTACTATCCTCAGGTTAATGGTCAGGTTGAAGCAGTAAATAAGTCTTTGAAGACCATTCTCCAACGTACCATCCAACAACGCAAGACCAATTGGCATATCATGTTATATCCTGCTTTGTGGGAATATTGAACCGTAGTTAAGACTGCCACTGGGTTCTCACCATTCTAGTTAGTTCATGGTGTGGAGTCACTTTTACTAATTGAATGCGAAATCCCTTCACTCAAACTAGCCATAGAGATCCTCCCTGATACGATGGAGATTGAGCAATGTTTATTACACCTCGAGCAACTTGATGAGCACCGTTGAGATGCCGCTGTGGCCATTGATGTTAACAAGCGTCGTGTCAAGGTTCAATATGATAGGTTTGTCTGTCCCTAGAAATATGCTAAAGGTGACTTGGTACTCTTGTATGACCAAGCTAAAGAACCCCTGGGGGCAGGCAAGTTCAATCCCATGTGGCATGGTCCTTACATTGTGAGGCGTGTCTTGGAAAAAGGAGATTATGAGTTAGAAGATTATGAGGGAGTTGTCTTGAAGGAGCCTAGAAATGGGCTCTACCCCAAGCGGTATTACGCTTGAACCTCTGGTTCAGGATGATACTTTTGTACACTATTGTATAGTTTTTCTGTACATAGTCTAGGTAGCCTTTTTGGTTGTCGGGTCTGCTGATTAGCCTCTGTTTGATTGACAAATGTCAGCGTGATATCCTACGTTCTTAGGTTTCGCGGATGGTGCTAGCTGACATATGCAGTAGCTTGCTTCTGCTGCCTAGGTGATCTTTTCACCTGACCATCTAGTTGTGTCCTCAAGAGGTGCTTGTCTCGGTCCTACATCTAATAATGTGGCTAAGTATAGTGACATTGTTGAGCTACTTCGGGATGCCATTTCACATGACATCCAGTCTTTAGAAGTCCACTTGGATTCACAAATAGTTGTGTCTCAGCTGAATGGGAAGTACTGTGTATGAGACCCTACGTTACTACGGATTTTACTTAAGGTACGACTCTTGGAGAGACATTTTGTTTTAATTACATATATTCACATTCCGAGAAGTCATAATTATATATCTGATGCATACGCTAACTATGTATTAGATTGGCATTTGTCACATTCATCATGAGCACATAAATACAAAGACATTCATACATTTGTACCATACACACACATAGTAGAACTGAGAACCAAAGTTGTATATATATATAAATATGTCCAAAAATGGTAGTGTCATACAAGATTGGAGCCCGTAGCCCTAAAAAATATACATATCGATACAAAAAATGATGAGACCCTGGGATATCTATTCCCTCCGAAGAGGTCTAGCTTCCGCCTCGACGGGATGTGTCTCATAGTAGTACTGTGCTGCGTTGGCCATCCATTGCACCAACCACACCCACTCCCCGGGAACACCCACTACCTGGAGCTGCATGGCCTCAGGTAGTCGGGCCACCTCTATCGGTGGAACTCGAGCAAACATCCGTGATACGTTGCACCGCAATGTCTGGAGTGTGTGTCCTGCTGCGGCATCTGCTGCCACCTCATCTCTACCCCGACGACCATGTCTCGAGAAGCCCTCTGGTCTCACTGGGCCTTTGTTTACGAGAAAACAGTCACCCATTAGCACATGACATTACCACCAAAAGGATTTTTGCATTTCAACTATAATAAAAGAATCCATAAAAATTTAAAAACAAAAAACCAAAAGAGTACTCACCAATGTCTTCGAAAGCTGTGCCTGGGCGGAGCGGCATGTCACAATCCTATCTGAAGTCGATCCCCGCATAGGGATAGTCCTCTATAGCGATCACCTGCTGGTTCCACCAACGGAAGAACTCCTCAATATATGGTGATGCCAGATGGCCACCACCCTATCGTGTCAGTATCTCAACCCACCGGGTTAGGGCTGGATCTCGGAGACTATGAGGAGAGACATCCACCCTCGGGATAAGTCCTGCAACTCTCTCAAAGAAGAAACTACAGAGGATGCTACCATACACAAAGTTTTTGGCCTTTCCCTCTCTACATTCCGTTAGTTGTGTCTTCATAGACACCAACAGAGTAGTACACCAGTCGAATATAGTAGGCTACAAGCATTGTGATGCGTAGAACATCACCGATCTGGATGCCTGATGCAGTGCTTTGGATCCCGTGATCCGCACTAGGGTAGCCACAATGATCTTTGTACTCAGATTCGTTATGAGGTTGATTGTCACTTGACTTCCCACTAGTCATGTGTTGGTGGGACAATACCGTACTATGTAATCTTGCACAGTGATCCCACCACCCACGGTCCGTGACCGAAGACTAGGCACTTCCCTTCTACGGGACAACCGGTAATAAAATATATATCCTCTACATCTAGTGTTAGTGTTTTCCTGTTGAGAATGAAGTGTTGAGCATCCACGTCCCAATAGTTGATCAAATGACGGAGTAGTAGGTTTTGGGCCCTTAAGACCCCGAGACTCCAGTATTTATATAACCCACATGCTTGCAATGCTTGGTGTGCTTGCAAATCATTGTGCACAGCCTCATCTACCTAGTCATGCTCTCTTTCCCTCCACTCTAGAACCATCCTGGAGTGCAAAGCAAGAAATGTTTAGTCAATTTCATGTTTAAAAAATTCTTCACGGCCGTAGTCGCGGGATAGATTGAAGACAGTTGCGGGTAGATGCGAGCAGTCAGTTTTCTGACTGCACGTTTGATGCCCTACCTGCGACCTGCACACTTACAGCCCGTGGGTAGCGGCGATGCCATTTAGGGCTTGTCCAAACAAAATATCCCACCGATCAAAATTGAAATTAAAGCACTTAAATGAAATGTATGGCAGTGACCACTAACCTGCTCCAAACGGTTCGTTGAACGGTTGCTTGTAGCTCCCACGATCGACACTCGAAGTTTTAGGTGAAAACTTACCACTAAACTCCAAAATGGTGAATAGTGCAAATGAATTGAAAATTATTAAATTTTTATTACTATTTATAATTTTCTGGATCCACTTTTCTATAGTTTTTGCCATTTTGAGCCGTTATGAACTAATATCGTGTCATGGAGTAGTGTTTTTTCAACAGATTTCCTCGGCGAGAATTGTTTTGAACCATTTCACACCTACGACAGGTACGTTTCACACCTGGCATATAGGTTAGATGCCATTTTCACATGCATTGTGTATTTGACCTGTTGACCATTTTTCATAAACCCTAGGTGCAACCCCGCTTCGTGACTGACATGGAACCTTCACACTGTTATAGAAGTGTCGTCATGTGGCGATAGGGCTTTCCCGAACATGGGTACCCTAGTTAGAACCCCATTATGCTTTTGGTGCCCATGCCGTTGTTTGTCCTTAGGATCGGGAGTCCTTTGTAGTGACGCCATGACATTGCGATGAAGACTCATACTCTACTTTGTCTTATGCTGGCCATCTCCCTTAAGGACTCCCCTCAGTTATATAATGTTGTGATTGCATTGCATCATCCTACTTGCTGCTTGAGCCTTGTGTCGACTCTCGCTTATTCAATTATTAGCCTGGTGCTTGAGCACTTTTCCCTGTCGAGCCTTGTAGAGCTTATATATTTTCCCTTCATAATTTGATGACCCTTTGACCTTGAGGGAACACACCCCCGAGTGTCCACATCCTGCACGCACTTCCTTGCATTGAGCATAGGTATGTTCCACTGCTCGGGACTAGTCTGCTAGCTATTTGACACTCATTCCCTCACTTGTTGTACTATAAGCAATTTTATTCTTTTTCAAGCTTTTCCCAAATATGAAAAAGACCAAAAAAATCAAATATTCCAAAAAGCCGGACGGGATTATGGTAATTATTTTTTGTTGGCAGCTATTGTGTCACCTTTGAACAGAGCATTCATTCCACTCTGTACATTATGAGTTGGGACTATAGTTGGGCCTTAGGAGTTGTACTTGTTTCTCAGTTTTCTGCACCGATTGGTGAAGCTTCCAGTCATTATGGAGCCCTCTGTAATGCCTCATGCATTGCACAGTTTATGTCAAGTCAATACTTCCTGAGTCTATCCATCTGCTCATGCTCTTGTTCAAAGGAAGTCCTGAAACCAGTGTCGGCCACTCCTCAGATCTCTTGACTATTGCATGTCGGCCATCCTTATTGAGTTAGTCCGTTTCACTTGAGATCTTCCAAATCTTTGAGCATTGCTGGTACCTCATGTTGGTTGATGGGGGATGCCTTAATGCCCTCCTTCCAGTGAGTCTCGTTCCGTTGACTTCAACTCATTTATTTCGGGACTTGAGGCTTAGAGTTCGGTTGAGTACCTTGAGGCTTGGAGTCATTAGTGGCAGGTTCTCTTGCCATCGACAGTTTTGGGAATACATCAATGTCCCTTGATCGATGGATTGATCCTAGTGTTTGACTTCAACCCATTTATTCACACTCTGATGATTGTGCTCTGTGCCTTGATGCCCATTTTCATTTTTGGTGGGTCATCTCGCGTCTATTAACGGTATACATCATTGACCGGTAATCAGACAATGTCTCATCAGGTTCGAACCCAACCCCTATATTCACTTGATGGGACTTGCACCGTTGAAGGCTTGTGTAGAAGACCCCAAATGATTATGGAATTCAGTATGCTACATATGACTTTGACTTTACATCTGAGACATCACCTCTCAGATTTCAGCAGTTTGTACCTCCAGCTTGCACCAGTTGTCTTCTTTTCAGCAGAAGACCATATATTACTATAGAGGGATCATGGCTATGATCACTTATGACATGTATCCATTATGTACTGCCTATTCATGGCCATTGTATCAGATTGTTGTACTATACCGACATGTATTCAGAGATATTATTGTATTATGACGAGTGAACCATTCTTTCCACTTGTGTCTCCATCACTCCACTTCTGAGTTTTATAATGTATTTCGTCCATCGTAGCACTTTCAGTCTCTGACCTCACACATTAGGGGGCATCTATTACACAGAAATCTAGTTTATGTTCACCTTCCAAACTCCTCTCTAGTTTGAGTTTGCCATTCATGGAGGATTGAAGTGGTGGAGGCACAAGTGGATTGATCTAGATCTTGGTTCAGATTGGTTGCCGGCGAGAGGTCATATCACTTTGTACTTCTTCTTGTTCATTAATAGAAATACTCATATTCTCGTCCATTCATGGTGTGAATGTTGTTTATTATACATTGGGTTACATTTGCTTATGATATTATGGACCATTGTTATTGATAATGTTAATGTCATTTATATATCACATGTACTTGTTATATATTGGTTGTCAAGACTAATTTGCATATTACAAGTGCTTGGATGTGCGCGGATTGAAAGCTCCAACGGGGATCTACATCAAACGTTGGATCGAGGTTGGTTACATTTCTCCATTATTTTAACATTGTCATTTATAATAGCATTGCTTTGAGAATTGAGTAGATTTATGGTATTCATCTGTTTGTTGTGGTATTCCCAAGTCATACTGAGTTTTCACCAATACAATGTTTGCTTCTAGTTCTCTCAAATATTCAATTTCTTTGAAAATTTCTATTGTAACATAGAATTTGCACTTTTGCAGATGGCATATGAACTTTATGGGATGTTAGATCGTCATGTGAGATCTGTGATGGGGGAAAAAATATCCATCATATAGCGGCGAGGAAGAATCCTTCTTTAGAAAAGTTTTAACTCCTATTTATAATGTTATTAAAAAGGTACTTGGCATCTACGTGCACCTTACATCAACCTATTGATAATGTATGTCATTCTCTATTATGATTTGCGATTGATGCTACCTTTCATTCTACTAATTTTATATGTTGTTCTCTATTATGCTTTGTCATTGATATATATGTTTCCTTTTTGAATAGGAAGTCTAGATAAATAGAAGTGGGACAGCCAAACACTATTAGTGGAGGAACTATGATGTTCTGAATGAATTTTTCTGGTAAGGGGGATGTGTTTCAACATGCTATGTAGAATTTATATATACCCAATTTTTACAATAATTTCATTCTATCTTAAACATGACTGTATTTATTAACATGTCAGTTGATCGTTTCCACCTAGACTCACCAATGCATGCAGATGCATATTTTTTTATGTACCAAATGAAATTGAAAGAGATAGATCCTCAATGGTCTAAACACTCCTATTTTGTTATATACATGAATGATATCATTGAAACTTTTATGACATTTCATATTAGCAACTTGCTAATTGATTTTCTTATTGGAACCTCACACACACCCTTCAAATTGGAAACTTTGTTCCAGGGTCTTCATATTTGTTGTAATTTCTTGGAATGCCTTTAGCAAAAATTCATAAATTTCCCCTCACATCAAAGCTTACCCAGATCTAATCCTTCTGAAATTTCATCCTTAATGATCATCTGAAATATTAATTCACAGCAGCAAACAATAGGAAATATTTCACTTCACTTCAACCTCCATTCTTGAGGTCTTATGCCTGCTTTTTCATCTAGGCACCTGTCAATATCTCAGTTTCCTCAAAATAAGATTCATAATGGTTGTTATTGCCAAATATCAACTTTTGGTAGAGAACCCATAGATTTTTTTCATATTTTAGATAAAGTATCTATAGGTCTGGGAAATATAAAAGACGTATCCTATTCTTGGATTGCATAGGAGGTTGATCTACCTTAGTATATTCCTCATTGGGAATGGTTGAACTCTGATGAGAAGCAATTTATTAGTCATATTGTGGCTTTGTTTGTGGCTTCTTATGGGTATTTTTGGAGAATTTGGCCAATTGTTTCATGAAATAATCTCAAGTATGTGGGTGCCCAATTGAAATTAAGAACAACCATCCAAAAACATATAATCTTGTGACAAAGAATTACATTTTAGGAGAAGAATTACTTGTTTCATGTAGTTGAAATTGTTGCTTTTGTAGCTAAGAAAGCATATTGGGCTCTTCATTGGGTTGAAATATTTGAAATTTTTTCTAAAAGGATCCTTACATTTGCTTGTGTAAAGGGTATTTTTTCTCTGTTAGTTCTTTTTCAATTTTTTACTTGAAAAAACTCATGATCTACCAAAAAGAATATGGTGTGTATCCATTTATCCAATGGCGATATTCATCATAAAAATCAATTGTCTATGTTCCCCTGATAGCAGTTTATGTGCCTCCATCACTTAGTACTCAATAATAAATTTCCCACAATATATGGCATGACTATTTCTGATTCCTGGTTCTTGAGATTGAGCATTCGCAGGTTAAGGTTTTTATGTGGCTTCATTCTTGGCTCCAACACCAACATCATTTCATTGCTTGGCTATTTGATTACCAATGTTGTGTTATGTGGACCTAATGTTCTTTTCTCTTGAAAGAATTATATGTTAGTATTCTAATTTACAAGTAGTAGATGTGGAATTCCCAAGTTACAATGACATTTCTAGGCTAGTGGTTTGACTTGGCAAATGGCCTATGTGATCTTCCCAATGACTGTCAAAATATGGGTCATGCAAGATTGGAGTTTTAGTTTTATATTGCTTCTAGGGTGGGATATGTGCTCTTACCTTGCCCTTTTATCTTTGTTTGATTGATATCGCCCCCACATTTTTATGTCAATGAAGAGTTTAGTTCTTTGAAATCTTCTCATTGCTTCAATGTATTGTCATGTACATGGAACATCACTCATACTTTAACTATTCTTTGGATTCTCATGGCCATCTTATTTCCCTTAATTAGGAGATCAACATGGAAATCAAGGACACATTATAGAATGAAAATACCTTTGATTGAATGTGATCCAAACATGTTTCGATAGCCACTAGTAGGTGTGTTCTTTCCACCAACCATACTTCCTCTCACTTCTTGATTGGTTCATGCCAACAAGGGATGGGACTCAATGAGGTTTGAAGCTTGACTTTAAATACTTGGGAATGCATTCTTTAAACCTTCAATGAAGTTCACTACCTTTTTCAAATATGCAATTAATTTGTTTTGATCGTGGCACTAGCTCAAGTCATTCTTTTTGTGTTTGATGACTAATTCATAAGGTTGAACATGGTTTCCTTCTTATGGTTTCTAGTGAGAAACTTCAACCATCTTAAAAACAACTTTAGTATGCTAGTATATGTCAAATATTGATGGCGACATATTTTAAACATCGGTATTTAAGTTTTTAGTACAATGTTCTTAAACAATATAGTATAATAGTAAGAGTAGGATGTGTTGGACACAATAGTCACACTAAGAGGGGGGGGTGAATCAATGCATGAGAAATTTAAACCTTTTTTAGCTTCTATTAATCAATCAAGCAATATGTTATAAATTACATAATCATATTCATCATGAGTCATAAGCACAATAAACACATAAAAGAGAGACACAATAATATATGTAATGTAAGATTTATTTATTTGCAGTGGAAGACTTCAATCTTTGAGATTACAATCAGCACCAACTGATAAGAAGAGCACCAACTCTTATGACAGGACCCATCCTAGTTTTCTTAGCTCCAACTAAGAAAGGGTTGAGGAATCCAATCCTCAGGTGCATGATTCTACTTGTAAGCTTGATGCCAATATCTGATTGTCATCAATCTGTTGCAATCATATACCTCAGCTACTCAAGGATCATGCAAATTCACTTTCGTTTATCTGCGCATGTCAAAACTCACACTTAGGTTGTTTGTGTGTCTATAGAAGACCTCAAATTCAGACTGTTCAATCTCGAAGAAACCACTATGAAGAGGCTCAGATCTAGCAGCAGTAACCATCATAAAAACTCAAACTTTGTATTGAACTTGGACTCTAGGGTTGTCCATTCTTCAAAGGACTGACATCATTGTCACGTTGTGTAAAATCTCCAACACATATCAAAACCAAATTGTGTATATGGTGAGGAAGAAGTTCAAATCATGCCAAAAATGGACTGAGAATGCTTGCAAACTTTGTCAACTTCGGAGTGCATCAATCTTGTACCAGGGTCAAGCTTGGACTGTTTTGAGCATTGGGTGGTTTTGTCATTAAGGATGTCATTACTTCAAGACATCATTATGTGGATGTGTATACTCCAGACAATGTTCAAAGCTTGGATTGTTTATATGCTGAGAAAGAAACCCTTAAACCAAAAATATCACCCTTATGTTTGCAAAAAGGGGTATCTCCAAACTCGAACTGGATATCATATTGCTCCCATTCGAATTTCCACCAAAATCAAATTTCAAATAGTGTCACTCATGTATGGACAGTCATAATGATTAAAACCCAAAAGAAATATATTCAAAACTGAGTAGATGCTTGTACTGTTCAAATTTAGGACTGTGGAAACCCTCAACACAGTGAAAGTTTAGTCTGTTCAGGTGCTGGTAAAGACCTCACCTAAGTAACCATCATCCAACACCAAAAATCGGACTGTTCAAGCATGAAGAACTCAGACTGTCTATGTTGAGGAAGACTTGAAAAATTCGGGACTGCCATCCCTTAACTACTCGTATTTGAGTTTCCTTAGTCACCGAAATCACCTTAGTCCAATGCTGCAAGACACTGTTGTTGCTGGTCACCACCGAATTTTCTTAGTCGAATTGCCTCATTACAAAACAATTCAAGTGAGCTCACTACATCATCTTTGTTGGATACATTTGAGTGTGACCAAGCTTGTGTTTATATAGTCTTTGACGTTGTCCACATCCTTAAATTGAGGTCTAACTTTAAGGTCAAGGGAGGTGTGAGTTGTACTGTTTATTATTTTATTTTAACCCAACACTTCTTCAAACGTCAACCTTACCAAAAAAGTGATTTTAGGGTTTGTCGTAAGGTTCACAAGCTTCACATCAATGCATTTAGAAGCTCCACATCAATGCCAAAGATGATATGCCAATGATCAAGGGTTGCATCAAGAAACCAAGGACCCTTAGTCAAGGGTATGCACATGACCTCAAGATCAAGCAAGTGTGTCCACCACATCGCCAAAACCAAGGGTGTAGCAAGTGTCCAAGTGCTATCATGTCACAATAAGTATGGGTTCCATGACACAAGCTTCAAAACATAAGAGAACAATCAAGTCCAAGGGTATCATCAAGGACCCCATCACCATAACATTTATGACCAAGGACCACATCATCAAGATGCCATATCATCATCAAACCCATCCTTGATCATCATCCACAAGCCATCAAGTGTGTCCAAGTGTCCAAGTGGGTTCCAATCCTTTCTCATGCCCTAGGGCCATCTCCAAGAGTTCTAGGACTCCATCAAGCCATCAATAACCATGCCAACCACAAATGATCACATAATGGGTCATTTGGCCCCTTTGGTGTTCCAAAGGCTTCTTTAACATGCCAAAGGAATTCATGGGCTTCTTCATAATACCAAGGGTATGTTCATGGGTTCCACAACATGTCAAAGACCATACCAGGTCATCATCATCATAATGGTAGCAATAATCGCATGCAATAGTTCCATGACCCCAACAAAAACATGAATGACCACAGAATGGGTCATTGATGTTTCTTCAACCCATACATGGCTTCTCCATTATCTACAAGGGATTCAACACCATCTCCAAGGTCTTCAGCATCATCAATAGGGTCTTCAGCATCGTCAGCAAGGTAGGGGCTCCAAGATCCAACCTTGTGGGAATAGGGACCTTGTCAACTGGATACAAGGTGCTTCAAAGCAGAACTCATCTCTGTAAGGGATCCAAGGCATTGGATGTGAGGGTACTGGGATCATCCATACTTGTTCACTGCAAGTGGGACTTGGTGGCATCAATGACTACCTGTGGGGTCACTGCAAGTCCATGTTGGCATCAATGACAATTCAATCAACATGATGTTTTTTTCAAGTTACATCTTAGTTATGAAAGGTAGTTTTGGAAGCTTTTTATGGATGTCTTGTTACAAATTAAAAAAATTACGAAGGTCTATGCACTAAGATATAAGTACATGTATTATGTGTAATAATTTTTGGGAAGATGATATAGTATCCTTGCTAAGAGTTATTGAATTTTAGAGAATGGCAAATAGGATATTGACCTAGATTGAATTCAGAGGCACTCGTGTCGATGGTGAACATCAATGCCATAACATGTTTGGGATTGTTATGATGAATTCCATATGGACTATCGCATGGTTCTAGAGGAACAAGAAATGGTTCACTCTATTTGATGTTGTTGCAGTATTCCTCACCTTTTAAACATTTTATTCATGTTTATTGATATTCTCAACAAATTCAAAGCTTTTGATTTGTTTCAGAAAATAACCCCTTTAAACTGAAAAAGTTGAAGTATATTTTTTACACTCCAAATATTGAAGTCTCTGGGCGTTTTTATCATCATTGGGAGAGTTTTGAAGTGGCCGAGGAAAGTATTGAAGTGCATGGGGTGTTTCTATCATCACTATGTCAATTTAGAAGTGCATGGGTGAAGTATTGAAGTGCCTAGGGGCAATTTTGAAGTGCGTAGGGAAAATATTGAAGTGCATGGGGCAAGTATTGAAGTGCCTAGGAGCAATTTGAACTGCTTGGGGAAAATATTGAAGTGCATGGGGATTTTTACCATCCTTGGGAGAATTTAGAAGTTCCTCGGAAAATATTGAAGTGCTTAGGGCATTTTTATCATCTTTTAGAGAATTTTGAAGTGCCGGAGACAATTATTGAAGTGCTTGGGGTGTTTTTCTTGTCAATGGGTGAATTTTGAAGTGCATGGGGCGTTTTTCTCATCACTGGGTGAATTTAGAAGTGCATGGGGTGTTTCTATCATCATTGGGTCAATTTAAAAGTGCATGTGGCAAGTATTAAAGTGAGTTGGGGGGATTTTGAAGTGCTTTGGGAAAATATTGAAGTGCATGGGGAGTTTTTATCATCCTTGGGAGAATTTAGAAGTGCCTGGGAAAATATTGAAGTTCTTAGGGCAATTTTATCATCTTTCAGAAAATTGATGTGCCCGAGGCATTTTTTCTCGTCACTGGGTGAATTTAGAAGTGCATGGGGCATTTTTCTCATCATCGGGTGACTTTAGAAGTGCATGGGTCATTTTTATCCTCACTACGTGAATTTAGAAGTGCTTGGGGTTGTTATTGATCAATGTATGGATTCTTTTATAGTGTTGGGACGTTTTAAAACAATGATGGGCAAAGTTATCACTTGCCGAGGAAAATTTGTGTGGATTGAGGCATTTTTGTGATTTCCTGGGTGATTATATCATTGTCGGGTGTTTTTCTCCCTTGCATAGGGAAACTATTGAAGTGCATAGGGCATCTTTATCATCATTGGACGAATTTTGAAGTGTCCAGGGAAAATAATGAAGTGCCTGGGAAACCATGGAAGCAGATGGGGTCATTTTTATCTTTGTTGGGAGAATTTTGAAGTGCCTGGGGAAAATATTGAAGTGTTTGGGTGTTTTTATCATCATTGGGAGAATTTTGAAGTGCTTGAGACATGTATTGAAGTACATGGTGCGTTTCTATCACCATTGGGCAAATTTAGAAGTGCATGGAGTAAGTATTGAAGTGCCTCAAGGGAATTTTAAAGTGTTTGGGGAAAATATTGAAGTTCATGGGGATTTTTTTTCATCCTTGGGAAAATATAGAAGTACCTAGGAAAATATTGAAGTGCTTAGGGCATTTTTATCATCTTTGGGAGAATTTTGAAGTGCCAGGGGCAAGTATTGAAGTGTCTGGGGCATTTTTCTCATCACTGGGTGAATTTAGAAGTGCATGGGGTGTTATTCTCATCAGTGAGAGAATTTAGAAGTGCATGGGGTTTTTATTTATCAATTTATGGATGCTTTTATGGTGTTGGGACATTTTAAAATAGTTATGGGCGAAGTATCACTTGCCTAGGAAAATTTGTGTGGATTGACCCATTTTAAGTATTCATTGATAAATATGCAACTCTCCTACCATTCGACACCAAAGAGAATAAATTTTGGTGAGAAGATTGGTTGGAAGCTTGGAATTGGTCCAATAACTATCTCTCTATATAAAGGAAGTGGCCCACTACTGGGATATTCACTTAATTCTATCAACTTGTTGGAATGTCAAGATTCATGACCCCACATGTCCATTGGACCATTAAGGGATGAGATAATAAGTAGAGTCCCTACTTGCCCTAAATCTAGTTAGTGTAGTGGTGTTTCGTCGACACCTTCTAGTTGTGAGTGATCAAATACTGATTGTGAAATGTATAAATAAATCCATCCCCTCCTCATTCATACACTTGTTCATTCGAGAGTCTAGGAGTCGAGAGAGTCCAGAGTTGAGCTCTGGTGTATTTTCTTCTATTGCACTACCTTAGTAATCTACATAATCAAAAGCTTGAGTCTTATTGGCAAAAATTTGCCAAATTTTTACTATATTTTATAAATCAGTGAAAGATTCGCCAAGTTTTTACAATTTTTTATAATTAAGTGAAATATTTGCCAAGATTTTACAATATCTTATAATTTAGCAAAAGATTCGCCAAGATTTTACATCATTATATAATGAAATGAAAGATTCACCAAAAAAATTATCTATACATAATATATTATTGATAAAACCGCCTTCAAGTTTTCCTATATATCGGGGAGATTCGCCCATTTTTTATACATATAAATTTTGGGGGGTTCTTAAAATCATCCCTGAAGCGGAGCGGGTGCTTAATGATTGCCATGATGGGGCGTGTGGTGGTCACTTATCCGGGCTTGCTACAACCCAACGTATTATGCGAGCTAGTTATTTTTGGCCTTCCATATTTAATTTTTGTGTTAATGCTGTGAAGAGATGTCACCCTTTCCAGGTGTTTTCTCAGAACATATGCTCGCATCCAGTGCCCCTTCATCCGATCGTCACCGTTGGTCCCTTCACCAAGTGAGGGGTGGATTTCATGGATTGCAAACTAGCTTCAGCTAGGGGGCACCACCATATTATAGTGGCCATGGACTACTTTTCCAAATGGGCTAAGGCCATGCCTACCGTTAAAGCCGACGGAGCTACATCAACCCATTTCATGTTCAATCAAATTATCACTCGGTTCGCTATTTTGAAAGAGATTGTCATTGACCATGGTAGTCACTTTCAGAACAATATGATGAAGGATTTGTCTCTCAAGCTTGGGTTTCGTCAAGAACACTCATCTTCTTATTATCCCCAAGCAAATGGTCAAGTTGAAGCAGTTAATAAGTCTTTGAAGACCATTCTCCAATGTACCATCCAACAAAGCAAGACCAACTGGCACATCATGTTATATCCTGCTTTGTGGGCATATCAAAATGCAGTCAAGACTACCACTAAGTTCTCACCATTTCAGCTGGTTCACGATGTGGAGTCACTTTTACTGATTGAATGCGAGATCCCTTCGCTTAAACTGGCCATAGAGTTCCTCCCTGATACGACGGGTCTTGAGCAATGTGTAATCCACCTTGAGCAACTTGACGAGCAATGTCGAGATGCCATTGTGGCTATAGATGCCAACAAACATCATGTTAAGGTTCAGTATGATAGGTCTGTCCATCCCCGGTAGTATGCTGAAGGTCACTTGGTCCTCTTATATGACCAAGCTAAAGAACCCCTGGGGGTAGGCAAGTTTAACCCCATGTGGCACAGTCCTTACATCGTGAGGCGTGTCCTGGAAAAAGGAGCCTATGAATTAGAAGACTATGAGGCGACTGTCTTGAAGGAGCCTAGAAATGGGCTCTACCTCAAGCGGTATTATGCTTGAACCTCTAGTTCAGGCCTGATACTATTGTATAGTTGCTTCTGTACATAGTTTAGATTTCTTTTGGTTTTTGGGTCTGTTGATTAGCTTCCGTTTGATTGACAGATGTCAACAGATTTTCCTACATTCTTAGGGTTCGCATATGGTGCTAGCCATCATACGCAGCAGCTTGCTTCTGCTGCTTGGGTTATTTTCTCACCTAACCACCTTGTTGTGTCCTCAGGCGGTGCTTGTCTTGGTCCTACATCTAAAAATGTGGCTGAGTATAGTGTCGTCATTGAGCTACTTCGGGATGACATTTCCCATGGTATCCAGTCTTCAGAAGTCCACCTAGATTCACAACTAGTTGTGTCTTAGCTGAATGGTCAGTACCATGTGAGGAATCCTACGTTACTACAGAAATTCCTAAGGGTAAGAATCTTGGAACGACATTTTGTTTCAGTGACATAAATACATATTCCAAGAAGTGTTAGTCATATATCTGATGCATACGCTAATTATGTATTAGAATGGCATTTGTCACATTCACCATGAAGCACACAAATAAAAGAAGACTTTCATACATTTGTACATACACACATATAGTAGAACCGGAGAACCAAAGTTTTTAATAAATATGTCCAAAAAGGGTAGTGTCATACAAAACTAGAGCCTGTAGCCCTCAAAAATATACATGTCGATACAAAAATGAGATCCTGAGATATCTACTCCCTATGATAGGTTGCACCGCAAGGTCTGTAGAGTGCGCCCTGCTGCAGCATCACCTGCCTCATCACCCCTGCCTTGGAGACCATGTCTTGGGAAGCCATCGGGTCTCACTGGGCCCTTGTCTGCGAGCAAACAGTCAAACATTAGCATAGGATACTACCACCAAAAATATTTTGCATTTACATCTATAATCAAAAATCCATAAAAATTTAATATACACAAAAACCTAAAAAGAGTACTCACCAATATCTACGAACACTGTGTCTGGTGGGAGTGGCATGTCCAGATCCTTGCGGAAGTCTATCGCTGCATAGGGATAGTCCTCTATGGAAATGACCTGTCGGTCCTACTAGCGGAAGAACTCCTGAGTATATGGTGACACCAGACAGCCACCACCCTGTCGTGTCAAGATCTTAGCCCACTGGGTCAGGGCTGGATCACGGAGACTATGAGGAGGGACATCCACCCTCGGACTAAGCATCAGAACTCTCTCAACGAAGAAGTTGCACAAGATACTCCCATACTCAAAGTTTTTGGCCTTCCCTTCTTTGCATTCTGTCAGTTGGGTCTTCATAGACCCCAGTAGTGTGGCACACCAATCAAATACTATAGGTTGCATGCATTGTGATGCATAGAACATCACTGGCCTGGATTCCTGGTGCAGAGTTTTTGAACCCGTTATCCGCACTAAGGTAGCCACAATGATCTTCATACTCAGATCTACTATGGCATTGATGGGAACCTGACTTCCCACCACTTGTGTGTTTGTGGGACAATACCGCGCTATGTAATTAAGGAAAGTGATCCCACCACTCACAATACGAGACCGAAGACTGGCCACCTCACCTCGATGGGACAAATCGGTAATGAAGTAGATGTATTCCACTTCCAGTGTGAGGATTTTCCCATTGAGACTGAAGTTCTGTGCATCAACATCCCAATAATCTATCAAGCGGCGGAGTAGTAGGTTTTGGGCCCTCAAACCCCCTATACTCCAGAATTTGTACAACCCACATGCTTGCAATGCTTATTGTGCTTGCACATCGTTGCGCACAGCCTCATCTACTTGGTCATGCTCCCTCTCCCTCCACTCTAGAACCATCCTAGAGTGAGGAAAAACAAGGATTTTAGTCAATTGCTTTTGCAAATTCAACTTCACGGCCGTACCCGTGGGCTATTTTGTATACAGGGGCGGGTACCCGCGGTCACCCTGTGCATTGACTGCGCGTATCATGCCCTACCCATGACCCACATAATAATAGCCCGTGGGTAGCGCCGAAGCCAATTAGGGATTGGCCAAACTAAAAATCCCACCACTGAAAACTAAAATGAAAGAATTGAAATGAAAGGTATGGATGAGAGTACCAACTTGCTTCAGACGGTTTAATGAACGGATGCTTGTAGCTTCCAGAATCGGCAACTGAACTTTCAGGTGAAAAGTAACCACAAAGCTCCAAATGGGTCAACAGTAAAAATGAATTGTAAATTGTAAATTTTTATTACTATTTATAATTTTCAGGACCCACTTGCCTATAGCTTTTACCGTTTGATGCTGTTATGGACTAATATAATGTCATGGAGTAGAATTTTTAATCAGATTTCTTCAGCGAAAGTTGTTTTGGACCATTTCACACCTACGGCAGGTACGTTTCACACCTGGCATGTCCGAACATGGGTACCCTAGTTAGAACCCCTTTGTGCATTATAGTGCCCATGCCATTGCTTGTCCTTAGGATTGGGAGTCCTTTGTAGTTACGCCATGACATTGCAATAAAGACTCATACTCTACTTTGTCTTACGCTGGCCATCTCCCTTAAGGACTCCCCTCAATTATATCATGTTGTGATTTCATTGCATCATCCTGCTTTCCGCTTGAGCCTTGTGCCGTCTCCCGCTTACTCAGTTGATAGCCTGGTTCCTGAGCACTTTTCCTTCTCGATCCCTGCAGAGCTTATATTTTTCCTTCACAATTTGATGACCTTTTGACCCTGAGGGAACGCCCCTCGAGTGTCCACATACTGCATGCACTTCCTTGCATTGATCATTGTTATGTTCCACTGCTTGGAACTAGTCTGCTCCCTATTTGACACTCGTTCCCTCACTTGTTGTACTATAAGCAATTTCATTCTTTTTCAAGCTTTCACCAAATATGATAAAGACCAAAAAATTAAATATTCCAAAAATCCGGATGGGATTATGGTTACTACTTCTTGTTCGCAGCTGTTGTATCGCCTTTGAATAGAGCATTCATTCCACTCCATACGTTATGAGTTGAGACTATAGTTGGACCTTAGGAGCTATACTTCTTTCTCAGTTTACTCCACCGATTGGTTAAGCTTCCAGTCATTATTGAGCCCTTTGTAATGCCTCCTACATTGCACAGTTTATGTCATGTCTATGCTGCCTAAGTCTATCCATCTGCTCATGCTCTTGTTCAAAAGAAGTCCTAAACCCAGAGTCAGCCACTCCTCAGATCTCTTGACTATTTGCATGTCGGCCATCCTTATTGAGTCATTTCGTTTCACCTGCGTTCTTCCAAATATTTTAGCGTAGCTGGTACCTCGTGCTAGTTGATGGGGGATGCCTTAATTCCCTCTTTCTAGCGAGTCTCGTTCCATCGACTTCAACCCATTTATTCCGGAACTTGAGGCTTAGGGTTCGGTTGAGTACCTTGAGGCTTGCAGTCATTAGTGGCAAGTTCTCTCACCATCGACAGTTTTGGGAATACATCAATGTCCCCTGATTGATGGATTCATCCTAGTGTTCAACTTCAACTCATCTATTCACACTCCAATGATTGTGCTCTGTTCCTTGATGCCCATTTTCATTATTGGTGGGTTATCTCACGTCTGTTAACGGTATACATCATTGACCGGTAATCAGATGATGTCACATCATGTTCGACCTCAACTCCTTTATTCACTTGATGGGATTTGCATAGTTGAAGACTTGTGTAGAAGACCCCAGTCGATAGTGGCATTCAGTATGCTACTTATGACTATGAATTTACATCTGAGATATCACCTCTCAGATATCAGCAGTTTGTACCTCTATTTTGCACCAGTTGTTTCCTTTTTAGCAGGAGACCATATCTTATGGTAGAGGGATCATGGCTATGATCACTTATGACATATATTCACTATGTACTACCTATTCATGGCCATTGTATCATATTGTTGTACTACCGACATGTATTCAAGGATACTATTGTATTATGACGAGTGAGTTGCTCTTTCAAATTGTGTCTCCATCACTCCACTTCTGAGATGTATAATGTATTTCGGCCATTGTAGCATCAGTCTCTGACCTCACACATTAGGGGGCATCTGTTACAACGTAATCTTCCACCTTGTGAGAATCAACACTCTTTGTCCTAGAGGATCCATTCCACTGACTCAGAACCACTTTATATCCTTCAGACACTATTTTTCCCTATTTTTCCCCTTGTACACTAGCTGCATCACTATAGCCGGCGTACCCGCGAGTTGCATCACTATAGCCTGCGGGTAGCATGTAAAATGGTAAAAATCACTAGTTTATTACTTTTTACTCACCAAAAGTAGTCATTAGGTGACCTTTGGCTCTCCATCTTCCCAAGAAACGCCTCTATGTGTCCTTTCACTTACCTTTGAGAGGACTATATATTGAGCACATATGGCTTATGGACGGGGGGAGAAAGAAGAGCAAGAGAACTCTAGTGAATTTTTGCCCAATCTTGAGTCTACACTCATTGATCCTTGTAGTTGTGAACCCTTTATGTTCACCTTCCAAACTCCTACCATAGTTTGAGTTTTCCATTCATGGAGGATTGAAGTGGTGGAGGCACAAGTGGATTGATCCAGATCGTGGTTCAGATTGATTTCCGGCAAGAGATCGTATCACATTCTACTTCTTCTTGTTTATTAATAGAAATACTCATATTCTCGTCCATTAATGTTGTCAATGTTTTTTTATCTTACATTCGGTTGCATTTACTTGTTATATCATGGGCCATTGCTATTGATGATGTTAATGCCATTTATATATTATATGTGCTTGTTGTATATTGGTTGTCAAGACTAATTTGCGGATTCAAGTGCATGGATTGAAAAGCTCCAATGGGGATCTACATCAAACATTTGGATCGAGGTTGGTTACATTCTCCATTATCTTAGCATTGTCATTTATATAGCATAGTTCTGAGAATTGAGTTGATTTCTGGTAGTCATCTGTATGTTGTGGTCTACCCCAAGCCATAGTGAGTTTTCTCCAACACAGGTTCGATGAATGTTCTAATCCCTACATTCTTCTTTTGTAGTTATAATGGATGCATCCTTACTCTGATGTATTAGTTTTGTTATGGGTTTCCTTCCAAAATTTCTTTGATGGTTTCATTGCCTCAAGTCTTACATAGATTTTAAAGAAGCTAATACATATTAAACATCTTGTTTGCAGGGGTCCCTAAGAAGAGCATAAGATAACATCTTGATAAAATACAACCATTTTCTTAAGTGAGAAAAAGGGACTAACCTATGTATTGAAACTCTAAGTTTCTACCAAAGCACTATTAATTGAAAAGAAAGTTCCAAGTATAGGCATTGGGTAAATGAATTCATTGATGGTGGAAGTATTTGGGGCTTTATGAAAGCCACATGATGGTCATGAGGCACTTTTCCATGTTGACAGAGGGTATACCCTAAACCCTAATGTCCCGTGTGTTGTTTAGTTTGGAATTTTGAGTTTGAGAAATCTTGGCAGTTTTAGGGTTTGTGGAGAGAGAAAGTGCATGACCAAAGCGTAGCTCTCGGTATGCATGTGATCCTTTCAGAGGTCTTTGTTGTAACCAAGATGAGTCTAATATTAGGTAGTGTTCCTACTCCCCTTTCTCTGTAACAAATTCCTCTTTGCGGCAATTTCTTTTATATGATGCAATATTAATTCGTTCTTTATTTTCTTGTTTATAATGTTCACGTGTTCGTTTGGAGGTTGGTCATTCAAGCAATGGGGAGGCTCCAAGAGCGATAGGCCCTAGTAAGACCCTTGCCCCTAGAATTTACCTCATTCCATGAGAATGTTTTGGCAGCTTCGGTGTTTTGAGTTTATGGTTGCGCTGGAGTGACAAGGAATTTTAACGCCACCCCTAGTTATCAGTTTCTTTTGTTGGATTGTCTCTGTCTGCAACATTGTTGGTATTTAGGGAAAGTGATTTCATTTTTAATCCTTTTGGGCATTGTTTCTGTATTTTAGAGAGGTTGTCACATACCCCAACTCTAGATATTTTATGTTATGCAGAAAACATTATGTTTTATTTTTATTGTAAAGTTTTATGACTATTGACCAAGTCGGGGCATGGATGAATGTAATTAATTACTTTGAATATTTTATTATAAATAAATAAAAGTGGAGACAAACATCCAAAGGAGACTGTTGAACGAGTGTTCACTAACCCACTATGAGGAATGGACTGTGGTGGAGAGCAATATGACACTTGGCAGCATCCTCAACTCACTCTAACTGTTGCAGGGGGCAACTTACCTACTTTTATGGTCATGTTCCCCAACAAAGTGGAACTGAGCAGGTGGCTCATTTATTGCAATAAACTGACCAAAATACTTAGGCATGCTACTTATCTACCCATCGAATTAAACAAGGGGTTGTTCATTTCTACCTTCTGATAATTTCAATGCACAAGAGATTTGATGAGGGGAAAGTTACAAGTGATTAAGTGAATTAAGACTACATTCTGAACTAGTGTAGCCTCATTGTTGAGTTCAATATTGCTAAAAGAAGGAAGTACTGCTGTTGAGTTGCAAAGGAATTTATTCCATTATTCCACACAGCATCTTCGTCCTGGTGGTTCAGTGAACAGGCTCGGGTGTCACATACCCCAATTTTATTAAAATAATGTAATTATTTTTAATATTCCTGAGAACATTATGTTAAATTTAATGCTAAGTAGGAAGGGATGACTCAGCAGAGTCTCCAGAAATGGAATGTAAAATCTGAATAATTATTATTAATAAATAAATTATGGAGACAACAGCATGGGAGAGCTGTTAAAAGAGGTTACTGGTCTAACTGGTGGATGGAATTAGGTGGAAGGACAAAAGACAAGTGGCAGCATCCTCAAACACTTCCTGAGTTGCAGGTGGCAACTTCCCTATATTTTGGGGTCATGATTCCCCAAGAAAGTGGAATCTGAGCAGGTGGCTCATTAATGACAGTTAGCCCAACTAAGACCTAGGCAATCTTTTAAATACTACTCAATGAACTGAGCTGGGGGTTCAGCAATTGTTCTAGAGGGAGAATACATTCAGATGAATGCTATTCAGGAGTCCCATTGAGGAAGTGGGAAACAGTAAGGAAGTGTTTTGAGCAGGAAGTTGCAGCAACTTGGTTCCAGTATAGCTGTTTTGGCTGAGGGAATTATTGGCCGTACTTAGATTCCAGCCAGTTAGACCAGAGTAAGCTCGGGGGTCCTGAGAAGTGCTGTCTGGGCACTCTCCAGGAATTGGTAGGGAGGAACAGCCTCCCATTGCTGTTATTGTCTACCATCTACAGGTTCTGTCACTCTCCCTGTTGATTGGTTTAAATTATTTTCCTATGAGATAAACTAGTACAACTATGTATTGATTGTGTTCAATTTCAGGAAATCATTATCTGTACTTTCTTTTGGTATAAATTTCAGAATGCAGATATTTTAGAAGTTTTCCTGTTTTTATTTAAATAGAGTATATTATTTTTATACAGAACCTATTTGTCACTGCCACAGTTAATAAATACTGTGTTTATGCATATGCTAGAATTCCTGTTATTAGTTTAATAATAGACAGAAATATTGGATAATAGATAATCCAGATTTATAACTATTAAACAATCATAAGAACAAATCTAGACAAATCTTAGTGTTTATTTTGAGATAATTCCTATCAGAATAACCTATCTGTATATATATATGTATTGTATATTTTAGTAAACTTTAAATTACAAGTCTTTCCTATATCAAGTTAATAGATAAACAAAACTCATTTAATATATTATTTATACTCAGAACATGTCTGACAGTTATCGATTAATTAAAAGGTGACTGTAACAATATTTCATTGTTACAAGTTTTCACAAATCTTAAACATTTACACAGTGGTCAAACACAGACACTAGTAACTGTAGATTTTTATTTGCTTGCTATCTAAGTCTTAGAACACAGTAGCCATGTCATTATAATAGAAATAACAGAGTGGTTTTTAAACAATACAAACATATTAATACAATAGAGAAACGGTCGATGAACGCAACCATCATTGGCTGTTACAAACCATCCTAATTTATATAAGTAATAATATTTATTCAGTTTAAATGTCTCCTTTGGAGTAGTCCCCAAACCCTACACGGCCGTAGCCATACAATATCTCTACAACAGACTGAAAAACAAATGAAAGAATGCCTTATATGGCAGACAGACTTACAGTATCTTATTACATAGTTCTATGTTTATATTATTTCATCCACAGTGGCGTTTAATAACAATACAAGAATCAAAATAAACTTTGTTATAATTCATTTCCAGTCGCTATCAAGTTAACAAATTCCATATATATTTATGGAACACAAAATAGAACCTCAACTCGCATGATTAAACCCTATACTATTCAACTATTACAGACACAGTCGAGAAACATCCACTATCGTTATTTAATACTACAAATCGAAGAAAAACGCAGAGAGATAATTATAGGGTTACATCATAACAGAGTTATCATCCATTGCAGGTATCGCAGAACCCAGTTATCTTTACATTCAAACACATTCTAAATATTTTAAACAAAACACGAAAATGAAACACGGTCGTATCAGGCCAGTAATATATTAAATATAAATCTTATACAGCGAGAATTGAACCCTATGCTTAGCCATTATCGGAACCATAACCAAAAACCCTGGCCTCATACAGTTGGCCGTGAATGGCTCTCCATAAATTTAACAGGGTTTTAAAACCCCATTTCATTTCAAAACAAAACAATTTCATACATATGACTGCACCTACGAACATCAGGTCGATAATGACCTCAACACACAGGAGTTTCCCTCCAAGACTCAACCCTAACCACAAAACCAGCAAAGGAAGAGACAGCCGTGGATAACCAGGCTTACCGGAGAAGCCTGCGTGGGTGACAAAGCCCTGTACACCTTCAAGAGCCGCGTGACCTGCATTTAACGAATGCCGAGAGATATTAATACCATGTCTATGCCGAGAGTTTGATTAAATATAAAAACAACACTTGCTTAAAACAGAAATTGCTTACCTGAGTATTGTAACCGTGGAAAATCTGAAAGCCACCGGTGGAAGTAGGCACTGAAACCCCAACCCTCGTCGGGTGAAGGAGCAAAGCACACCCTCGTAACCTTTCAATGACAGCTGCGACAGACAACCCTTGCAGACGAAACCCTCACACTGGGATTGAACCAGTCAATAAGCACACCCAAAACCCAAAGACATCAACCCTCTCATAACTTAAAGACAATAGCAAACCCTGTCTCATATTCACACAGCACAAGCGATGGACTGTAAATATCGGGGACTAACAAAGGAGGAAACAACGAGACCATTAAACGAAGAAATAGTAACAGATGATATCACCAGAGCCGAGGACTTAATCTATTGTAGAATGAAACCATAAAATCCAAAACCACAACACTGTGCAATTCGTTACAGTGACCAACGATGGAATCCAGACATGGAGGGTTTCACCCTTAGGACCCGAGCCCGGAGGCAAAGACAATAACCTGGTAGGGTTTCGAAACAGCTTATATATCGCCAACTGCATGGAGGAGAGTCAACCACGTAGCACCCAAATATATCAACGTAGTATGGGTCGAGATCATATAGTTCCTTTGCCATTCAAATCATTTATTCATCGATTGCAAAAATCATTGCGTTGATACAAGTCAAACTCCAACGTATGGAATCATAATAAGAATTGCATTCAATCAACAATAGTGTTTGCTTGAAATCAAACCTTCAATAATTCCAAGGTACGTGCTATGTATAATCCCTACAACGATATAAAGGAGATATATTCAACTTCAACCATAGAGTTTCTTAACCTAGTATGATAATTACAACCTTTACACTATAGTAAATATAAAGCTTGCCAATGTATGGGAACAATATGCTTGTGGCACAAACATTACATATATATATATTGAAACCAAGCCATAGATTAATGCCATGAGCATAATACATTCCCATGTGCATATAAGCACTAAGGTAGTCAAATGAAAATACCTTGTTATTTAATACTTGAAATGTTACCAAGTCTTTATGACAATATATACATTGCCATTATATACTATCATCGGATTTGCTACCAATACTATTGTTAACAGTAACAATTTGAATAATAAACCTCTATTATTAGAATGTTGAAATAGAGTTTCATCTACAGGATTCACATCGTAAAGGTAGTTAAAAATCAAGCACAGTCAGGTAACATAAGTTAAACTCTAAGTAGACATTGGACTTCGATGCATAGGATTATATTGAAACAACGCTAGAGGCGTCACCTTCTACTCGCATTATCAATGCATGAACAAAACAGTAGTCACCGGTATTAAACTGACAACAGGTCACATGATGCAAAGACACTTTATACAGCCAATAATTATGATATAACAATTGTCTCATTGTTAGTTACAGCAGTAGCATAGCATAATAATCATAAAAACATAATTATAACTAAGACAATGTAAATCTTAGTAACACCTGACGATACTAGTTGAAGAAGAAATATCATGACGATCATTAAGTTTTAAAGTACAGGGAGTATTGATGCTCACCTAGTTAACTTACAGTGATCCTTACTTCACTGGCGCACCTGAGAAACAAAAGACGACATATGCATTAGCTCGTAAGCTAAGTAAGCCAGTCAACTACGACTAGCTCTTCCCTTGCGGTTCAAAACAAACAGTCATTAATTACAATCACCGAAATCAAAGTTTTTAATAAGACAGAGTCTTTAAACAGATTATGTTAGTTATTTAAATTAAAACAATATCAGAAATACTACCTAGTTAACATTTATTGTTACGAATAAAAATTTTAAATTTTTCCGAAATTTTGGGTTCTGACATGTGGTATCAGAGCTCAGTTTCAGACACTAGGCCTGTATGTGACTCCACTAAACTTCCGCAAACAATGATCATAAAAGAAGATTTTGTTTTATTTATAAAATACTAATATATATTTCGGTTTCATCTACAGAACAGAAATTTTTCTTTTCTGAATTTTACAGACAGGTATGGAAAAACTGGGAGAATATGCTGAGGAGGAATCTCCCAATGTTGAGACAAGACAGATGTCAAAAGAACTTGAGACGGGAGAAGAAGCTGCTCACACCACTGAGCTGATGCAGACCATAAGAGGATTAAAGACGAAATGACGGTTGGAGATTTTGCAGGAACTATGCCCAGAATAAATGCAGCGTTGGAAAATCGTCAGGCTGACTATCAAACTTCCATGGTGGAAGTAGGAGGTATGATTAACAAAACCCCAGTTACTATATTAATAGATCCAGGTGCTAGTCTTAGTTATATTTCACCTCAACTGGTAGAAAAATGTAATTTGACTGTTGAAAGGTTTGATAATTCTTGGTCTGTACAATTAGCTACTGGGGCTAAGAAGAAAGTAAACTGCTATGTAAAAGAATGCATTTTAAACATGACTGATTTTAGAACTACAATTAAACTGAACATTTTACCACTTGGCTCTTATGACATACTTATCGGAATGGACTGGTTGGAACAACATAGGGTCGTTTTAAACTGTTTTGACAAAACGTTTAGATGTATAAACAGTAGTGGACAGCCAGTAACTGTTAGAGGTATCCCTAGGAAAACAGTAGTTAGACAGATTTCTGCGTTACAACTTAAAAGAGCCGTCAGGAAAGGGTGCAAGACCTATGCTGTAACAATTACAGACGAGACCGATAGATCTGAGAACAACCAGAAAACAGTAGAGAACATTCCTGTCGTCAATGAATTTATTGACGTTTTTCCTGAGGAAATCCCAGAATTGCCTCCCAAGAGAGAGCTTGACTTTACCATTGAGCTGGTACCAGGTGCTGTTCCCAGTTCAAAAGCCCCATACCGTATGAATATTTTGGAGCTTAACGAGTTAAAAACTCAGTTGAAGGAGTTAATAGATAAGAACTATATCCGACCCAGCGTATCTCCTTGGGGAGCACCAGTAATTTTCGTTAAAAAGAAGGACGGAACTATGCGACTTTGCATAGATTATCGTCAACTGAACAAGATGACGATCAAAAACAGGTATCCGTTACCTCGTATTGATGATCTGTTTGATCAACTACGTGGCGCTACGGTATTCTCTAAGATCGATCTAAGATCGGGTTATCATCAGGTAAGAATTAAAGAAGAAGACATTTTCAAAACAGCTTTTAGAACAAGGTACGGACATTACGAATTTGTCGTAATGCCATTTGGACTTACTAATGCCCCAGCTGTTTTCATGTGCTTAATGAACAACATAATGCACAAGTACTTAGATAAATTTGTTGTTGTATTTATCGACGACATTTTAGTCTATTCTAAGAGCGAGGAGGAGCATAAGGAACACTTACGTATCGTTTTACAAGAACTAAGAGAACAACAACTTTTTGCGAAATTTAGTAAATGTGACTTCTTCAAAGATGAAATCCAGTACTTAGGACATGTAGTCACTAAGGAAGGGATTTCAGTGGATCCCGAAAAGATTCGGGTGATTGAAGAATGGCCAGTACCTAAAGATGTGACGGACGTTAGATCTTTCATGGGAATTACCGGTTACTACCGGAGGTTTATTGAAGGCTTTTCAAAAATAGCCAATCCAATCACTTCTTTGCAGAAGAAAGGAAAGAAGTTTGATTGGAATGCGAAATGTGAAGAAAGTTTCAAGAAACTTAAGACCTTATTGACAACTGCACCTATTCTTAGAATAGCGGACCCAAATAAAGACTTCATAGTTTGCACCGACGCTTGTAATGATGGTTTAGGCGGAGTGCTGACTCAAGAAGGACATGTCATTGCTTACGAATCTAGGAAGCTGAAAATCCATGAAAAGAATTATGCCACTTATGACCTAGAATTAGCTGCTGTAATTCATGCTTTAAAGATGTGGCGACACCACCTAATAGGCAGAAAATTTACCTTACTAACAGATAATAAAGGTCTGAAATACCTTTTAGACCAGCCAAATCTAAATGCAAGACAAGCCAGATGGCTGGCATTCCTAAGTGAGTACGATTTTGAAATCCAACACATAAAAGGGAAGGAAAATAAGGTGGCTGATGCCTTGAGCAGGAATGCAAAACTGAATTTTATATCAGCTAGCAGCACTTATACCTCTGATTTAAATAAACAGCTGGCTGAAGGGATAAAATTAGATGAAAATTATCAACATTTACAAATTACAGCCAAGGAACAGCCCACAGAAAGTTTGATAAAAGGGTATAGTATAAACGAAAACGGATTTTTGCTGTTTAAGGACAGGCTGTATATCCCTAATGCACCTACAGTTAAGCTGTTAATTTTAGACGAAATACATAAAACCCCTTATTCCGGGCATCCTGGCTATCAAAAGACTATCACTATGCTGAGAAAAGAATATTTTTGGCCTAACATGAAATCTGAAACTGCTGAATATTTAGCGAAGTGTTTGGACTGCCAACAAGTAAAAACAGAACATCAACATCCAGCTGGATTGCTGCAACCTTTACCTATTCCTAGCTGGAAATGGGAAATAATCAGCCTGGATTTCATTACGGGTTTACCCAAAAACCAACATCAGAATGATTCAATTATGGTAGTGGTAGACAAATTAAGTAAATCAGCACATTTTATTCCTGTTAAAACCACATACAAGGCTGCAAACATAGCAGATATCTTTCTAAAACAGATTTTTCGGTTACACGGTATTCCAAAAGTCATTATATCAGACAGGGATCCTAAATTCACAGGAAATTTTTGGAGATCCTTGTTCAAAGGATTAAACACCACTTTGAATTTCAGCACCTCTTTCCATCCTCAGACGGACGGACAAACAGAACGAGTTAATCAAATATTAGAAGATCTGTTAAGGATGTATGTTAAAGATCAACCAGGTAAGTGGGAGGATTATTTACACTTAGCTGAATTTGCATACAATAACAGCTATCAATCATCAGCTAAGTTTAGTCCTTTTGAGGTTTTGTATGGACGAAAATGCAACACTCCTATCTCCTGGAGTAATCCAGTAGATAGATTAGTGTTAGGACCTGATTTATTGAAAGAAATGGAACAGATTGTGAAACAAGTGCAGGGCAACTTGAAGATTGCCCAGGATCGGCAAAAGAGTCAAGCAGACTTGAAAAGAACTCGTAAAGAGTTCCAGGTAGGTGAACATGTGTTCATCAAGGTAAGACCAAAGAAAATCTCCCTAAGATTAGGAAGTTGTGCAAAATTAGCACCACGTTACTGTGGTCCATTTGAAATTTTAGCTAGAATTGGTCAAGTTGCTTATCAGTTAGCATTACCGCCAAATTTAAAAGTACATAATGTTTTTCATATCTCTGTTTTGAAAAAGTATGTTCATGATGCTACTCATGTTATTGATTGGAACATTGTACAGGTAGAACCAGAAGGGGAAGTTCTGGTAGAACCGGATTGTATCCTCGGGAGGAGGGAAATTACTCTACGGAACCGGATAATTGGACAAGTGAAGGTGCAATGGAAGCACCTTAGTCCTGAAGAATCTACCTGGGAGCTGGAAAGTAAGATGCGGGAAGCATATCCCCATCTATTCCAGCAGGTAGTTGAAGAAGAAGAATAAAGTAACATCGAGGACGATGTTACATTTTAAGGGGGTGTGTATGTCACATACCCCAATTTTATTAAAATAATGTAATTATTTTTAATATTCCTGAGAACATTATGTTAAATTTAATGCTAAGTAGGAAGGGATGACTCAGCAGAGTCTCCAGAAATGGAATGTAAAATCTGAATAATTATTATTAATAAATAAATTATGGAGACAACAGCATGGGAGAGCTGTTAAAAGAGGTTACTGGTCTAACTGGTGGATGGAATTAGGTGGAAGGACAAAAGACAAGTGGCAGCATCCTCAAACACTTCCTGAGTTGCAGGTGGCAACTTCCCTATATTTTGGGGTCATGATTCCCCAAGAAAGTGGAATCTGAGCAGGTGGCTCATTAATGACAGTTAGCCCAACTAAGACCTAGGCAATCTTTTAAATACTACTCAATGAACTGAGCTGGGGGTTCAGCAATTGTTCTAGAGGGAGAATACATTCAGATGAATGCTATTCAGGAGTCCCATTGAGGAAGTGGGAAACAGTAAGGAAGTGTTTTGAGCAGGAAGTTGCAGCAACTTGGTTCCAGTATAGCTGTTTTGGCTGAGGGAATTATTGGCCGTACTTAGATTCCAGCCAGTTAGACCAGAGTAAGCTCGGGGGTCCTGAGAAGTGCTGTCTGGGCACTCTCCAGGAATTGGTAGGGAGGAACAGCCTCCCATTGCTGTTATTGTCTACCATCTACAGGTTCTGTCACTCTCCCTGTTGATTGGTTTAAATTATTTTCCTATGAGATAAACTAGTACAACTATGTATTGATTGTGTTCAATTTCAGGAAATCATTATCTGTACTTTCTTTTGGTATAAATTTCAGAATGCAGATATTTTAGAAGTTTTCCTGTTTTTATTTAAATAGAGTATATTATTTTTATACAGAACCTATTTGTCACTGCCACAGTTAATAAATACTGTGTTTATGCATATGCTAGAATTCCTGTTATTAGTTTAATAATAGACAGAAATATTGGATAATAGATAATCCAGATTTATAACTATTAAACAATCATAAGAACAAATCTAGACAAATCTTAGTGTTTATTTTGAGATAATTCCTATCAGAATAACCTATCTGTATATATATATGTATTGTATATTTTAGTAAACTTTAAATTACAAGTCTTTCCTATATCAAGTTAATAGATAAACAAAACTCATTTAATATATTATTTATACTCAGAACATGTCTGACAGTTATCGATTAATTAAAAGGTGACTGTAACAATATTTCATTGTTACAAGTTTTCACAAATCTTAAACATTTACACAGTGGTCAAACACAGACACTAGTAACTGTAGATTTTTATTTGCTTGCTATCTAAGTCTTAGAACACAGTAGCCATGTCATTATAATAGAAATAACAGAGTGGTTTTTAAACAATACAAACATATTAATACAATAGAGAAACGGTCGATGAACGCAACCATCATTGGCTGTTACAAACCATCCTAATTTATATAAGTAATAATATTTATTCAGTTTAAATGTCTCCTTTGGAGTAGTCCCCAAACCCTACACGGCCGTAGCCATACAATATCTCTACAACAGACTGAAAAACAAATGAAAGAATGCCTTATATGGCAGACAGACTTACAGTATCTTATTACATAGTTCTATGTTTATATTATTTCATCCACAGTGGCGTTTAATAACAATACAAGAATCAAAATAAACTTTGTTATAATTCATTTCCAGTCGCTATCAAGTTAACAAATTCCATATATATTTATGGAACACAAAATAGAACCTCAACTCGCATGATTAAACCCTATACTATTCAACTATTACAGACACAGTCGAGAAACATCCACTATCGTTATTTAATACTACAAATCGAAGAAAAACGCAGAGAGATAATTATAGGGTTACATCATAACAGAGTTATCATCCATTGCAGGTATCGCAGAACCCAGTTATCTTTACATTCAAACACATTCTAAATATTTTAAACAAAACACGAAAATGAAACACGGTCGTATCAGGCCAGTAATATATTAAATATAAATCTTATACAGCGAGAATTGAACCCTATGCTTAGCCATTATCGGAACCATAACCAAAAACCCTGGCCTCATACAGTTGGCCGTGAATGGCTCTCCATAAATTTAACAGGGTTTTAAAACCCCATTTCATTTCAAAACAAAACAATTTCATACATATGACTGCACCTACGAACATCAGGTCGATAATGACCTCAACACACAGGAGTTTCCCTCCAAGACTCAACCCTAACCACAAAACCAGCAAAGGAAGAGACAGCCGTGGATAACCAGGCTTACCGGAGAAGCCTGCGCGGGTGACAAAGCCCTGTACACCTTCAAGAGCCGCGTGACCTGCATTTAACGAATGCCGAGAGATATTAATACCCTGTCTATGCCGAGAGTTTGATTAAATATAAAAACAACACTTGCTTAAAACAGAAATTGCTTACCTGAGTATTGTAACCGTGGAAAATCTGAAAGCCACCGGTGGAAGCAGGCACTGAAACCCCAACCCTCGTCGGGTGAAGGAGCAAAGCACACCCTCGTAACCTTTCAATGACAGCTGCGACAGACAACCCTTGCAGACGAAACCCTCACACTGGGATTGAACCAGTCAATAAGCACACCCAAAACCCAAAGACATCAACCCTCTCATAACTTAAAGACAATAGCAAACCCTGTCTCATATTCACACAGCACAAGTGATGGACTGTAAATATCGGGGACTAACAAAGGAGGAAACAACGAGACCATTAAACGAATAAATAGTAACAGATGATATCACCAGAGCCGAGGACTTAATCTATTGTAGAATGAAACCATAAAATCCAAAACCACAACACTGTGCAATTCGTTACAGTGACCAACGATGGAATCCAGACATGGAGGGTTTCACCCTTAGGACCCGAGCCCGGAGGCAAAGACAATAACCTGGTAGGGTTTCGAAACAGCTTATATATCGCCAACTGCATGGAGGAGAGTCAACCACGTAGCACCCAAATATATCAACGTAGTATGGGTCGAGATCATATAGTTCCTTTGCCATTCAAATCATTTATTCATCGATTGCAAAAATCATTGCGTTGATACAAGTCAAACTCCAACGTATGGAATCATAATAAGAATTGCATTCAATCAGCAATAGTGTTTGCTTGAAATCAAACCTTCAATAATTCCAAGGTACGTGCTATGTATAATCCCTACAACGATATAAAGGAGATATATTCAACTTCAACCATAGAGTTTCTTAACCTAGTATGATAATTACAACCTTTACACTATAGTAAATATAAAGCTTGCCAATGTATGGGAACAATATGCTTGTGGCACAAACATTACATATATATATATTGAAACCAAGCCATAGATTAATGCCATGAGCATAATACATTCCCATGTGCATATAAGCACTAAGGTAGTCAAATGAAAATACCTTGTTATTTAATACTTGAAATGTTACCAAGTCTTTATGACAATATATACATTGCCATTATATACTATCATCGGATTTGCTACCAATACTATTGTTAACAGTAACAATTTGAATAATAAACCTCTATTATTAGAATGTTGAAATAGAGTTTCATCTACAGGATTCACATCGTAAAGGTAGTTAAAAATCAAGCACAGTCAGGTAACATAAGTTAAACTCTAAGTAGACATTGGACTTCGATGCATAGGATTATATTGAAACAACGCTAGAGGCGTCACCTTCTACTCGCATTATCAATGCATGAACAAAACAGTAGTCACCGGTATTAAACTGACAACAGGTCACATGATGCAAAGACACTTTATACAGCCAATAATTATGATATAACAATTGTCTCATTGTTAGTTACAGCAGTAGCATAGCATAATAATCATAAAAACATAATTATAACTAAGACAATGTAAATCTTAGTAACACCTGACGATACTAGTTGAAGAAGAAATATCATGACGATCATTAAGTTTTAAAGTACAGGGAGTATTGATGCTCACCTAGTTAACTTACAGTGATCCTTACTTCACTGGCGCACCTGAGAAACAAAAGACGACATATGCATTAGCTCGTAAGCTAAGTAAGCCAGTCAACTACGACTAGCTCTTCCCTTGCGGTTCAAAACAAACAGTCATTAATTACAATCACCGAAATCAAAGTTTTTAATAAGACAGAGTCTTTAAACAGATTATGTTAGTTATTTAAATTAAAACAATATCAGAAATACTACCTAGTTAACATTTATTGTTACGAATAAAAATTTTAAATTTTTCCGAAATTTTGGGTTCTGACATGTGGTATCAGAGCTCAGTTTCAGACACTAGGCCTGTATGTGACTCCACTAAACTTCCGCAAACAATGATCATAAAAGAAGATTTTGTTTTATTTATAAAATACTAATATATATTTCGGTTTCATCTACAGAACAGAAATTTTTCTTTTCTGAATTTTACAGACAGGTATGGAAAAACTAGGAGAATATGCTGAGGAGGAATCTCCCAATGTTGAGACAAGACAGATGTCAAAAGAACTTGAGACGGGAGAAGAAGCTGCTCACACCACTGAGCTGATGCAGACCATAAGAGGATTAAAGACGAAATGACGGTTGGAGATTTTGCAGGAACTATGCCCAGAATAAATGCAGCGTTGGAAAATCGTCAGGCTGACTATCAAACTTCCATGGTGGAAGTAGGAGGTATGATTAACAAAACCCCAGTTACTATATTAATAGATCCAGGTGCTAGTCTTAGTTATATTTCACCTCAACTGGTAGAAAAATGTAATTTGACTGTTGAAAGGTTTGATAATTCTTGGTCTGTACAATTAGCTACTGGGGCTAAGAAGAAAGTAAACTGCTATGTAAAAGAATGCATTTTAAACATGACTGATTTTAGAACTACAATTAAACTGAACATTTTACCACTTGGCTCTTATGACATACTTATCGGAATGGACTGGTTGGAACAACATAGGGTCGTTTTAAACTGTTTTGACAAAACGTTTAGATGTATAAACAGTAGTGGACAGCCAGTAACTGTTAGAGGTATCCCTAGGAAAACAGTAGTTAGACAGATTTCTGCGTTACAACTTAAAAGAGCCGTCAGGAAAGGGTGCAAGACCTATGCTGTAACTATTACAGACGAGACCGATAGATCTGAGAACAACCAGAAAACAGTAGAGAACATTCCTGTCGTCAATGAATTTATTGACGTTTTTCCTGAGGAAATCCCAGAATTGCCTCCCAAGAGAGAGCTTGACTTTACCATTGAGCTGGTACCAGGTGCTGTTCCCAGTTCAAAAGCCCCATACCGTATGAATATTTTGGAGCTTAACGAGTTAAAAACTCAGTTGAAGGAGTTAATAGATAAGAACTATATCCGACCCAGCGTATCTCCTTGGGGAGCACCAGTAATTTTCGTTAAAAAGAAGGACGGAACTATGCGACTTTGCATAGATTATCGTCAACTGAACAAGATGACGATCAAAAACAGGTATCCGTTACCTCGTATTGATGATCTGTTTGATCAACTACGTGGCGCTACGGTATTCTCTAAGATCGATCTAAGATCGGGTTATCATCAGGTAAGAATTAAAGAAGAAGACATTTTCAAAACAGCTTTTAGAACAAGGTACGGACATTACGAATTTGTCGTAATGCCATTTGGACTTACTAATGCCCCAGCTGTTTTCATGTGCTTAATGAACAACATAATGCACAAGTACTTAGATAAATTTGTTGTTGTATTTATCGACGACATTTTAGTCTATTCTAAGAGCGAGGAGGAGCATAAGGAACACTTACGTATCGTTTTACAAGAACTAAGAGAACAACAACTTTTTGCGAAATTTAGTAAATGTGACTTCTTCAAAGATGAAATCCAGTACTTAGGACATGTAGTCACTAAGGAAGGGATTTCAGTGGATCCCGAAAAGATTCGGGCGATTGAAGAATGGCCAGTACCTAAAGATGTGACGGACGTTAGATCTTTCATGGGAATTACCGGTTACTACCGGAGGTTTATTGAAGGCTTTTCAAAAATAGCCAATCCAATCACTTCTTTGCAGAAGAAAGGAAAGAAGTTTGATTGGAATGCGAAATGTGAAGAAAGTTTCAAGAAACTTAAGACCTTATTGACAACTGCACCTATTCTTAGAATAGCGGACCCAAATAAAGACTTCATAGTTTGCACCGACGCTTGTAATGATGGTTTAGGCGGAGTGCTGACTCAAGAAGGACATGTCATTGCTTACGAATCTAGGAAGCTGAAAATCCATGAAAAGAATTATGCCACTTATGACCTAGAATTAGCTGCTGTAATTCATGCTTTAAAGATGTGGCGACACCACCTAATAGGCAGAAAATTTACCTTACTAACAGATAATAAAGGTCTGAAATACCTTTTAGACCAGCCAAATCTAAATGCAAGACAAGCCAGATGGCTGGCATTCCTAAGTGAGTACGATTTTGAAATCCAACACATAAAAGGGAAGGAAAATAAGGTGGCTGATGCCTTGAGCAGGAATGCAAAACTGAATTTTATATCAGCTAGCAGCACTTATACCTCTGATTTAAATAAACAGCTGGCTGAAGGGATAAAATTAGATGAAAATTATCAACATTTACAAATTACAGCCAAGGAACAGCCCACAGAAAGTTTGATAAAAGGGTATAGTATAAACGAAAACGGATTTTTGCTGTTTAAGGACAGGCTGTATATCCCTAATGCACCTACAGTTAAGCTGTTAATTTTAGACGAAATACATAAAACCCCTTATTCCGGGCATCCTGGCTATCAAAAGACTATCACTATGCTGAGAAAAGAATATTTTTGGCCTAACATGAAATCTGAAACTGCTGAATATTTAGCGAAGTGTTTGGACTGCCAACAAGTAAAAACAGAACATCAACATCCAGCTGGATTGCTGCAACCTTTACCTATTCCTAGCTGGAAATGGGAAATAATCAGCCTGGATTTCATTACGGGTTTACCCAAAAACCAACATCAGAATGATTCAATTATGGTAGTGGTAGACAAATTAAGTAAATCAGCACATTTTATTCCTGTTAAAACCACATACAAGGCTGCAAACATAGCAGATATCTTTCTAAAACAGATTTTTCGGTTACACGGTATTCCAAAAGTCATTATATCAGACAGGGATCGTAAATTCATAGGAAATTTTTGGAGATCCTTGTTCAAAGGATTAAACACCACTTTGAATTTCAGCACCTCTTTCCATCCTCAGACGGACGGACAAACAGAACGAGTTAATCAAATATTAGAAGATCTGTTAAGGATGTATGTTAAAGATCAACCAGGTAAGTGGGAGGATTATTTACACTTAGCTGAATTTGCATACAATAACAGCTATCAATCATCAGCTAAGTTTAGTCCTTTTGAGGTTTTGTATGGACGAAAATGCAACACTCCTATCTCCTGGAGTAATCCAGTAGATAGATTAGTGTTAGGACCTGATTTATTGAAAGAAATGGAACAGATTGTGAAACAAGTGCAGGGCAACTTGAAGATTGCCCAGGATCGGCAAAAGAGTCAAGCAGACTTGAAAAGAACTCCTAAAGAGTTCCAGGTAGGTGAACATGTGTTCATCAAGGTAAGACCAAAGAAAAGCTCCCTAAGATTAGGAAGTTGTGCAAAATTAGCACCACGTTACTGTGGTCCATTTGAAATTTTAGCTAGAATTGGTCAAGTTGCTTATCAGTTAGCATTACCGCCAAATTTAAAAGTACATAATGTTTTTCATATCTCTGTTTTGAAAAAGTATGTTCATGATGCTACTCATGTTATTGATTGGAACATTGTACAGGTAGAACCAGAAGGGGAAGTTCTGGTAGAACCGGATTGTATCCTCGGGAGGAGGGAAATTACTCTACGGAACCAGATAATTGGACAAGTGAAGGTGCAATGGAAGCACCTTAGTCCTGAAGAATCTACCTGGGAGCTGGAAAGTAAGATGCGGGAAGCATATCCCCATCTATTCCAGCAGGTAGCTGAAGAAGAAGAATAAAGTAACATCGAGGACGATGTTACATTTTAAGGGGGTGTGTATGTCACATACCCCAATTTTATTAAAATAATGTAATTATTTTTAATATTCCTGAGAACATTATGTTAAATTTAATGCTAAGTAGGAAGGGATGACTCAGCAGAGTCTCCAGAAATGGAATGTAAAATCTGAATAATTATTATTAATAAATAAATTATGGAGACAACAGCATGGGAGAGCTGTTAAAAGAGGTTACTGGTCTAACTGGTGGATGGAATTAGGTGGAAGGACAAAAGACAAGTGGCAGCATCCTCAAACACTTCCTGAGTTGCAGGTGGCAACTTCCCTATATTTTGGGGTCATGATTCCCCAAGAAAGTGGAATCTGAGCAGGTGGCTCATTAATGACAGTTAGCCCAACTAAGACCTAGGCAATCTTTTAAATACTACTCAATGAACTGAGCTGGGGGTTCAGCAATTGTTCTAGAGGGATAATACATTCAGATGAATGCTATTCAGGAGTCCCATTGAGGAAGTGGGAAACAGTAAGGAAGTGTTTTGAGCAGGAAGTTGCAGCAACTTGGTTCCAGTATAGCTGTTTTGGCTGAGGGAATTATTGGCCGTACTTAGATTCCAGCCAGTTAGACCAGAGTAAGCTCGGGGGTCCTGAGAAGTGCTGTCTGGGCACTCTCCAGGAATTGGTAGGGAGGAACAGCCTCCCATTGCTGTTATTGTCTACCATCTACAGGTTCTGTCACTCTCCCTGTTGATTGGTTTAAATTATTTTCCTATGAGATAAACTAGTACAACTATGTATTGATTGTGTTCAATTTCAGGAAATCATTATCTGTACTTTCTTTTGGTATAAATTTCAGAATGCAGATATTTTAGAAGTTTTCCTGTTTTTATTTAAATAGAGTATATTATTTTTATACAGAACCTATTTGTCACTGCCACAGTTAATAAATACTGTGTTTATGCATATGCTAGAATTCCTGTTATTAGTTTAATAATAGACAGAAATATTGGATAATAGATAATCCAGATTTATAACTATTAAACAATCATAAGAACAAATCTAGACAAATCTTAGTGTTTATTTTGAGATAATTCCTATCAGAATAACCTATCTGTATATATATATATATATTGTATATTTTAGTAAACTTTAAATTACAAGTCTTTCCTATATCAAGTTAATAGATAAACAAAACTCATTTAATATATTATTTATACTCAGAACATGTCTGACAGTTATCGATTAATTAAAAGGTGACTGTAACAATATTTCATTGTTACAAGTTTTCACAAATCTTAAACATTTACACAGTGGTCAAACACAGACACTAGTAACTGTAGATTTTTATTTGCTTGCTATCTAAGTCTTAGAACACAGTAGCCATGTCATTATAATAGAAATAACAGAGTGGTTTTTAAACAATACAAACATATTAATACAATAGAGAAACGGTCGATGAACGCAACCATCATTGGCTGTTACAAACCATCCTAATTTATATAAGTAATAATATTTATTCAGTTTAAATGTCTCCTTTGGAGTAGTCCCCAAACCCTACACGGCCGTAGCCATACAATATCTCTACAACAGACTGAAAAACAAATGAAAGAATGCCTTATATGGCAGACAGACTTACAGTATCTTATTACATAGTTCTATGTTTATATTATTTCATCCACAGTGGCGTTTAATAACAATACAAGAATCAAAATAAACTTTGTTATAATTCATTTCCAGTCGCTATCAAGTTAACAAATTCCATATATATTTATGGAACACAAAATAGAACCTCAACTCGCATGATTAAACCCTATACTATTCAACTATTACAGACACAGTCGAGAAACATCCACTATCGTTATTTAATACTACAAATCGAAGAAAAACGCAGAGAGATAATTATAGGGTTACATCATAACAGAGTTATCATCCATTGCAGGTATCGCAGAACCCAGTTATCTTTACATTCAAACACATTCTAAATATTTTAAACAAAACACGAAAATGAAACACGGTCGTATCAGGCCAGTAATATATTAAATATAAATCTTATACAGCGAGAATTGAACCCTATGCTTAGCCATTATTGGAACCATAACCAAAAACCCTGGCCTCATACAGTTGGCCGTGAATGGCTCTCCATAAATTTAACAGGGTTTTAAAACCCCATTTCATTTCAAAACAAAACAATTTCATACATATGACTGCACCTACGAACATCAGGTCGATAATGACCTCAACACACAGGAGTTTCCCTCCAAGACTCAACCCTAACCACAAAACCAGCAAAGGAAGAGACAGCCGTGGATAACCAGGCTTACCGGAGAAGCCTGCGCGGGTGACAAAGCCCTGTACACCTTCAAGAGCCGCGTGACCTGCATTTAACGAATGCCGAGAGATATTAATACCCTGTCTATGCCGAGAGTTTGATTAAATATAAAAACAACACTTGCTTAAAACAGAAATTGCTTACCTGAGTATTGTAACCGTGGAAAATCTGAAAGCCACCGGTGGAAGCAGGCACTGAAACCCCAACCCTCGTCGGGTGAAGGAGCAAAGCACACCCTCGTAACCTTTCAATGACAGCTGCGACAGACAACCCTTGCAGACGAAACCCTCACACTGGGATTGAACCAGTCAATAAGCACACCCAAAACCCAAAGACATCAAACCTCTCATAACTTAAAGACAATAGCAAACCCTGTCTCATATTCACACAGCACAAGCGATGGACTGTAAATATCGGGGACTAACAAAGGAGGAAACAACGAGACCATTAAACGAATAAATAGTAACAGATGATATCACCAGAGCCGAGGACTTAATCTATTGTAGAATGAAACCATAAAATCCAAAACCACAACACTGTGCAATTCGTTACAGTGACCAACGATGGAATCCAGACATGGAGGGTTTCACCCTTAGGACCCGAGCCCGGAGGCAAAGACAATAACCTGGTAGGGTTTCGAAACAGCTTATATATCGCCAACTGCATGGAGGAGAGTCAACCACGTAGCACCCAAATATATCAACGTAGTATGGGTCGAGATCATATAGTTCCTTTGCCATTCAAATCATTTATTCATCGATTGCAAAAATCATTGCGTTGATACAAGTCAAACTCCAACGTATGGAATCATAATAAGAATTGCATTCAATCA
Organism: Larix kaempferi; assembly: GCA_027924585.1. Classification (NCBI taxonomy): domain Eukaryota; kingdom Viridiplantae; phylum Streptophyta; class Pinopsida; order Pinales; family Pinaceae; genus Larix; species Larix kaempferi. The sequence continues at coordinate 3,790,682 of BSBM01000310.1, read as the reverse complement.
ACAATAGTGTTTGCTTGAAATCAAACCTTCAATAATTCCAAGGTACGTGCTATGTATAATCCCTACAACGATATAAAGGAGATATATTCAACTTCAACCATAGAGTTTCTTAACCTAGTATGATAATTACAACCTTTACACTATAGTAAATATAAAGCTTGCCAATGTATGGGAACAATATGCTTGTGGCACAAACATTACATATATATATATTGAAACCAAGCCATAGATTAATGCCATGAGCATAATACATTCCCATGTGCATATAAGCACTAAGGTAGTCAAATGAAAATACCTTGTTATTTAATACTTGAAATGTTACCAAGTCTTTATGACAATATATACATTGCCATTATATACTATCATCGGATTTGCTACCAATACTATTGTTAACAGTAACAATTTGAATAATAAACCTCTATTATTAGAATGTTGAAATAGAGTTTCATCTACAGGATTCACATCGTAAAGGTAGTTAAAAATCAAGCACAGTCAGGTAACATAAGTTAAACTCTAAGTAGACATTGGACTTCGATGCATAGGATTATATTGAAACAACGCTAGAGGCGTCACCTTCTACTCGCATTATCAATGCATGAACAAAACAGTAGTCACCGGTATTAAACTGACAACAGGTCACATGATGCAAAGACACTTTATACAGCCAATAATTATGATATAACAATTGTCTCATTGTTAGTTACAGCAGTAGCATAGCATAATAATCATAAAAACATAATTATAACTAAGACAATGTAAATCTTAGTAACACCTGACGATACTAGTTGAAGAAGAAATATCATGACGATCATTAAGTTTTAAAGTACAGGGAGTATTGATGCTCACCTAGTTAACTTACAGTGATCCTTACTTCACTGGCGCACCTGAGAAACAAAAGACGACATATGCATTAGCTCGTAAGCTAAGTAAGCCAGTCAACTACGACTAGCTCTTCCCTTGCGGTTCAAAACAAACAGTCATTAATTACAATCACCGAAATCAAAGTTTTTAATAAGACAGAGTCTTTAAACAGATTATGTTAGTTATTTAAATTAAAACAATATCAGAAATACTACCTAGTTAACATTTATTGTTACGAATAAAAATTTTAAATTTTTCCGAAATTTTGGGTTCTGACATCGGGGGTCCTAAGGAAAGTAACTTGGCAGTCTTCAGGAGTTGGTTGGGTGGAACGGGCTCCTTTGGCTGTTTGTTTCTTCTACAGATTTCCAGGTTCATATTGTGTTATCTTATTTACTTCTATCACGTTAGTATAATAAATCCGAATGTTTTGTTTTCAGTCACCCAAATAAATATTAGATATTCTGCACTATTAATGAATATTTTATTTCTGTAATTTATATCTTTTAGGATAAAATGCAATATGAATGATATAGTTAAATGATAGAATGATTGAATAATAAATGTTCCTTGCATTTTGTTCGGATATCCACATCATCATTGTTAGGGTTTTGCATGCAATTAGGGTTTTCATGCGATCTCTTAGGGTTTGCATGCATTTTGCATGCATCCCACTCACCAGGTTGATGCCTCCAGCACCTTATCCACTTCCTTCTAGCACCCGGGAGCTTCTTTCCTCAGATTGTTAGCCCTCCTAGTCATGAAGGCACCCACATATCACCTACTGCCAGAGAAGGGTGCACTTCCTCACCTACCCACTCAGTTAGCTCCAATTCTCCTTGATTTGAGGCTAGTTTCACTCCTGACTGACTGTTTCACTCCGTTGGACCTCTAGAATGACTAGATGAATTGTTCTGGCTTCGGTTAGCCTCCCATGCACCCTCCACTGAGCCTTCTTCCCTATATCAATGCTACACACTTCAGTTACACTCAGTTAGACTCATATTGACACCTGGATGACTGGTTCTTTTGCATTGATGACCACCGCTAATTGATGATGAGGACTCCTAGTTGGAGCCAAGCTATGCCATTCAGTTAATTCGAATGACCTCCTTAGGAAATTCGAATTTCTCACTCATTGTGACATTATTGTATTGTATTTTCACCCTTGCTGGGATACTAAGCACTGATGCAAGTTTATGCACAGTTTACACCATATTTTCTGATTTTTATCTATTGTGATTGATTTACTTGTTCATTAGATCTCCTGTGACTAATTTTACATGGTATCAGAGCCATGGAAAAGACAAGATTTCTTTTCTACAGGTGTTCTACATGAAGACTGAGCAATTTTTGCTCACTTTGCAGCAGTTTTCTGCAGTTGCAACACTTTCTGCAATTGCAGCTATTGCTCCATAATGGTTATTGTTTGTGTGTAATTTGTAGGTTTCTTACTTCCTCCATTTGCATTCGCTATTGCAGAGATGGAGGATTCTTCTTCACAAAATCTTCTTACTCCATTCAACTATGATGAATGAAAACCAAAAATGATTTCATGTTTGAAGAGACAATGTATTTTTGATATGTGCATTGGTATTACAAGAGATTTTGATTCCGATGAAGAGGAGAATGATTGGATTAATGACTGTCACAGAGCTTTTGGGACAATATGTCTTGCTATGTCTCCTTGTATGCGCTACCTCAGTGCTACTGCTGAAATTCCAAGAGATCTATGGGCCCAACTCAATAGAGAATTTGGAAAGCAAGAAGAAGAGGATCATGCTAGCCTTTTGGAGAACAAGCCCAGTGAGATATCCTTATGTGCTCTCTCTGATTATGTCTTGGCCTCGTCCATTGTTCAAGATGAAGAATAAATTGTAGATTTAGCACTCATTCTCTCAATATCTTCTATTTCGAATTCTGAGCAAGATAAACCAGCTCATACTCTAAATTCCGAAGAGGTTCTTGAATCCTCTCTTTCACATGAGTTTGTCGGCATGCAGAATAATGATCTACTTGATGTTTTGGAGGTAAAATGTGATTTTGGAGGTGAAGCATTCGTCCTCCTTGATTGCATGCCTCCTATAAACTTTTGTTCTATCATTAGCATAGTTTCTCATTGTTTTAATGAAGATGAATAGCACTACCATTCGCTTGAGTTCAATTCTCATGCACTTTTTGTTGATTTTGGTTTTGATCTCACCCTTGTTGGTTCAAAAAAGATCTCAAGAAACCATTCATCTATTCTTGGAGCTTATTTAACTTCTACTGATAAGAAGTTCAAGTTTCAAGAGCTATTTGATCTTATTGGAGCTTATCCTACCTCACTTGGTTCGAATCATAGGTTCCAACATCATCCCCATATTTTCAGATTTGTTCTCACCATTTTCGGTATGAAGAGCAAGTTCATAAAGTCTCCACATTTGCTTACATCCACTGATGGAGAATTCAAGCACATGTTTTTGGAGCATGACCCATTTACTCCCAAGAGTAAGATACCTCCAGACATATCCACTTGATTTTTGAGAAGTTAAATCTTTTAGTGTGTTACAGTCCATTTTTGAGGGGGGGGGTTTCCCATGAGATTTTCTCCATTTCCTCGGTTCATGGATTGTTCTTTATTTGGATTATTATTGTATTAGGGTGACCTTTGGTCTCAGTAACCAAGGCCCTACATTTTATTTTTTACATCATAGTATAGCTTGAGGAGGGGTGTTTGGGTATCCACATCATCATTGTTAGGGTTTTGCATGCAATTAGGGTTTGCATGCAATCTCTTAGGGTTTGCATGCATTTTGCATACATCCCAGTCACCAGGTTGATGCCTCCAACACTTTATCCACTTCCTTCTAGCACCCAGGAGCTTCTTTCCGGGAGTTTTAAATATTTATACATCTTGTGTAGTCCTAAAAATACACTAGTTACACTCAGTTAGACTCAGATTGACACCTGGATGACAGGTTCTTGTGCATTGATGACCACCGCTGATTGATGATGAGGACTCCTAGTTGGAGCCAAGCTATGCCATTCAGTTAATTCGAATGACCTCCTTAGGCAATTCGAATTGCTCACTCATTGTGACATTATTGTATTGTATTTTCACGCTTACTGGGATATTGAGCACTGATGCACGTTTATGCACAGTTTACACCATATTTTCTGAGTTTCATCTATTGTGACTGATTTACTTGTTCATTAGATCTGCTGTGACTAATTTTACACATTTTTTCACACACTGTTTCCAGTGTCGTACTCTAGTACAGGGAGGATAGAATTACAATAAATGTGAAATGAAGTACTGTAAATAGATTCGAAGTGTTGAATTTATAAACAAATCTATTTTATTTCCAGAATAAATGTATGATTTATTTATGTATAAATACATTTCTCCTTTCAGATAATTGCTAACTAGGAAACTTAAATATTTATACATCTTGTGTAGTCCTAAAAATACCAATATATGCATCAAATGAGCTCATATATATCAAATGTTTAGACTATGTCTACAGTTTAAACATTTATAAGAATCAAACAAATTACTTCTAAGTATTGTTTTCATTTCTTTTCCTTTTAGTATTTCGCATAAATATTTCATATTTCATTTATACATTTTCAAGAAAACAATTATAAGTTAAACAATAATTTAAAGTCTTCAAAACATCGAATTCATAGTGCTAGCCTTAACCAAAATATAGTATCGTATTGCAACAAAGAAATATTAAATTTACAATATAATTATTATCCACAGTTAATAATACCAATCTCTAGCAATTAAAGTATCAGGAAAATGTCTCAGGGCTCAGACCCTATGGCTAACACACATTGTAACATGTTGTAAATGTTTTCATAGTAAGGATTTCATAAGAGAAGTGTGAGTCCAGGGAATCGAAACTCTCGGCCCAATATTTTTTAAACCGTAACCTCTACAGTAGATTTATTAAAAATAGCTCTACAGCTTGTTATAGTAAAGTAAATAGTTATTTCCAGTAATGACGAGGTCTTGCCCAAGTTTTCTTAAAAACTCTAAACATTGAAATTCTTAAACCTAGAAATGATGAAGGAAGCCGAGAGTCATCTACAGGCTCGGTATTTTCCAAGACCTAATTTAATTATTACAAACAAGCTTATAAATAAAACTTATAATACTACTGAAGGCATTTATGCAAAACAAGGTCAATAGATCGATCCTTAGCAAGAGTCATTTATTACACAACGCAATATTCTTTTAGTAGGGTATAAACCCAGGTTCACAATCTACAATTATTTTACACAATGGTAAAAGAAAACAGTAACAACGATGAGTCTTTCCCTTGAATATCAATAACAGAGTTCAAACAAATATTTAAACATTTCCACTTCAACATCAAACTGTAACAGCTTTTGCGGCAAAACATATTAAAACGTTGCGAGCTACAGCTCAAGGAACAAATCCCTCGTAATCATTGGCTTCACAAATTAAAAATGTTGGACATCAAGTCAACTACTCAACAACACATACGCCTTCGAAACTTGGAAAAACTACAAACAAGAAAAACCATTTTGCAACTGTTGGAAACCCTTGGAGGATGTCACCGAGGCTTACAAGATATACAAGTATCCTTTTGTTACAGAAAAACACCAACACCTTCCTCATAAAGCAAACCTTCCAAACAATACATACAATGCAAGGTTAAAACTAGAATGAAAGTTTGAAAGAAAGGACAATGGCAGCAGTTAACTACTGAAAAACGTAAGTGAAGTTTAATACATTACTTGACTCTTCTTTATCAGCTTCTTCCACACATACTGTATGTGCTCGGAGCACTGCATCAAACTCGATTAAGAAGAGCCCAAACCTGGTTCGTTCTATTTACATTACCAAAGCACATCGAACACTTAACATTTCACGAATGCTCACAATGTTACCCGAAGGGGTCAACATGGTTACACTCATGAAAACTTCATACTGTAAACACTGCAAAACCATCGAAACATTTGGTAAAACCCTTCTAGAAGCACGTCGCGGAATCAAAACCTGAATGCATGACATTTGGTTGTTAACCCTGTACATCACATTTTCTTTTACAACACTCTTATGACCAGTTGTAGGTAGTTGGTCACGCCATCGAAATCCTGGAGGGAAGAAGCAAGAGTTAGTTACAAACCCTAAGAACCAGAGAGCCTGTCGGCCTCCCACTCCCCTCTCTCATGCAAAATGAATGCTTCAGACATGGTCTCGATGACGATCTAGTGGAAGGTTAGGGTTTATCCCAAAACCCGAGAACACCTACAAGATCTACGGTGTAGATCCATCCACCAAGGATTGCAACATTATGATCACCAACCGCATTAAATTTCATTAAACAACAATTTCACCAACTCTGAAAAAAATTGCCAACACAGATTCCCAGCTAGGACTCTACCAAACTAAACCTTGCATAGCTCGGTAAGTTTACATTGCCTAGTTAACAATCACCACCTTACCGCTAGCATTGTTCATGTGAAGGTTTCCACGAGAACAACCATCAAACATTCCACTACGATGGCAGTCGGAAGCATTAATATCAAAGATTGGTTCGAGCGCCTTCCAACGCATACCAACTACAAGTTAATACCTTGTTACATATCTTAGAGGTCAGTTAGGATTAGGATAGGTAATCCATGGTTTAAATACCCCGTTGTACTTTGAATTCACGCATATAACTTCATACATTGTATATCATTTAGGCATCGAATTTATGCATATAGTTTTCATACCTTAGGTCATGTGTATATATATATTATTTATACATGGAGTACATGCATATAGTTTCATGCAAATTTGTTTTATATGTATAAGGTTAATACATTTGATCATTGCATATAGTCTATGCATATAAGTATATGCACCTAGTTTATATAATATGCACATTAAATTATCATTATAATTGAAATGTATTACAATGCAAATTCTTATAGTTAACATAATACAACGATTATCCATAGTTTGGATAATAACATGTATTAGAAATATATGTACATAGTCATAGTGTTTGGCTAGAGTAGGTCGTTAATCAAATTTCAATAGTTAAACAATGAATTCTATAGCTAAACAAGGTATACAGAGTTAATCAATCCAAGGACATTAAATACCTGAGAAGTTTGCAGAACTGAAAATTACTCTATACATTCGTACATAAATATTGGAACTAACTCTGTATAGCAAGTATTATCTGAATACCTTTTCATGCTTCAATTGAAATATTATGTCTTACCTATAGTCTACAAATATATTTCAGGAGCGTTAGCTAGCGATAGCTAAGTAAGCCTTGGGGCGATTCAAGGACCTCTTCATTTCATTAAGATGAACATTTAGTCTCTAGAAAACAAAATGCATAATATAGAACGAAAGTGACGATATGCATACTAACAATTAAGTACATTATGTAAGCATTATTCAACATCCTGAAGTTGACTTGATGATAAATGACTTACGACTTTTTAAGACACTATTTAAACTAACAGTTGTTAAGACATATTTTGTGGTTCATAAGTAATTTAAACTCTTAGTTACTAATGTTAAATGTTGTGAGTTATTATCGTTAAGTACATTGTTTAATGTTTAGTTGTGTTGAATTTAACACTTTTAACATAGTGACCCAAGCATTTATTGCTACTTAAAAAATTTTAAATTTTAGCGATTTTTTTGGGACGTTACATGTGGTATCAAAGCGCGGTTCAAATACTGGGCTTAAGTGGCTCATTCACGCAAATGAAAATTTATAAAAGAATTACAAATTACTTATTTAAATTGTTTTGTTTCAGTTTTAGCATTTATAAATTGAGTCTGCAGGTATAGAAAAACCAACAGAGTCAACTGAGGATAGGTCCCTTAATAGCGAACAAAATAATAATGAACAAGGCCACATTAATGCAAAAAATCTATTTGTCGAATTGAATGATAATTCATCTAAATTGTTAAGGAAAGTGAAAGATTTAAAAATTGAGATAAAAACTGTTAAACAAGAGAACGAATGAATTCTCAAAGCTCAAGAAGAGCTGAAACAAATCCTACTGGTTAATTTTCATAAAAATGATCAAGATAAGAAAACAAAAAATAATGTTGAATCTGGAACTATGTCATACCAACGTAATGATAAAAAGGTAAAATTGGAAAATTATGACAATAGTTCATCTTCTGAATTTGATGCAAGGGCATATAGGAAAAAGCATAAGTATTCTAGTGATAGTAGTGACAGTGGCTGCTACACTAAGAAAAAGAATTATAGGCCCTACGAAGAAATTTCTGGTGAGTTTAAAAATATCAAACCACCAACTTTTAATGGAGAAACAGAAAAGAGCGAGACAGTTGAAGCATCGCTGTCCGGTAGGAATAACTATTTCCATATTTATAATTATTCAAGTCATTTAAAAACTAAAATGGCAATTTATAACTTAACTGGAAAGGCCTAACAACTTTGATCAAAGGAAGAATAAGTTTTCTTTTAATCATAATTTCAAGAATAATACTTCACATAATTACTCTAACATAAAGTTTCTAGGAAATAATGTAGCAAGAAATACACAGTCAAAATTTACAACTACGAGGAATAGTGATCCACCTAAGAATTTTGTTTAAAATAATGAACAGAAAGAACCTGTTAAATGTTGGGATTGTCAGGGACCTCATTATGCATCAAACTGCCCACTCAGTAAGAAAGCAATCAATAACAAACATACTATACAAGAGGATAGTACTGTGGGTTGGTGACTTGGCAAGGGATATTCCCAGGATAAATGCAACCCTAGAGAACATACAAGTTGATCATCAAACTTCCATGGTTGAAGTGGAAGGTATGCTGAAAGATAAACCTATTTCTATTGTAATTGATCCTGGAGAAAGTCTTATCTATGTTTCACCTGATTTAGTTAAAATTTGCAATCTGAAAATAGATAAGTTTGATAAATCATGGTTGGATGAATTAGCTACTAGCATGAAAAGAAAGGTGACTGATTATGTTAAAGAATGTGAATTACTGATGAATCAGTTTAAGACTCATGTTAAACTGAATATGTTACCTCTAGGTTCTTACGATGTTCTGATTGGAATGGACTGGTTAGAAAATCATAGAGTTGTATTAAATTGGTTTGAAAATACTTTTACTTGTTTAAATGATGCATTTGAAACTGTAACGGTAAAAGGGATTCCTAGAAAGATATATGTTAGAAAAATTTATGCATTACAAGTTAAGAAAGTTGTTCGAAAGGGGTGTAAGCTGTTTGCGGTGGATGTAATTAATAACGAACAGTCCACTATTGAAGATAAGTTAAAGCTGGAGATATACCCATTCTTAAGGAATTTTCTGATGTATTCCCAGAAGAAATTCCAGGACTACCTCCGAAAAGGGAACTCGATTTCACCATTGAGTTAGTAGCAGGAGCGATACCCAACTCAAAGGTCCCTTACACAATGAATATTTTGGAGCTTAATGAACTTAAATCACAGCTTAAAGAATTGATTGATAAAATTTATATAAGACCCAGTGTGTCTCCATGGGGAGCACCTGTAATTTTTGTTAAAAAGAAAGACAGAACTATGTGTTTATGCATAGACTACCGTCAGTTAAATAAGATGACTATAAAGAACATATATCCTTTTCCCTGCATTGATGATCTGTTTGATCAACTACGCAGTGCAACGATATTCTCTAAAATAGATTTAAGGTCAGGCTACCACCAAGTCAGAATTAACGATGATGACATCTTTAAGACTGCGTTCAGAACTCGCTATGGACACTACTAGTTCGTGGTTATGCCTTTCGAGCTGACCAACGCTCCAACAGTCTTCATGTGTTTAATGAACAACGTATTACATAAGTACTTGGATAAATTTGTAGTGGTTTTTATTGATGACATTCTAATTTATTCTAAGATGAAAGAGGAGCATGACGAACATTTAAAGATAATTTTACAAGTGTTAAGGAGACACCAACTTTATGCTAAGTACAACAAATGTGATTTTTGTAAAGATAAAATACAGTACCTAGGGCATGTGATATCCAAGGATGGAATTGCAGTAGACCCAGACAAGATAAAAGCAATTAATGAATGGCCTGCCCCGAAAAACATAACTGGTGTACGATCGTTTATGGGAATTACAGGTTACTATCGTAAGTTTATCGAGGGATTTTCTAGAATAGAAAATCCTATAACATATTTACAAAAGAAAGGTAAGAAATTTGTATGGGATAAAAAATGTGAAGAAAGATTTAAGAAATTAAAAGAGTTATTAACGACAACACCTATTTTAAAAATTGTTGATCCCAACAAAGATTTCATAGTATGCACTGACGCATGCAATGACGGACTTGGCGAGGTCCTAAAACAAGAAGGTCATGCGATTACATATGAATCTAGAAAGTTAAAGATTCAAAGAAAGAACTATGCAACCTATGACTTAGAATTGGCTGTTGTAATACACGCATTAAAAATGTGGCAAAATCATTTAATTGGAAGAAAAATTATTTTAATGACTGATAATAAATGATTAAAATATTTGTTGGATCAACCAAATCTGGATGCAATGCAAACTAGGTGGTTAGCTTTCCTTAGCGAGTATGATTTTGAGATTCAGCACATTAAAGGAAAGGAAAATAAGGTTGGTGATGCCTTAAGCAGAAACGCTAGGGTAAATTTTGTTTCAGCAATCAACACATATAAAACCGATCTGGAAAATCAGATTAAGGAAAGAATCGGATTGGATGAAAAATATCAGAATTTACTTAATAAAACTGCTCAAGATAATGTTGAAAATTTTATAACAGATTTCATAATTGATGAAAGAGGATTACTGTTGTATAAAAAAAGACTTTATGTGCCTAATGTTGCTGAAATTAAATTGTTGATTTTAAATGAATTGCATAAAAGTCCATATTCAGCACAGCCTGGTTACCAGAGCATGATAACTATGCTGAGAAAAGATAATTTTTGGCCATGTATGAAAAGTGAAATAGTTGAATATATTGCTAGGTGTATAGAGTGTTAGCAAGTAAAGGATGAACACAGACACCCAGCTGGATTATTGTAGCCACTACCTATTCCAGATTGGAAGTGGGACATAATTAGTATTGATTTTATTACTGGTTTACCTAAAATCCAGAAACAAAATGATTCCATAATGGTATTTGTCGATAAGCTCAGCAAAGCAGCCCACTTCATACCTGTTAAGACAACTTACAAGGCTTCCAACATTGCTGAAATTTTTATGAAGCATATTTTTCGTTTGCATGGTATTCCGAAAGTTATAATTTCTGATAGAGACTCGAAGTTTACATAAAATTTCTAGAAATCTTTATTTAAAAGTTTCGATACTACTTTAAATTTCAGTACATCATTTCACCCACAAACAGATGGGCAGACTGAATGAGTTAATCAAATTCTTGAAGACATGTTAAGAATGTATGTTAGAGACCAGCCAGGTAAATGGGAGGAATATTTTCATCTTGTTGAGTTTGCTTATAATAATCATTACCAAGCTTCAACAAAAATTAGTCCCTGTGAAATTTTATATGGCAAAAAAAATGTAATACTCCTATTTCTTAGAGCAATTCAGTTGACAGGTTAATGCTAGGACCTGATTTGTTAAAACAAATGGAACTAACTGTGAAATAGGTTCAAGGAAATTTGAAAATTGCACAAGATAGACAAAAAAGGTCATGCAGATCTCAAAAGAACTCAGAAAACATTTCAGGTTGGTGAACATGTGTTCGTCAAGGTAAAACCTAAGAAAAGTTCCCTAAGATTGGGAAGCTGTGCTAAATTAGCACCAAGGTATTGCATACCTTTTGAAATCTTTTCCAGGGAAGGACCAGTGGCATATCAGTTGGCATTGCCACCGAATCCTAAAGTACATAATGTTTTTCACATCTCTCTTTTGAAAAAGTATGTGCATGATGCTACTCATGTGATTAATTGGAATGATGTACAGGTGGAACCAGAAGGATATTTTCTAGTGGAACCGGACTGTATCCTCGACAAGAGGGAAATTTTGCTTCGTAATCATACCATTGGATAGGTGAAGGTGCAGTGGAAGCACCTTAGTCCAGACGAAGCGACTTGGGTATTGGAAAGTAATATGCGGGTGGCATATCTAATGTTGTTCCAGGAGGAACAAGAGGATGATGAATAAAGTAACATCAAGGACGATGTTGAACTTAAGAGGAGGTGTTTGTCACATACCCAAACTCTAGACATTTTATGTTATGCATAAAACATTATTTTTTATTTTTATTGTAAATTTTTATGACTATTGACCAAGTGGTGTCATGGATAAATGTAATTAATTACTCTGAATATTTTAATATAATAAAATAAAAGTGGAGACAAACATCCAAAGGAGACTATTGAATGAGTGTTCACTGGCCCACTAGGAAGAATGGACTATGGTGAGGAGCAATCTGACACTTGGCAGCATCCTCAACTCACTCTAACTATTGCAGGGGGCAACTTCCCTACTTTTATGGTCATGTTCGCCAAGAAAGTGGACCTGAGCACGTGGCTCATTTACTGAAATAAAATGACCAAAAGACCTAGGCATGCTAATTATCTACCCATCGAATTCAGCAAGGGGTTGTTCATTCCTACCTTGTGATAATTTTTGTGCACAAGAGATTTGATGAGGGGAAAGTTAGAAGTGATTGAGTGAACTAAGACTGCATTCTGAACTAGTGTAGCCACGTTGTTGACTTCAATATTGCTAAAAGAAAGAAGTATTGTTGTTGAGTGCTACTGCAGAGTTGCAAAGGAATTTATTCCATTGCTCCACATAGCATTTTCGTCCTGGTGGTTCAGTGAACAGGCTCGGGGGTCCTAAGGCAAGTAACTTGGATGTCTTCAGGAGTTGCTTGGGTGGAACGGGCTCCTTTAGTTGTTTGTTTCTTCTACAGATTTCCAGGTTCATATTGTGTTATCTTATTTACTTCTTTCAAGTTAGTATAATAAATCTGAATGTTTATGTTATCAGTTACCCAAATAAATCTTAGATATTCTGCACTATTAATGAATATTTTATTTCTGTAATTTATATCTGTTATGATAAAATGCAATATGAATGATATAGTTAAATGATAGAATGATTGAATAATAAATGTTCCCTGCATTTTTCCACACATTGTTTCCAGTGCCGTACTCTAGTACAGGGAGGATATAATTACAATAGATGTCAAGTGAAGTACTATAAATAGATTCGAAGTGTTGAATTTAAAAAAAAATCTATTTTATTTCCATAATAAACGCATGATTTATTTATCTATAAATACATTTCTCCTTTTAGATAATTGCTAACTAGGAAACTTAAATATTTATACATCTTGTGTAGTCCTAAAAATACCAATATATGCATTCAAATGAGCTCATATATATCAAATGTTTAGACTCTGTCTATAGTTTAAACATTTATCAGAATCAAACAAATTACTTCTAAGTATTGTTTTCATTTCTTTTCCTTTTAGTATTTCGCATAAATATTTCATATTTCATTTATACATTTTCAAGAAAACAATTATAAGTTAAACAATAATTTAAATTCTTCAAAACATCGAATTCATAGTGCTAGCCTTAACCAAATTATAGTATCGTATTGCAACAAAGAAATATTAAATTTACAATATAATTATTATCCACGGTTAATAATACCAATCTCTAGCAAATAAAGTATCGGGAAAATGTCTCAGGGCTCAGAGCCTGTGGCTAACACACATTGTAAAATGCTATAAACATTTTGATAGTAAATATTTCAAAAGTGAAGTGCGAGTCCAGGGAATCTTAACCCTCGGCACAAGATTTCTTAAACCATAACCTCTACAGTAGATTTATTAAAAATATCTCTATAGCTTGTTAGATTAAAGTAAATAGTTATTTCCAGTAATGAGGAGGTCTTGCCCAAGTTTTCTTAAAAACTCTAAACATTGAAATTCTTAAACCTAGAAATGACGAAGGAAGCCGAGAGTCATCTACAGGGTTGGTATATTCCAAGACCTAATTTAATTATTACGAACAAACTTATAAATAAAACTTATAATACTACTGGAGGAATTTATGCAAAACAAGGTCGATAGATCGATCCTTAGCAAGAATCATTCATTACACAATGCATTATTCTTTTAGTAGGGTATAAACCCAGGTTCACAATCCACAAGTCTTTTACACAATGGTAAAACAAAATAGTAACAATGATGAGTCTTTCCCTTGAATATCAATAACAGAGTTCAAACAAATCTTTAAACATTTCCACTTCAATCGTAAACTGTAACATATTTTGAGGAAAAACATATTAAAACATTGCGAGCTATAGCTCAAGGGAAAAATCCCTCTTAATCATTGGATTCATAGCTTAAAAAGCTCGGACATCATATCAACTGCTCAACCACACATATGCCTTCAAAACTTGGCAAAACTAAAAACAATCAATACTATTTTGCAACTGTTGGAAACCCTTGGAGGATGTCACCGAGGCTTACCGGATATCCAAGTATCCTTTTCTTACAGGAAAACACCAACACCTTGCTCATAAAGCAAACCTACCAAGCAATGCATACAACACAAGTTTAAAACTAGAACGGAAGTTTGAAACAAAGGACAATGTCAACAGTTAACTACTGAAAAACATAAGTGAATTTTAATACATTACCTGAGTCTTCTTTACCGGCTTCTTGCACACAAACTATATGTGCTCGGAGCACTGCATCAAACTCCATTAAGAAGATCCCAGACCCGGTTCGTTCTATTTACATTACCAAAGCACACTGAACACTCAACATTTTGCAAATGCTCACAACGTTACCCGAAGGGGTCAACATTGTTACACTCATAAAAAATTCATACTGTAAACACTGCAAAACCATCAAAACATCTAGAAAAACCCTTCTAGAAGCAGGTCGCGGTATCAAAATCCGAATGCATCACATTTGGGTGTTAACCCTGTACATCACATTTTCTTTTACAACACTCTTATGACCAGTTTTAGGTAGTTAGTCACGCCATCGAAACCCTAGAGGGCAGAAGCGAGAGTTAGCTACAAACCCTGAGAACCAGAGAGCTTGTCAACCTCCCACTCCCCTCTCTCATGCAAAAGGAATGCTGTAGACATGGTCTCGACGATGGTATAGTGGAAGGTTAGGGTTTATCCCAAAACCCGAGAAAACCTACAAGATCTACGGTGGATATCTAGCCACCAAGGCTTGCAACATTACGATCACCGACTGCATTAAATTGCATTAAACACCAATTTCACCAGCGTCGAAACAACTTGCTAACACAGATTTCCAACTAGGACTCTACCAAACTAAACCTTGCACAGCTCGGCAAGTTTACATTGCCCAGTTAACAATCACCACCTTACCGCTAGCATTGTTCACGTGAAGGTTGCAACAAGAACAACCATCAAACATTCCTCTATGATGGTAGTTGGAAGCATTAATATCATAGCTTGGTTCGAGCGCCTAGCAACACATACCCACTACAAGTTAATACTTTGTTATATATCTTAGAGGTGAGTTAGGATTAGGATAGGTAATCCATGGTTTACATACCCCGTTATACTTTGAATTCACGCATATAACTTCATACATTGTATATCATTTATGCATCGAATTTATGCATATAGTTTCATGCATTTGTATTATACGTATAATTTTAATACATTTGATCATTGCATATAGTCTATGCATATAAGTATATGCACCTAGTTTATATAATATGCACATTAAAGTATTGTCAAACAATATGCTATTATAATCATTATAATTGAAATGTATTACAATGCAAATTATTATAGTTAACATAATACAACGATTATCCATAGTTTGGACAATAAAATGTATTAGAAATATATATACATCATCATAGTGTTTCGCTAGAGTAGGTCGTTAATCAAATTTCAATAGTTAAACAATGAATTCTATAGCTAAAGAAGGTATACATAGTTAATCAATCCAAGGATATTAAATACCTGAGATGTTTGCAGAACAGAAAATTACTATATACATTCGTACATAAATCTTGGAACTAACTCTATACAACAAGTATTATCTGAATACTTTTTCATGCTTCAATTGAAATATTATGTCTTACATGTAGTCTACAAATAGAATTCAGGAGCGTTAGCTAGCGATAGCTAAGTAATCCTCGGGGCGATTCAAGGACCCCTTCATTTCACCAAGACGAACATTTAGTCTCTAGAAAACAAAATGCATAATATAGAACGAAAGTGACGATATGCATACTAACAATTAAGTACATTATGTAAGCATTATTCAACATACTGAAGATGAGTTGATGATAAATGACTTACGACTTTTTAAGACACTATTTAAACTAATAGTTGTTAAGACATCTATTGCGGTTCATAAGTAATTTAAACTTTTAGTTACTAATGTTAAATGTTATGAGTTGTTATCATTAAGTACGTTGTTTAATGTTTAGTTGTGTTGAATTTAACACTTTTAACATAGCGTCACAAGCATTTATTGCTACTTAATTTTTTAAAATTTTAGTGATTTTTTTGGGACGTTACAAAGGTGTTACTTGTTTGTATGGACAACATGTGCTCCCAGCCCTCTAGGTGTGTGTAAACATGGTTGCTCTGTAATTTTGTATCAATTCATACCCTATGGTTTAATTAATATATTCAACATTCTACTAGTTACTGTTCTTCCACGATTTCTACTTCTGCCTTGTAATAGTGTTTGTAATTCCTTAATTTTTCGTGAATCTAAGCTTTCGATACAAGGTTGTGTTTAAATCTGAGAAACATTTCTAGGTCTGTGTTTAAATGGATGATTGCTACTCTGATTTCTAAATGTTTATTAAATGTTTTACTTTACTTTGTTTTAAGCATTCGCTTTTTGTCAAAGAGTTTCCAGATGAGCCTAAATTATAAATGTATGAGTTATGTTGGGGAATTGGTTAAATGAAGAATCACGTTGATGGCTAGTTTTGTGTAAAATTTAACTTGTGGGACTCGTCGACTATACCTTCCATATTTCTAGTGAGATCTGTCACTTCTTCGTAATTTGTTTTGTTTAAAAGGTGGGGTGTAACTTGATCATCATATAGGGTTCGTGTTTGTTTGACTGTGCATTTGTTTTTCCAAATTAGTCATCTGCAGATGTGAGGGCAGTTCCCTAACTCCATTTGTATGCGAATAGGAATATTATACTCGGATTCAAACCAATACAGAGATTTGGGAAGATCCCTAGCTCTGCCTGTGGTAATTTAATTAAATTTAGTAATAAGCACCGGGATGCTTTGAGCTAACGCTAAAGCATGGCTAGCTCATTCCAAGAATAGATGACTGGAATTGATGATCTAAGGATTTGATCCCGAGCCTAGGTGTGTTGTAAATGATTGGTGATAAATTTTATTGTGGTACCCTACTTAAGCTATTTTCGATTTATTTCATTGGTATTAATGAATCTATCTTTTAGATGTTTTAATCATTCTTGCTAAGTGACTACTATGTGAAGATAAATTCCATATTCCTGTAATGAGTTTAAAAGTCTTATGGTTAACATGTTATTTTTTGTTTTGTTTATCATGTTCTTTGTTTGGTTAGTTTGGCATATATATATATCCAATAAAATATTATGTTGAGTATTTTATTTGTGTCTAGGGTAGTTTCTTTTTAAAATAAAACGATCCTTGATCTGTGAGGATTTTAAGGGATGACTCTATTTTCAGATGTCTAAAGTCTTCCTATTTTAAGACTGTAGATTGTTTTGTTATGCGTAGACTTTGGCTTTTGCAAATAATTTCAGGTTTCTCTAAAGGGCTCTAACAAATACTTATTTTATTATAAATTCTAAGATATGATTACCTTTGTATAATAGAAGTGTTTATAATAATTTTTAAAGTGTTTAAGGAAGGAGATCTAGCACAAGCAAGCTTCACTAGCTCTGCTATATCGAAACTTTTCTATGGAAGAATTGTCCTCGGTTTAAACCTAAAGATATGTACATTTGAAATCAGTAGTAAGAACTATTTAATTTAACCCCGTGAGACAATGCTTATACCCTTTCTTATGAAATAACATATAACAAAAATAAATTTGTGAAAGAGAGATTTACAGCTTAATAATGAAAATTCTATACTTATAAATTTCAGCCTTTAATTCTACAAAACCTTGGTATTGAATTGATATAAATTCGTACTTGAAATGTACTGACTGGATCTCCCTTATCACCTCCACACTTCAAACAATGATTAAGGGAAAACTTCTCTTAGCTGACCTATGGAGTAGTAACTAGATAACCTTAGAACTGCCATGTTCCTCCATATCTTTGATCCAAAACTATTCTTGGTTCTTACTTAGATCACCCCTGAGCTAGTTCGGCCATGCAAGAGAATATCGAGAACCTACGGAAAAAGGTTGATTGCAATAAATCTTGGTATCTTCCTTATATAGGATTTGAACAATCTCTCTTAATACCATAAAGAATGATAATCAAATTGCCCCCCTCTCTTGGATCTTGCCCTTATTTTTATAGGCATCTTTGGATAGGGGCAGTTTTGTTATCTTGATTTACAACAATATTTAAAATATCTTCTTGAATTTAACTCTTAATTTTATTTATATGTAATTTATTTTTAATTGTGTAATTCTGATAACTTAAGTTTTAAATTATTTGAGTTTAGAAAAGGAGTTTTAGTTTACTTATTCAGTTTATAAAATTATCATATATATATACATATATTTACTTATATATATTTATAGAGAGAGAGAGACAATTTGTTTATCTTTTATCCTTAAATAATTTCACACATATAATATTTTCATATATATGTTTATAAGCTTCATTTATTTTATTTATCTTTTATTATTCACATAACCTCATATATATAGTATTTTCGGATATATGTATATAGACTTCACTCATTTATTTATCTTTTCTTATTCATGCATCATATAGCATGATTTGTATATTCGATGCTTTCTTAAAATATGTCGATTATTTAACAAGGCCTCTTGTGGGTTTTTTCGGTCAACTAAGATAGGTATCCCTAGAGTCCCTTACATGCTCGATTACCTCATTTTCATGGTAGTGTATTTCAGTCTTTGATGAGAATAAGATAATGATTCAATTAATAAATTTGAATAAATATAATTAGTATTGGTTCTATTCATATTTTTTCAAGCTCAACACCATAAGTGACATAACCCCTAGTGCTATTCAGAGCTTATGCTCAAAACTCTCAATGGGCATTACACTAGTGCAATTCTAGAGCCTCTGCTCAACACTAGTTCTAGGATGCATTTGTATGATACACCTAGGGATACAATGGCCAAAGATCTGATGCTCCAAAACTTATGCTCAACATCATCTTGGAGTGCTCCAGGGCTTATTCACAACACTCATTATTTATCTTGTGGGGTTATCTATTTACTCTAGAGCACACGCTCCATACATACTACTGTAACCCATGTTCTCCACGGCTTATTCCCAACACATCTATTTGCATTGGGGCTTATGCCCAACACATAATAAAATTCATCTATTTACATAAAGGCTTATTCCCAACACATAGTTCATCCATGTACATCAACGCTTATGCCCAGCACATAATAAAAGTTATCTATGTACATCGGGGTTTATGCCCAACACATAGGTCATACATGTACATCAGGGCTCATGCCCAACACATAATAAAATTTCATCTATGTACATTGGGGCTTATTCCCAGCACATAAGTCATCCATGTACACTAGGGCTTATGCACAGCACATAATAAAAGGTCAAAGTCTCAGGATATTACAAGGTCATTGTTCCTCCCAACCAAACTTCCAGAATAGCCAAGTTACTTGCTCTGAAACCCCCAAGCCTATTTGTTGAACCATACGGATGAAGACTGGTCAAAATTCCATCTCTTGCATAAGCTAGATCACTCTCCCCTCCATCACAAGCCTCCAGCTCATTTGATGGGTTCAATATTTATCATATTTTCCCTAGGACTTGGTCATTTATGAGCCACCTACTCCATCAATACACCATATTGAGTCTCGACCTGATTTTAGGGAGGATGCCTCCTACATCATGTGAATCTTTATTAAGCAGTCTTGCCACTTGGTATTTTCTCTCGACACTCGTCATTCCTCCTTATGGGTCAGAAAACACTCTATAACAACTACCTCTACTTTTATTTTCTCAATTTATAATTATTTATTAATTAAAAAATTCATTTACATATTATTTTTACCTCACTTGGTCAAAATATAAAAAACATAACAATAACATAAAGTATTTAAACAATAATAGTTTGGGTTCTTGGGATATTACATACACCCCCCCTTAAGATTAACACCATCCTCAGTGTTACTTTAAACTTATTCCAAATTATTCTGAAACAAAATTGGATATGCTTCTCGGATATTGCTTTCCAATTCCCAAGTAGCCTCTTCAGGACTAAGGTGCTTCCTGTAGTTGGGGTTTTAACCCCTGCTTGTGCAAATGAACACCTGTTAAGGATTATGGAATCCTTAATAGCAGTATGGAAGTAAACAACAATTAATAAACTAAATACAAACAATTAAAGAAAATACCATTAAACAGTAAATCTGATCTTAAACATGTGCATGGAATAAAATATGACTTGAAATAATGAACGGTATGCTTGAAAAAACTGTAGAATAAAGAATCTTTTTTTTTGTTATATCATGGGCAAGAAAAGGGCTTGCAAAAAAATATATTTACCTCAAGGATGAGGCTGCTGGAGTTTTGGAAATGTGCTCCGGAGCTCCTTGGTTCAGTACTCTTCTCTCCGATGCTTTGATGGTGGCTAGAAATTTTTATCTCAAGGGGAGGCCAAAAAGCACAAATATGGATGGCTTAAGGATTTGGAAAAAATTCAATAGCATGAGGATAGAGTGAGTGAGGGATCTAGAAATGGGGGGCCTCTACCCCTTTTTATAAACTTGGATTAGGGTTTCAGGGCTTTTTAGGGTTTTTGCCCTATTTTCTCTTTTTAATATTTTCTTTTGAGTTTTATTCCCAATTATTTTGATTTTAACCCACTTTTCGGGTTTTGGTATGTTTTTGAGGAAATTTTTGGGTATTTTGGAACCCATTTGGGTTTCTCTGGGGTTCGGGAGGCTAGCTTGGTAGGAAATTTGGTCAACATAGGTGTATGTCCAAAGGGATGAGCTGGTGAGCACTTTTTTGGTGTTAACAGATTGCCCCCTGATGTGTGAGGGCAGGAGCTCATCGTATGGCCGATAGACATCATAAGTACTGTGGTTTTTCTGGATGATAAGCATTGGGATAGAGAAGAGCACGAACTTGTTGGAGACCAGAACACGGGGTCTATACTAACTACCAAGAACTAAAAATACATGTCTTATTGATGAGTATCTTAACATATGGACGAAGTGGGCATACCCATGCTCATTGTCAAAATCTAATAATGGGGTCCATGAAGGGGGACCAAAACAATACATGAGAAAACCGTTTTGTACATCATATTCCTCTAAAGTGGACGCAAATCTGGGACATACCCATGGCCTAACCATGGTTGATGTGAGGAACTGATACACTGGAAAACATTCGTCACTCTGATTGTGGTACTAGAATGACTGATAAAAATGATGGATCTGAAGGTGTCCAACAACTGGAAGTCAAAAAAGCATGCAACTAAGGTGCTACCATGAAACTGTCACCAAGCGCAGCCCAGATATGTACAGGAACATGTGACTGGTTTTTTCCTCAAGTAGACTCTCAAATGTGCTATAGTCAGGTGACATCTAGGGTCTTCAACTATTAACGGAAATGACCGATACCCTGTACAAATCTCAACAATGCGATCAAGGTGTTGGCATCAAGCATGTGAGAAACAATCATCTGGAGAGGCACTAAGGACTCCTTTCCAAATGATCCGTAGGCACTCACTGCTGATGGCGATGAGTCCATGGCACAGGGTCCTCTGGGTCTATCCTCTAGAATAAATTGGTTGGCGTCGACAGAGGGAGACCTTGCAACTACCAAGGCAATGATGTTTTCTGGATAGGAGCGCGAGGTGTACAACTGAGATGTGGTAGTACTAATGGCAGGACTAATGTACTGTGGGGAGTGGGAATAACTGAGGTCAATGGAGTGGGAGGACTCAAACTTCCTTTATTCAGAGCATGATGACATGGATGACCTGGCAGCTTGTGAAATGTAACTTTTGGGTATGGGAATGATAGCTTAAGGGATAAGGGGAAAGTATTGTAGGGGGAAAGACTCAGGGGGATCTACTGAAGGATCATATCTGGAGACTCTGAAGGTGACATTTTGCAGAATGCTCTGAAAAAAGGCAACCAAGCTGGGGGAGATTCCATAATAGTGAAATTATATATATGCTTTGGTGTGGCGCCGAGAGGCATCATTGGGGCCTTCTTCATGGTTTAAGGGACTCGAAGAAGGGGTGAAAGTATGCTCAAAAAATGGTACTGTCGTGGTTTGTGCAAGCTCGCGGCAGTTAATGCTCGTAAGTGCTTTCAATATTAAGGAGTCTAAAAGCGATAAGAAAATTCTGAAATGGTGGA
This sequence comes from Larix kaempferi, assembly GCA_027924585.1. Classification (NCBI taxonomy): domain Eukaryota; kingdom Viridiplantae; phylum Streptophyta; class Pinopsida; order Pinales; family Pinaceae; genus Larix; species Larix kaempferi. Next base: position 3,768,289 of record BSBM01000310.1, on the reverse strand, counting down.
TATGTACCGTCTTGTGGATTTGTGCAAGCCCAGGACGGTGATTGCTCATGGTTGCTTTCACTTTTAGAGAGTCTGAAAGAAGTAAGAGGACTCCAAGGGGGTGCTTTTTCGTGTGTTAGTCTTCAAAGCCTGAAAAGGCGTAAAAGGATGCAGTGAAGAACTCTTCTAGCCAATGTGACTAGAGTATTCCTTTTTCGTAATTGGTCTACAAGGTCCAGAAAAGGGGTAAACTTATACAAGGTAGACGCCCTTTCCGATACTTTAGCGAGCATGAAAGGAAGCAAGATTGCTCGACGATATTTTCATTGTTTTAGGAGTCGGAAAAGAGCTTAATAGAAACTCACTAAGTGCCTTTTTAATAAAGGAATTGCTCGACCTGAAAAAAGGATAAACTTATACAGAACAAAAGTGATGGTAAGGCAAGGAGGAAGTATTCAATCAAGGCAAAAATCTGGGTATCCAGCAGAGTGATAGGGGGGGGAACACTGAAGGAGCCTCCTTGCGGGTTGATGAATGATAGCAAAACAACGTTATAATTGTAGTATGGAAGGAGTGGATGGCTCATGGATAGGTTGTGATTCACGAACTCGTAAATATTCAGCGGTGGCCAATGTGGCACGCAAACCAAGGTGACAAGGTGTAGGGACACAATATCAAAAAAAATTTCAGGTGAAGGCGAGAAATGATCTCAAGCATCATCATGAGCACGGAAAAATGAATTCGGTGGTATAAAGAATGTCAGAAACGGACAACGGCCAAAGTGGCACGCAAACCGAGGCGACGAGGGGCATGAAAATATGCCCAGAAGATTTGAAGGTGAGAGCGAGAAAATGATCTCAAGCATCATCACGAGCATGGAAAAATGAATCTAGTGATATAAAGAACATTAGAAATGGACAACAGCCAAAGTAGTACGCAAACCGAGGCGACGAGGGGTGTAAAAATATGCCCGGAAGATTTGGAGGTGAGAGCGAGAAAATGATCTCAAGCATCATCACAAGCATGAAAAAATGAATCCGACGATATAAAGAATGTCAGAAATGGACAAAGGCCAAAGTGGCATGCAAACCGAGGCGACGAGGGGAGTGAAAATATGGCTGGAATATTTTGAGGTGAGAGCGAGAAATGATCTCAAGTGTCAGCACGAGCACGGAAAACTGAATCCGGCGATATAAAGAACATCAGAACGGACAACAGTCAAAGAGGCATGCAAACCGAGGCGACGAGGGGCGTGAAAATATGCCCGGACAAGGTGCCGGTGAAAAATGTAAACGGACCGGACCACCATGAAGTTCTAGCTACGCTGAGTGCATTGGTATCAACGGTTTGAGAAACAGGCCTCGGATGATCCCATAATGTCAAAAGGAAAATAAGGCCAATATCTATATATAGTAAGTGGTCCCCATAATAGGTGTCATTTTTGTGTGGTGAGTTTGACAGATCGTTAGAGGAGGTCAGAGGTAAAAGTTGAGTATGCAGGAGATTTCATCGATAGATTTTTATTTCGGGAGTTGCAGATAAGAGCCCATGTCCTTACCTTTGTCATTTAAGAGTTTTTGTATGCTTTCGGGTTTGTGGGGGGTCGTACCGACCATAAATGGGAACCTATGTGGTATAGCGTGGGTTCCAGATGGTTTGGTGCGGTCTAGACCGTGGAAATGGGGGGGATAACTGCGCTGCAAAGCGTGGCTTTCTTCGCCAAAGGTGCGGTTTAGGCTACGCTGGGGTATTCGGGAAACTACGGTGTGCCCCGTGGGTGGACCCATGCTGGTTGCGCTTTGAAGCGCCGCTTTCCAAGGGGAAAATGCACTTCAGGGCGCAACCAGGGGGTGGTTCGGTCTGCGGTGTGGACCGCAGCTTTCTGGGAGGAAAGCATGGTGTGGAGTGCAGGGAAGTGGGTAGTGTGTGCATTCAGGAACACATGTTTCAAGGGAGAAAGCGCGCTCTAGAGGGTTGTCTGTTTTGTTTGTTTGTTTGTTTGTTTTTTTTGGATGGGGATCTAATGAGCTTTATTATTGTCATTGGTAGGATGCCAAAGGTTGGATGGAGAGAGTGGAAGATTCCTCTCAACATCTAGAGGAACATCCGTACAGACCGAGAGGTTTGGGAGGCACTAACTGATAGTGGGCACTTGAAGTTTGCACAGATCCCGTATATGCATTCAACACCTCTATTACTGAACAAGTTAGCTGAGTTCTGGGATTCTAACATCGAGGCTTTCATGATCCAGGGCAAGCGGCTATATTTGACCCTAGCCGATGTATACTTCCTGACTGGGTTGCCCCGGTTAGGTATGGTTGCCGAGAATCAGCCGAGGAGGTCGGGGAACGACATGATGGAGAATTTACTGGAGAGACATTGTTTTCCTATGGCGGTGGTGAGTGGATAGAGAGTCTGGTAACGCAGGCTATTGCGGAGGTAGTGGTACGAGTTTTGGGTTCCCATGGCACTAACCGAATCATGGGAGGGAAGATGTTATTGATGGAGAGCGTCCTTAATGGGGTGCATTATGCATCGGGACAGATGTATTTGACCGCTATTCGGCGAGAGCTGAGCAAGGTCCGGCACCTGAGGAAGGCATTTTGTTTCCCGTCTTTTCTATGTGCCTTTTTCTTTGAGCGGATCCAGACACTGCGGCCTCACAGAGCCATGCGAGTGGCACCCCCCACAGAGCCACAAATGCAGCGATGGGGCGAGATGATGAATCGTACGGGTGGAGGGGTGGTGGGCCGTTTTTTCAATGAGGAGTTGTTCTTACAATGGATGCAGATACCGGTATCCATCGAGGATTATCCATATGCTGGGATGGACTTTAGTGGAGATCCAGAGATGTCGAGACCTCCTGGCCAGGCTTGGGGCCCAGATGGTATGTTTGGTTTATTTTTGTTTGACAGGTTTTGTATATGATATCACTTTGTAGTTGCTGGACCTGTATTTGACATTTTGGTATTTTTGTTTGGCAGATGTGGGACCGTTACCACCGTCGGGTCATAGGCTACGGCGAGGGCATGTGGGGGGATTGGACCCAGTCGGGAGTGGGAAGGGTCATTGCTGGAGTGCTGCAGTTACTCTGGATGTTTTGAGATAAGGGATTCATCAGCTCTTGGAGGGGATCTCGAGCGATGGCTGGCAGCATTTGGATCAGGAGTTGATCGATATTTGTTATGATGCTCCACGGGAGTGGAGGCCTATTATGCAGCGCATTGCGATGGCCGCACAGACAGTGAGAGAGTTTGCTTGAGGGGATGTACCTTATCTTGGGGAAGATGAGGAGGATGAGGAGCCCGAGGAGGAGGATCCTAAGGAGGGTCTTCCCGAGGAGGAGCTGGGAGAGGATGAGGAGGTAGTACAGGCAGCTGCGGCCGCTGCTGCTGAGGCTAGGGGGTCAGCGGGGCTTGATGATGATGAGGACTATCGGGATGAGTTTGACTAGGAAATTGACAAGGCTTCCCCCACTGTGATGATCATGTGGGATTTTTGTATATACAGCTCATGATATTTACCGAGGATGCTATTAGGGCTCCTCGCTGTGTTTATATGTATATTTTGGTACAGTGGGTACTTATGACATTTTCATGATCATATATATATATCTATCTATATATATATATATATATATATATGGCACGTGGATGCCTTTTGTTATGATGTTTTGCTTTCTATGCAATTATGCACGTGGATGCAATTTATAGTAATGCACATGGATGCACTTATGGTTAATTTTCTTTTTGTTATTTTTAACTGATATTGTTATGTACATGTACATGGTTGGTGACCTTCATATGGTGATTTGTATGCCAATCTAGAATATTGTTAGCCATCTGGTCTGCTATACTATTTTGATTGCGTTGGACATGAGAGAATGTAATGGATTCAAATCGTCTAATCATTTGTTTAGTGCGCAGGAACATTCTAAAAAGGCAGGGATCCTGTACCTAGTAACAGTTGTTGAGTTGAGCAACGAGCATCTAGGAGTCAAGGAACATGCGAAGGTGACTTATGCCCATATGGAGGGCAGCGATCAGTAGATCGGCCATGGTATCATATTCATCATGGTTGTTGGTAGCAGAACCTATGCACACACCATCAAGGTGGATGAGCTCATGTGAGGAGGAATATAAGACCCAAGCTATAGAGGCGAGGTTTGGGGACCAGCGACTTTCACCATCGGAAAAACCAACGTATTGTAGTGGGAGGGAATCCATCTATGATCATGTAGGGTGATCAAAATGTAAGGTCGTAGATAAAAAAAAAAGGGTGCAAAACAAAAAGAGGATAATGAAACTGTACAAAAGGGGACTGGTGGATACTCAAAAAGGTGATATGGGTAGAAGCGTTTGAGGTACAACCCATTCCAAGGGTTCTGCAAAGGGGTCCCTTTAAAATCAGTGAGGATGTATGCCCCATGTCCTAAACATGTATGCACAATGTATGGTCCTTTCCACATGGATTCAAATTTCCCTTTCCTAGTATTATCGTGTGCTTGGTCATAAACTAGGACGAGGTCTCCTTCCCTGAAATTGCGTGGGTGAACGTGTTTATCATAACCCGCTTTGGAATGGTTTTTTGCAGCTTCGATGGTTTCAAGGGCCGTCTGGCGATCCTCGTTAGCCTGTTCCAAAAGGATTAGGCATTGCTCAAGAGGGGAGGTGTCAGGAAGGAATTCTACAGCAATGTGGAGAGAGGGGATTTGGCACTCTATGGGAAGAACTCATTCAACATCGTGGACCAAGTGAAAAGGGGTGAACCCTGTGGTGGTCTTAGTGGAAGTATGGTAAGCCCATAGTGCTAGAAATAACATGTGATGCCAGTTGGACTTATGGCGATCTACGGTACGCTGAAGAATGGTCTTTAGTATTTTGTTGATGGCCTCTAACTGACCATTCCCTTGAGGGTAATAGGAAGAAGAGTATTGATGCTTGAATTTAAGGAGGATGGATAGTTCTTTCCAGATGGCGTCCTCAAAGTGTATGCTGTGGTCAGACACAAGTTGTTGGGGGACACCAAATCGAGTAATGACATGACTAAAGAAGAAACGAGTTGCAGTGTCGGCTTTGCAGTTGAATGTGGGCATTGCTTCAACCCATTTGGTGAAGTAATCCACAGCGACAATGATATACATATGACCACTTGCAGAGGTTGGGTTTCATTCCATGAAATCAATGGCCCATTTGCAAAAGGGGCCAATAGTGACAATTGGGTGGAGGGGGGCCAGTGGGATCCTTGCCTTGGGTGCAAAGAGTTGGCAGTTGCGGCAATGTTTTACTGCAGTGATATAGTCGGTGAAAAGAGAGGGCCAAAAATACCCAGCACGGATGACTTTTTGGGTGATGGCCATCCCTGAAAAATGTCCACTAGTAGCTCCACTGTGGTAATCATTAACGACTTGTTCGGCCTCCTCGTGGGTGAGGCAATGACATAAAATGGTGTCGATACTGTGATGGTATAACACATCTCCTAGGAGAAGGTAACGTGAAGCGTGATGATGTATGCGTTGATGCTCATCGTGGTCGAGATTCAGTCGGAATTTCTGAGTGCGAAAGTACACCAAGATATCGCCATACCAAGGGTCATCTGAAGAAATGATAAATAAGTGATCATCCAGGAGATTGGTCTGAATGGGGACTGAAATGGATGACGATGGAAAATCTGTCATAAGTTGTGCTAAAGAAAGGGAGTTGACGCTCTTGGGTGTGGTAAACGTGAGGTCATATTCTTGGAGAATAACGACTCACTTAGCCACATGGCCTTGAAGTAGATGATGACTCAGTAGGTAAACCATAGGATTAGAGTTGGCCACAGCAGTAGTTGGACTTAGCAATATGTAGTGACGGAGATTTTGTACGGAGAAGACGACAGTTAGGGCCAACTTCTCTTAAGGAGGGTAACGCAACTGTGGGCCAGACAAGATTTGACTCATGTAGTAGATTACATGCTCTTTCCGTGCACTATATTCTTGGACGAGCACCCAAGAGATGGTGTATTCAGATGTCAAAACGTACAGGATAAAATCTTTGGAGAAATCCGGTTGGGAGATCAAAGGGGCATTAGTTAGGGTTGTTTTAAGAGCTGTAAAGGCTGCTTGAGCTTGCTTGTCCCAGACAAAGGGGCTGCGAGTGTGGAGTAAGTGGAGGAAGTTGTGGACCATTGTGGCATACTCAAGAACAAAGCGGCGAAGAAAGTTGCCTCTCCCTTGTAGAATTTGTAACTGACGTACGGTGCAAGGGGGAGGTAGTCCCAAGATGGCTTGGACTTTTAAAGGGTCGACAGTTATCCCTTTCTCTGACACAATGAATCCTAACAACTCTCTTGCAGGAGCAAAAAAGACACACTTGAGAGGGTTCAAGTGGATTCTATATTTGTGGCAATGGAGGAGGACTTGCTAGAGGTCCTTTAAGTGGTTAGATCGTTATTTGGAGCAGGCATAAGGTCATCTAGGTAAACCAGGATGATATGAGTTAGGTCGTGGAAGTAGTATGTCATGGCTCATTGGAAAGTGGCACCCGCATTCTTTAGACCAAATTGCATGACTCGATAGGCAAAGGTTCCCCATGGGGTAGTGAACGCATTTTTATATTGGTCTTCTTTCCGAATGTGTATTTGGTTATATCCGGAAAAACCATCCATAAAGGAGAGGACTTCATGTCCAGCACAAGCGTCAACGAGCTGGTCGATGAAAGCTGTGGGAAAGTTGTCTTTGGGACATGCTTGATTGAGATCTCTAAAATCTATGCAAACACAAAGAGTGCCCTATTTTTTATTGACAGGTATAGGGTTGGACACCCAGGTGGTGTAGGCAATGGCATAGATGAACCCAACTTTCCATAGCTTCTCAATTTCTGATTTGACTGTAGGGAGTTTGGAGGGATGAATGGGTCTCTGTTCCTAGTGGATAGGTGGGACCTCAGTCCATGTATCAATGTCATGTTCAACAATGGTGGGGTCTAGGCTGGGAATCTCGGTATAAGACCAGGAAAAGACATCCCAAAATTCCTGAAAACATTTTTTGGATGCCTCGATTTCGTGTTCAGTACAAGTGGCACCCAATGTGATGATCTCGGGTTGGACACTTGGGCGAGCAATGTCCACTCGTGTAATGGGATAACTATTTGCCATGTTTCCCTCTTCAAAGGTGTCAGGGGATGGGATGGGGTTCTTGAACCAGTCTACCTTCTTAGGGAGAAAGTATTTTGTTTTGATTGCCAGTTGTTTGGATGTGATAGTGGTGGACTCACCAGGGATGAAATACGATCGATGGTGCATGTCATCCCATGGGTAGTCTGGTTCTGTGAGGGATTTGAGGATTTCTTCATCACTGCGGAAGTGTTGAGTTGTCAAGTCACTCAGGGGGAGGAAAGAAGTGGAAGGTATGTCATGTCTATCGACTATGGAGATCATGTATAGTGTATTGTTTTCTTTCTAAGAGGAATATGTTGGAGGGTAAATTTCTTCAACAGTGGGAGGGGATGTCTCTAGGTCGGCATTATTCATCTCGTAGAGGGTTGCTCTGTAATCCGGGAGGTCGGGGAAGTGGTGCGAGTAGTGACCTTATATTCCACAAATAGCACAAGCGTGGTTGGTACGCAATGCTTTGTTGCGTTGATGGGCTGGGGGGTTTAGTATGACTACGGGGATGTTGGGATCATCCTCCATGGTCTGCATGTGTTTTTGGAGATCTGGCAACTGAGGACAGTTGTGGGTGGCGTGGCCAATATCATCACACAAGGAGCACTTAGGGGGTGCTCGCGCGGGTGGTTGGGGTGCCACTAGTTTTCTCACTGGTGGGGCAGTATAGTTTTGTGGGCCTCTTCCCCCAGTGTTTTTTGGTGGTGGTGGGGGAGGTTGTGTAGCCGATGTGGATGCTGCACCATAAGGGGGATTGTTGGGCATGTTCTCCACTCTTGGTGGTGGGCGGTTGGAAGTGTTAATAGGTTGAACTGGTTGAAGAATGACCTGTGGTGTTGGTGTAGGATTAGGGATGGGTAAATACCACACGGGTAGTCCAAGGATTAATCCCAGGAGGTTCAAAGTGGCCATCACTATTGAGCTTATCACTCCAGATGGTCGAAATAAAAACGGGATCGTATGGATGGGTGTCGCCCTAATGTAATTTGGTACCGATGGTGGTTGCAATAGTAAAGGCGGTTGCTGGTTGGGCGTTGTGTGGTTGTAGGAAATTGTGCAAAGATCTTATATCTCAGTTATCTTTCGAGGGGGCGGAATGGATTGGAATGTGGAAGTCATGGGTGGGTCTTAGTATAATCTGGGTCCGACTGTGGAGATTAGCGATGTAGGGGCATTTTGCATTGGTTGTTCGATCATGGGGAGAACATTCTCAAGAGCAACTAGGGAATTGGGATCGTAGTATGTTATTTGGTCAATTTTGACCACACGTCCCTCATGGGGGAACATCATGATGCAAAAAACAGATGAAGCGATGGCCTTCATAGCATACAAGTAACTACGACCAATAAGAGGTTGTAATCGAGCTATGCATTAATAACCTCTATATTGATTAGGACTATTTTTCCTGCTAGCTGTACAGGAACATTGGTCAAAAGGCCCTGAGGTTGGGCTGCGTGACCATCGTAAGATCTTAATGCAATTGTTGATGGCTATAGAGTGGAGGATCCAAGCTTCTTTAAAACAAATGTTGACATAACGCAAGTGGAGGCACCTTCATCGATGATGCATCGATGGATGACTAGGTTCCCCACAAACACAGAGACTTGGAAAGCTAATGTTGAAGGAAAATGTGGTTCGGCTTGGTCTAATTCAAATGACATTAGCCAGGAGTCATTAGGGTCTATAGTGTCGATGGCGGATAACAATAGTTTCCTCTGTCCGGGGCAGTATTTTAGGATTTCCAATGCAAACTTAGCTGTTGGGGATTGCGCTAGATCTTCTACGATGTTGTAATTTGATGCAGCACAAGCGTTAGGATTGTTGTTGATCCGTCATAGTGGGAAACGAGGGGCTTTAGGGGCCCCATCGTCGTGTGGTGGGGGTATGCGTAAGGGATGATCTGTGGGGGTGGAAGTATCCATGGGGGGGTGTTTCGGGATTAGGTCCGTATTGATTTCAATGCATTTGAAAATTGATGTTGTTGATGACATCATGAGGAGATGGTGAGTACCTGAATCTGTGGGTTAGTTTTTTTGTGTAGCATATGTGATTTGCTGAGGTGGTTGTGGGGCTCCTTGAGGAGGAGGTAGTGGTTGGGTGTTTACTACTCCTTGCATGGGTAAGGGATTTTGCAGCACCATGGGGGGTGGCTGGGGGTTATTTTGTGTAGGAGGAGCAGCTTGTCCTTGGCGTTGGGGGTTGTCCATCCAGAGTTGATGGGAACAATCTAAATGTGGACAATTGTGTGTATAGTGTCCATATACCCCACATATGGAACAAGGATGATTCGTTCATAGGTTGGGATTCTTGCCCTGACGAAGTGGTATGTCGGGGTTTTGGTTAGGTGGGTTGGCGTTGTTGTTATTGGGGGGGTTTGGTTGTTGATCGACTTGGTCCCGAGGTTGGTTATAACTCCTGTTCCGTTCTCTGTCACTATTCTGTTGGCCTTGTTGGTTGCATTGAGCTAGCTGATTTTGTTGTGGGTGTTGTTGGGCGTAAACTTTCCCTTGGGGATTGGGAGGATTCTATGGTTGAGCAGGTGGTGAAGGTGCCGGTGGCGGGTAGTAGTCGGGATGTGCTTGAGGTTGGGCTGGAGCTGGTGGGGTCGGTTGTGGATGATATACTGGAGGAACTGGTGGTTGCGTAATTGGGGCTTGTGGGGGGTAGTAAGCCTGTTGGAATTGGGGGTGTGAATGAGTGTGCGGAGGTGGGTGTTGATAAAATGTAGGCTATCCCATAGGAGAATTATAAGGTGGGGGGCCATGGCCATAACACTGCAGTGGGCATGATGCTCCATGGATATGCAGAGGTCTAATGACCGAGGCATATGAATTAGTCGCTCCAGAATGAGACGTGGCGCGTGAGAGGTCGGGGCCACTAGTAGTAGGCATAGCTGTGTATGGTTCAAGGTGTGATGGCACATGCCCAATGATACCATCAGCAGCATGGGAAGCCCTGGGCCAATCGCTCCAGGCTGAGTCGGCACGAGGGGCATCAGGTAAAATAGAATATAGATAACCAGACTAGGCATAGATGAGGTCAAACTGTTAAGCTTTGAGAATTGCTTCTTCCTCAGACTGGGGTCGCTCGGATGCCACATCCTTCGCGATGGTTGGTATGAGAGATTTGAGGAACCAATCTAAAAATATCTGGTCATCCAACTTGATCTTGTGTAACGTACGTCGTTTACGCCATTCATGGATGTGATCTGTGATGTGTTTGGTGGTGTTTTGTCTGCAAGACAAAACGATTTCTACACCGACGTCGTAACGAACAGGTAGTTGGAAGAATTATAGGAAAGTGGAGGCAAGGGATGTGAATGTATGGTGGGTCCCATGAGGTTGGTCAATATACCACTTGGCTGCAGCTCCATTAAGGGTTCTCTGTAGTATTCGAAGGCGAATAGAATAGTCCATGATGGAGTTAGAGGAACACCATAAGTGGAAGGACATGATATGATTTTGAGGGTCTTCTCCTCCCTTTCCCTCGAACTTGAGTATGTCCGAGGGGAGTTTGGTGGGCATAGGAGGCCACATAGGATCATGTTGTATCAGATCATTAGTCAACTTAGCCAAGTCAGGGAGGTTCAGACTGGCCATGAATGGAAAACTAGCGGGAAGGTGCGTCAGATGTGGTGGGGGAAGTGCGTTTGCCGTGGCGGTGATGGTATGGCAACTGCCCCCTATGTGTGGGGCAATGGTGTAGGCCATAGCAGCCATGGTGTATTTGCTGCCCCCAATGTGTGGAGTGGAGGTGTGGGCCATAGCAGCCATGGTGGAGGTGTTTCCCCCAATGTGTGGGGCGACGGTGTGGGCCATAGCAATGATGGTGGAGGCGTTGCCACCAAGCATGATGCTAGTCATTGCTGGATTTGTACTAGTAACTAAGACACTACCCACTAGGATGGATGTAGTGGCGTTAATGGTAGGCGTAGGGCATGTAGACGGTTTGACTATTGAGGTGGTGGCTGGATGAGTGGTGGATCCTCCTCCGACCATCCCATCGAAAAAGGGGTTGGACGTCATGCCGGCTAAGGGGCTAGATGGAGCTCAATGTGTGGTGTGTTCTGGTTCTGAATTAGATGTGGTATAAGGGGCGTCTGGATTAGGGAGCGAGGCTCTACATCTGTGACGAGGAGAGCCAAGTAGAATGTGTTGCGGGGGTTGGCCCTGTTGGCATTGGGACTGTCTCAGGGACTCAATGATGACGATAAGGGTATTTCAAGTGAGGTGTGGTGAGTGAAAAGCTCAAAAACTCCTAGTGCAACCATGTGTGCACAAGGAGAGCATAAAAAAGGGTGGCACTCAGGCCAACAACAATGCCCAAAGGGCGTGTTGCAACAGCTGTGCTGCAACCACATGGAGCCATAAAAAATGGTCAGAATACCAACAGACAAAGGCTCCTAAAAAGAGAAAAAAAAGTGTACTCACTAGACTCAGGGGGGTAAGGGAGCATCCAAACACCTAACTAGAAGGTATGCTGATTCGATCTCGACGTATCCTCTATAGGGTGATGAAATCCCGGTTAGACAATATGAAAAGTGGAATCAAAGGCCAATGATATCCCCCTACCGGGAGGGACACCAGGTAGACAATCCTAGAAGAAAGGAAACTAAGATACCCCATTCATGACACGTCCAGAAAGGTGAATCTGTGGCTCCAGTCCTATCACCGTATGGGCCTAAAAGGAATCACCACATGTGGACCAATGAGTAAGTAGCCTTCGGTGACTGAATGGATTGCGGTATCCCACTCAGGCCTCCTTAACCAGTCTCGCCCACTTCAACCCTCCTAAGGGAGAGGCCTTTCTGACAAATTGGTCATAACCCTGTCAAAAAATACTAAGGAATTTTGGCACCCTAGAAAACAACAACTATGTCTCAGATGTAAGCGACAAAGAGGTGTTATTTGAATACCTATACCTAGCTACCAAATTCTTTTGTGTTCCCCAAGTGGGGTTAAGTGTTTTTTGAGTTAGGTGTATTTTAAGGCTCGCTTGAGTTAAGTGTCAGAGTGTGTGCAATGATAATGTTGGAAGTTAACTAGCAAATAAAAAGATGGTATTTAAATGCTAGAAAAATGGAAACAATGCTGTAAATTGAATGCTGATTCAAAGAGTTAAAACAATTTTAGTTTTTTTAAACAATTAAAATTGAGAAAAAAGTGGAAATCAAAATGCAGCTAAGGGCTTGCTTGGTGCGGTGTGCAGTGCGACTATGGCACTGAAAACTGTGGTGTATAGCACAATTTTTAGGAATTTGGGTGCGGTGCAGCGTGGGTACCAATGAAAAAGTCGCGGTTTGCAGCGAAAGTTATGGGTCGGATGATGCGGTGTGCAGCGCACTATTTGTGAAGATTTTGTGTGGTGCAGGTGGGGTGTGGTGGCATGTAGCTAGCAAGGAATGTTGTGTTTTGCAGTGCAATTCACGTGGGGGTTACTACAGTGGAAACCACACTTGTGGCTGGTCTAGCTTGCGGCGCGGACCGCGTATAGGTCGCAGTAATGAGGGGAACCGCTCTGGTGTGGGGATGAGGCCATGGCAAGATTGGTGCGGGCCATGGTGTGGTCTGCGAGCAGGAGATGGGATTTACGCGGTCCAGTGTGCATGAAAGTGGCAAATAACCGCGGTTGAAACCGCGAACAGGTAAGCCTCAGTCGCGTTTTAAGTCGCAGCAAGAGGCTAAAAATCCAATGTGCGGACCACGTAAAGATGAGGAAACGACACGGTGGGGACCGCTAACAGATAACGAAAACTCGCGGTTTGGGTCGCAACAAAAGGCTAAGGAGCCGATGTGCAGTCCGCACGAAGATGAGGAACAGATGCAGTGAGGACCGCAAACAAATCAGGAAAACTCGCGTTTTGGGTCACAGCAAAAGGATAAGAAGCCGATGTGCAGACCACGCGAAGGTGAGGAAAATCTGTGGTTTGGACCGCAATTATCAGTAAAAAACAAGCAGTTTTGTTGTCCAAATGCAAATTGGTTGCAACTGTACAGGAAAACCCGAAAAACTTATAAAACTAAGCAAGAAAATATATAAAACAGGACTGCAAACAAAAATATCAATAAACTAAACTTGTCAGAGAGGGGTTCAGATAGGGGAGTCGCCAATCTGTAGCTGGGGTTTTAACCCCTGCTTGTGCAAATGAGCACCTGTTAAGGATTATGGAATCCTTAACAGCAGTATGGAAGTAAACAACAATTAATGAACTAAGTACAAACAATTAAAGCAAATATCATTAAACAATAAATCTGATCTTAAACATGTGCATGGAACAAAATTTGACTTGAAATAATGAATGGTATGCTTGAAAAAACTGTAGAATAAAGAATCTTTTTTTTTGTTATATCGTGGGAAAGCAAAGGGCTTGCAAAAAAATATATTTACCTCAAGGATGAGGCTGGTGGAGTTCTGGCAATGTGCTCTGGAGCTCTTTGGTTCAGTACTCTTCTCTCCGATGCTTTGATGGTGGCTAGAAATTTTTATCTCAAGGGGAGGCCAAAAAGCATGAATATGGATGGCTTAAGGCTTTGGAAAAAATTCAGTAGCATGAGGATAGAGTGAGTGAGGGATATGGAAATGGGGGGCCTCTACCCTTTTTTATAAACTTGGATTAGGGTTTTCGGGCTTTTTAGGGTTCTTGCCCTATTTTCTCTTTTTTATATTTTATTTTGAGTTTTACTCCCAATTATTTTAATTTTAACCCACTTTTGGGGTTTTGGTATGTTTTTGAGGGAATTTTTGGGTATTTTGGTACCCATTTGGGTTTTTCTGGGGTTTTGGAGGCTAGGTTGGTAGGAAATTTGGTCAATAGAGGTGTATGTCCAAATCGATGAGCTAGTGAGCACTTTTTTGGTGTTAACACTTCCATTGCACCTTTACCTTTCCGATGGTACGGTTCCAGAGTAAAACTTCTCTGTTGTCGAGAATACATTTCGGTTCCACTTGAAATTCTCCTTCAGGTTCCACTTTAATAACATTCAAATCAACCACATGAGTAGCATCATGAACGTATATTTTAAACTCGAAACATGAAAAACATTGTGTAGTTTTATTGTAGGTGGTATTGCCAACTAATAAGCTACTGGTCCAACCTTTGCTAATATTTCAAAAGGTCCACAATACCTGGGTGCTAATTTTGTGCATTTTCCCAATCCAATGGAACTTTTTCTAGGTTTCACTTTCACATATACATGATATTTTACCTGGAACTCTCTTGGAGTTCTTTTTAAATCTGTATAACTTTTTTGTCTATCTTGAGCTATCTTCCAGTTATGTTATACCTGTTTCACTGTTAGTTCCATATCTTTCAATACTTCAGGACCTAGCATTAATCTATCAACTGGACTGCTCCAAGAAACTGGAGTGTTACATTTTCATCCATAAAGTATTTCAAATGGAATCAATATAGCTGAATCTTGAAAATGATTGTTATATGTAAACTCTACAATATGTAAATACTCTTCCAAATTACTTGGTTTATCCATTATGTACATTCTAAGCATATCTTCTAAAATATGATTGATCCTTTCATTCTTACCATCGGTCTGAGGATGATATGTCGTACTAAAATTTAATTGATTATCTAAACCTTTAAATAAATCTTTCCAAAAATTTCCCATAAACTTTGCATCCCTATTAGAAATTATTACCTTAGGTACAACATGCAGTCTAAAAATATCCTTGATAAAAATATCAACAATATTGATGGTTTTATAAGTAGAATTAACTAGAATAAAATGTCCTACTTTACTAAGCTTGTCCACCACAACCATAATTGAATCATTTTGTTTAGCATTTTTAGGTAAACCTATTATAAAATCCATACTAATAATATCCCATTTCCATTATGGAATGGATAAAGGTTGTAGAAATCCAGTTGGATATTGATGTTCATCTTTTACTTGCTGACATTCAATACATCTAGCTAAGTATTCTCCAACTTCATTTTTCATATTGGGCCAAAAAAAATCTTTTCTTATCATGGTAATCATTTTATGATATCTAGGGTGTCCTAAATAGATTCTTTTTTGAAATTCATTCATAATGATTAGTTTAGTTTCTTCTGAATTTGTTATATATAGCCTTCTTTTATGTAATAATAATCCTTTTATGTTCAAACTGAGTTCTGCTTTTGCATGATTAGCTTCATTTTATGTTTTCTTTTCTTTTCTTTTTTGATCATATTTATCAAACTTTGCTGCAATTTCAATTTTTTCCTCCAAATCTATCTCGTAACTGCTACTTGCAATATAGCAGATTTGCATGATGACTTAAAGCATCAACTACTTTATATTCCTTCCCTTTAATATGTTTAATTTTTAAATCATATTCACTTAGGAAATATAACCACCTAGACTATCTAGCATTTAAATTCTTTTGGTCGAATAAATATTTTAAACTAATATTATCAGAAATTAGAAAAAATATTCTTCCTATAATATAGTGTCGCCACATCTTAAGGGCATGAATGATAGCATCCAACTCTAGTTCATGAGTAGAAATATAGTTATTTTCGTGTTCTTCAAGTTGCTTATATTCATATGCTATGACATAATTTTCTTGCATTAATACTCCTCCTAGATCCTCTTTACATGCATCCACACATATGAAAAATTCTTTATAAAGGACAACAATTTTTAGGATAGGAGTTGTCGTTAATAAATATTTCTATTTATTAAAACTATTTTCACATTTTTCATTCCAATCAAATTTCTCTCCTTTCTTTTGTAATGAGGTGATAGGATATGCAATCTTAGAAAACCCTTCAATGGATTTTCTATAATAGCGAGTAATCCCCATAAAAGATATTATATCAAATACGTCTTTAGGAATGGGCCATTCCCATGATAGCTTTAATTTTCACGGGATCCACTGATATACCTTCTGTAAAAACCATATGTCCTAAATATTGGATTTTATCCTTAAAGAAGTCACATATGTTAGTTTTTCAACATTTAATTCAATCTGATCTAGGATCTTAACTGAGAGAACAACATGTACAGCATATCAAACACAAGAGACAAGAGACACAAAAAATTTCACCGGGGAAAACCAAGACGGTGAAAAACCCCACAACTTCCTCAGATATAGAATGAGCATCAATACAACGATCACAAAGATCAAACCCCACAACAAGAGATATTCTCCTAGCAGCTGCTCCTCCTTCACTTGTGTGCGCTCCTCCTCTCTCTCATGAATGCAAAGTCAGTAGGTGTGTGAATGAACAAATGAGAGAGTCACACTCTCTATTTATACTTTACTTCACTTGATTTTTAACTCTAACTAGGTCGGTCCCAACTTAACCACTTGTCACTGGGCCGACCCCACTAGGGTGGTCTAGAAACCCTTTGACCCACACAACTCATACAGGGCCGACACCACCAAGGTGGTCTAATAACCCATCAAATATAAGTGGCGACACTTACAATAATACTTGCGAAACTTGCAAATACAAATGACGACGCTTCCAATTGGAGGAATAATACATATCCTTTGGGGATATAATAAAGTAGAAATGTAATACATACAATATCCAAGTGAATATCTTCCAAAGTTAAAAATACATCAACACTCCCTCTTAACTAGGAAGGTATTCTCTTGACACAATTCATTAATACATATAGACACAAGTCTAAAAATACTAGAGCTAGATCATCGTCACTGGATCACGGAGCATCATCGTCACTGATGTTGTACTCATCATATCGATCACTGGTGCTACCTCTGAATTCTTCTCGTCATAGGAAGTTCTACAGAGCCAACCCTTTTTCATGTTGGTTGTAGACCTAGCCTCCTATAGGTCTTCAACATCCCTGGCCATCCTGTGGAATGTGCGTCAACAAAACCTCGAAAGAGAATCCTAAGACTTTTACGAGCACATAGCTCAACCGATCAGATCTCCCAGGATCTTTTACATGTGACCACCACAAAACCTTGAAAGAGCATCCGAGCTCAAACTATCGGATCTCCCACAATCTTTTACATGTGGTCAGGAAAAACCTTAAAAGAGTGTCTTGCAACCTGCAAGATCTCTCAAGAGAATCCCAAGATATTTATGAGGACACAACTCAACCTATTGGATCTCCGGGATTGATTACATGCCCCCTGTAGCGAAACCTCGAAAGAACATCTGAGCTCAAACTATCGGATCTCCCAGGATCTTTTCTATGCTACCTGTAGCAAAACATCGAAAGAGTATCCGAGCTCAAACTATCCGATCTCCCAGGATATTTTCTATGCTACCTGCACAATCTGTCCACGGCCAACCTGTAGCAAAACCTAGAAAGAGTATCCAAGATCAAACTATCGGATCTCCTAGGATCTTTTCTATGCTACCTGAACAATCTATCCATGACCAACCTATATCAAAAGCTCGAAAGAGTATCCGAGCTCAAAATATTGGATCTCTCAGATCTTTTCTATGATACCTGCACAACCTGTCCACAAACACAGAGTATCATCCTAATACTCATGATCATACTGATCATCATCATATAGTACATCATCCTGATGCACATCATCATCACATGATAACCCTGATCATGTACACAGCATCATCCTGATGCATATCATCTGGAGCATCATATTGATGCTCATCACATGATCATCCTCTTCAAATCATCTCATCATCCATGGAGCACAACCCATATGCACATCATACAACACTTACACCACCGACATGAGAGAACACATCTACCACCATTCAGGGAAGGCTTCAACCCTTACTTCTTCACCATGGGAGAACACATCTACCACCATGTGAAAAATGGATTCATCCCTTAAATCTACACCATGGGAGAACACATCTGCCACCATGTGAGAATGGCTCCAGCTCTTACATATACATCATGGGAGAACACATCTACCATGATGTGAGAAAATCCCATGTGAATCTGCGTCTTTCACACTCATCACTTCCCCTTGGAAGGAACCTCGATCTGAAGTACACCAAGCCTCTTTCTAAAGTACTCGAACTTCGCTCTGGCTATTGGTTTGGTCAACACATCTGCAATCTACTCATCCATCGTCACATACAGGAGCGTCACTGCTCCTCTCCACACCATATCCCTGATATAGTGATATTTTATCTCGATATGCTTCCACTTATCATGGAATATCAGGTTCTCTGCCAACTTGACACAACCATAGTTGTCACAATAGATACAAGTAGCATCCAATTGGAGATCAAATAAATTATACAGTATCTTCCTTAGCCATACTTCCTCACAACTAGCCGAACAAAGCTGTGACATGCTCTGCTTCGGTTCTACTCAGTGCTACATAGGATTGCTTCCTGCTAAACCAAGAGATCACACGTGATCCCATACTAAAGTAGCACCCCGAAGTGCTCTTCCTATTTGCAGCACTGCCTTCCAATCTGAATCAACATAACCCTCCAGGTTAAACTTTTGATTTGTATAATACTTGAGCCCATAATCAATTGTACCATTTAGGTACCTCAGAATATGCTTTACATCAATCAGGTGAACATGTCTAGGATCTATCAGAAACTGGCTCAAGGTATTTACCACAAAACAAATATCTGGTCTCCTGTTCGTCAGGTACATCAAGGACCCAATCATCTGATGATACATCGTGGCATCAACTGAATCTGATGAATTATCACTCAGTAGCTTTAGGTTGCATGCCATAGGTGTGTCCATGGCCTTGCAGTCCATCATCCTGAACTGCTTCAGGATCTCTACTACATATTTCCCTTGTCCAAGGAAGATTCCATCTACACTTTGCCACACCTCCATACCTAGAAAGTAATGCATCATTCCCAAGTACTTCATCTCGAACTCAGCAGCAAGCTTCCTCTTCATGTCGGCAATCAACCTATCCTCTCCTGTCACAAACAGGTCATCCACATACAATAGGAGTATCACTGGATTGCCTTCCTCAACCTTGTAGTAAAGGTTCGAATCCGCTTTACTCTTGGTAAAGCACAAAATGGACAGGAAGCTGTCTATCCTGTCGTACAATGTCCTAGGTGATTGCATCAAGCCATACAAGGCTTTCTTCAATTTGCACATAAATGAGTCTCTGTCATGTGTCTC
Source organism: Larix kaempferi (assembly GCA_027924585.1). NCBI lineage: Eukaryota > Viridiplantae > Streptophyta > Pinopsida > Pinales > Pinaceae > Larix > Larix kaempferi. The sequence continues at coordinate 3,749,102 of BSBM01000310.1, read as the reverse complement.
ACAACCAAGTGGCTGCTCCACATACACTTTCTCTTCGACTACAACATTCAATAAAGCTATCTTGACATCCATTTGGTGTATCTTCCATTTCATCACTTGCCTTGTATTTCTCTATGCTACTATCTGCAGCATGCTCGATCTTGTATATCTACTTGAAAGTCACAATAGACTTCCCTTCTGGTCTTGGGACCACATTCCAAACATCATTCTTCATGATCGATATCTTTAGATTCTTCAATAGATAGTTTTCTTGAACTTCATTGCTGGAACAAATGTTGTTGTCCTTCTTTTGTAGGTGATTGTACACGATCCTGTCTACAAGTCAAATTCAATTGCATGATTAGAAAATTCTCATAGTTTTCAGAACAAAATCTTACACATAAGGATATATGTCATACAGTCATGCAATTATCTTAGCCAATGCTTCAATACAACATTTATCCATATCCCATAACTTTCTTGATGCCTTCCATCTCTACCAGAACATTTGTTAAGAGTGTGCACAACTCCCAACATGTCAGCAAAGAGGTTTCATTCTAGATAAGTAGCAATGGAATGTTGTACAGTACCATAGGCCACTTACCCATTACTTGCATATTAGTAGTATCTTGTTCATTAATGAAACTTTTCTAATATGCATAATATACATCCTAAATCTAGGAACATAAGCATGTACATGAATGGACAACATCATTTAAGTAATCAAATATATAATAAATGACAATTCAAATACTTATCTTTGTTTGCTTGTTGGGTGGACTCCCTCTCAATCTTTGCTTCCTTGCAGGAACTATTGGAGTGAGATCCCTCTCGATCTTTACTTCCTTGTAGGAACTACTAGAGTGAGTTCCCTCTTGATTTTTGCTTCTTGGATTATCTGTCTTTGAACTTATATCCATCCTAGACCACTATGCATGCTTAAGTGTGCACTAGTTTCATCCTCAAGATCTCATACATAATCATACATGCATTAGTATAATCTCAATACTATCAAAACATTATGATTCTAAATAATCTTAAACATGTATGGTTATGGTCATTTCATACACAGGTAATTTATCACAAGCGTTAGTATTCAAGGTTTCAGGGAGGAATTCGTTTACTCATTCATATTCTTATATGACAATAGGACTTTTCATTAAGAAGCATAATATGCATAAGCCCATGATTACTCAAACTTATAACTTCATGAATAATCATTATCAATCATACAAAAAATATACTTATATAAGATCTTAACATAAGGTAGGATTCTAAGTCGATATAGCAAAACATACTTGGATTATCATGCTTGTCTAACATACCTAAATAGTGTCTTCTTTGTTCTCTTAGAGACCTTGTGCTAGCAATCTGCATATCTCATAAGTTAATAATTGTAGAAACAAGTTATGCATACCTCGTAATTAGAGATTCTATGTGATCTATGACTATGGATGAGTGTTTGTCTTCATGTCACCATGGTCATATGTTCTTGATCTAGAACTTGATTTGTCTTTCTTGATGTACCTTTCATGTTAGCACACAACATTATCCTCATACAACACCACAGTGCATTAGTACAATCATAAGTGTCATAACCCTAATCAATGAATGTCTTCTATCATTCACATGCATTTATACTTTTACTAAGGTGATAAGACAAGTCTAAAATTAATCAAGATTGTACTAACCTCATTAATATGAATACAAAATTAATTATGAATAGATGCATGTATCTCCTCAAGTCATACTTGTTGAGATTACTTGTAGACTTCTTATGTAAGTACTTAGCCTCATCTCCCTCTGGAACTGGAACTTCTTAACCCAATCCACTTTGATTTGTTGAAGCTGGATCTTGAGCTAGATTAGGGTTTGTTAGAGAAACCCTAAAAAATCTAAATTTGAATTTCAAACTTCTAATTGGATGAAAAGATGTGCCTTGCTGAGCTAATCAAGCTGGTATACTTCAATTTTGAAATCTCCAAAATTTGTCCCCTCAAAATTGACTTTGAAAGTTTTGGATCTACAGCTTCTGTCAAATTCTGGTTTTCTGGTTTTGCTGGTCAAAATCCTGAACTAGGGTTTGATATAGCTCGAGGTTCTACCCAACCAAAAAATTCGATCTTGGTCTCTAAATTTCGATTTCGATGAGGAGAATCCAGCTGTGGTCTTAGATTCCAAAAATTCCAACTTTTGCAGAAACCATAATTTCTCGCTTTTCCGATCAAGATCCTGAACTAGGGTTTGATAGAGCCCGGGGTTCTTCCCAACCAAAAGGTTTGATATCAATCTCTAAATTTTGATTTTTCTGAGGAGCATCCAGCTGTGGTATTAGATTCAATAAATTCTAACTTTCTCTAAAACCCTAATTTCCTGCAACAGTGACAAACCAAAAATGAAAGTGCTCAGAATCCAATTTTGTTTGGATAGAAATATAAGCCATATTGTTTCTGATGTATCTATGAAATTTTGGATCCTCAGGGTCTAAAATTCGGTCTATGGTATAATGACTTGTCATCTTTCCAACCCCACAAATCTGAGCACAAATGGATTCTCTGAGAGAGAGATATGCCAAGTGTCACAACGTGACCTGTTTATGGGATGAAACAGTATAGAGAATTTGTACGGCGTGCCACGTGTCACCGTTTCAACTTAGGCCTACGAAACCCAGACCTGTGAAACTAAAATTCCATGCCCTAACTGAATTTTTTTACGGCATTCCATTTGGATCTGCCTAGCCCGAGATATGACCTTTTTTCCTAGGTCAACCATTTAGGACTGCATTCTGGAAGAGGTAGAAAACCTAACTTGTACAAATCATATCTCGCAAAGTACAACGAATATGAGTCTATCCTTCAGAGAAAAGGCACATGGACATTTCATCTTCGACCTGTAAAGGTTTCAGATCTCGAACCTTCACCAAAATGGATTTATAGTGAAAGTGACACAATGACTGGTTTTTACTATACCAAGCCCTAGCTTTCAATTTGTCGCAAGTGCAAAAAGTGTCATAAATGCCATACCATGCCTTCCTTCAGGCTAGCTCTGATACCATGTTAGTTTTTCAGCATTTAATTCAATCTTATCTAGGATCTTAACAGAGAGAACAACATGTACAACATATCAAACACAAGAGACAAGAGACACAAAACATTTCACCCGAGAAAACCAAGAAGATGAAAAACCCCGCAAATTCCTAAGAGATAGAATGAGCATCAATAAACATATCACAAATATCAAACCCCACAACAAGATATATTGTCCTAGCAGCTACTCCTCCTCCACTTGTGCGCACTCCTCCTCTCTCTCACTAATGCGAAGTGAGTGAGTGTGTGAATGAATAAATGAGAGAGTCACACTCTCTATTTATACTTTACTTCACTCTACTTTTAACTCTAACTAGGTCGGCCCCAAATTAACGACTTGTCACTGGGCCGACCCCACTAGGGTGGTCTAATAACCCTTTGACCCACAAAAATCATGCAAGGCCGACCCCACCAAGGTGGTCTAATAACCCATCAAATATAAGTTGCGACACTTACAATAATACTTGTGACACTTGCAAATACAAATGACGACACTTCCAATCGGAGGAATAATACATCTCTGTTGGGGATATAATAAAGTACAAATCTAATACATACAATATACAACTGAATATCTTCCGAAGTTACAAATACATCAACAACATATGCTAAACTTAGCAAATAATTCTTGTTCTCTTAATACTTGTAAAACTATTTTTCGGTGTTCTTCATGCTCTTGTTTATTTTTAGAGTAAATTAATATGTCGTCAATAAAGACAACAACAAATTTATCTAAATACTTACTTAATATATTTTTCATTAAACACATAAAATAAGTTGGATAATTTGTCAACCCGAAGGGAATTACGACAAATTCGTAATGACCATATCTGGTTCTAACAATTGTTTTGAAAATATCTTAATCGTTAACTAATACTTGTTGATATCTAGAACTCAATTCTATTTTAGAGAATATCATCGCTCCTCGAAATTAATCAAACAAGTCATCAATATGAGGTAGAGTATATATGTTTTTAATAGTCATTTTATGTAGTTTCCGATAATCTATGCATAACCATAAAGTACCATACTTTTTCTTTACACAATACCGGTGCTCCCCATGGGGAAACACTTGGCCCGATGTACTTTTTATCTATTAATTACTGTATTTGTTATTTTAATTCATTAAGTTCCAAGATATCCAGACGATATGGAGCTTTTGAGGATGGTACCACCCTTGGCACCAAGTCAACAGTGAAATATATTTCTCGTTTTGGAGGTAATCCGAGAATTGCTTCTGGAAATATGTCTGTATAATATTTTAAAACCTATATATCATGTATCTTAATTTCATTTTTTTTTTTTATCTCTGACATCAATTATATGAACATCAAATACCTTACAACATTTATGAACATACCTTTCATTTGCAAAGTCGATATTTCTCTAATAGTAGTCTTCCTTGGAACTCCTCTACTACAATGGTGTTACTTTCTTCATCTATGCATGAGAAGGTTTTATTATAAAAATTTAAAATTACTCTATGCTTCTCTACCTAGTCCATTCCTACCAACATATCATAAGATCCTAAAGGAAGAATATTTAAATTTGCATGCGTCTTAAAACCATTCATATTAAATTCACATTCCTTCACAACACCAGTTACTTTTTGCTTCGTGCCCGTAGCAAGTTGAACTAAACAAGAATTTTTAAATTTCTTTTGTTGTAATTTGCACAGCTCTATAATTATTGGTGAAACATAACTTAAACTTGCACAAGGATCAATTAATATAGATATTGGTTTATATTTTAACATAGCTTCGATTTCCACCATAGATGTTTGATGATCTACTTGCATGTTTTCCAATGCTACGCTAATTCTTGGCATGCTCCTTGCTATATCTCCCACCGTACTATCTTCATTAATAGTGTGTATGTTGTTGAAATTCTTTCTTCTAACTGGACAATCTTTAAAATAATGTGGTTCACCACATTCCCAAAATTTTAAGGGTTCTCTTTGAGCAGTATTTTTATTATAAGTAGTAGGTACTTATTTTCCTTTTATTACTGTAGGATTATGTTTCCTATTACTCGTGTAAATATTTCCTTGATAACTCTGATAATTATTTCCAATTTTTTTATTAAATATGGTACCTTTCTTTTTCTGTTCAAAACTTTCACATCTTTTATTCTTCCAACTTGGTATATTATCTCTTATGTTTTTACTTTTGTCATAACATTTTTTTTTTTCTGATAGCTTCATCTAATGTTTCGGGATTATCATTGTCAATTATTTCTTTATAAATTTTTGGTAAACAACTTAGAAAGCATTGTATTTTAGGTTTTTCATCAATAAGATAGGGAGCATAACATAATAAGCTCGGGAACTTACTCCATAGTTCTTTCATTGTCATAGTTCCTAATTTTAAGTCATAAAATTCCTCAGCCTTTTATTCATAGTATTGCTCTCATAAATATTTCCTTTTAAAGTATTTTTTAAAAATCTTCCATGCCAAGTGACATTCCTTAATGTATTTTACCTTTTTAATATCTTTCCACTAGATGTGAGTCTTTCCTGTTAGATTATAAATTGACATTTTTTTCTTTCAATCCATCAGAATAATTATAGATTTGAAAATACTTTTTCATTCCCGAAATCGAGGCCTCTACCTCTTCTCTTGTTTCAATCTCGCCATTCAATATAGGAGGTTTGATTTTCTTAAAATCACTAGAAATTTATTCATATGGTTTACATTTCCTTCTTTTTTTATTACCATCACTTCTTTGACTGGACTCCTTAAAATTTTGTTTACTCTGTTTAGCTGATTTTCCACTTGAAGACTCGGTTTGACTATCTGAAATTTTTAATTTTCTAGCTTTATGTTTATAAGATGCAGTTCTTGTTGTTTATATTTCATGTCCTTTTTTCCTCTCTACTTCCTGATTATGTATTTTTGTCAACAAGAAATTATTTAGTTCTTCTTGTGCTTTTAAAATGCTTTCATTATATTCTTTAACACTTTTTAATTCTGCTTTCAAATCTTTTATTCTTTGTAGAATTTAAAATGGATTATCATTTCTGCTTTCATTCAGATGCACCCATAAATTTTCATCTTTAATGTTCTCTTGTTCAATGTTTTCTTGTTCCTTAGGGTGGGACTCTTGTTCAGTAGACATTTCAACTTCTACCATTTTTCTTACAAAATCAAGGTTACTTTTCCCTTCCTAAAAATAAAAAGAATCAAACTGTAACATAATTTATATTTTTTGTTTATATTTACTTAGGTGTTGGGCCTTATTTTAGGCCATGTGTTGTAACCATGCTCTGATGCAAATCTGTCACAACTCCAAATTACCTATATAAAAAGAAATCAACTTATTTATTTTAACAACATAAACATGTTGAAGTGTCCTTAATGTATTAGAATTCAGAACTATTGTCCGAAATTATTTACTCGAGATTTTGTTTAAGTTGTATAAGGATATTTCTAAACAATTACTACTTATGATATCATTCTTAAGATAATCTGATTATAATTATAAAACATATTTCAATTTCCTTTCAAGTATTAACTCAAGGTTTTTGTTTGAATGCTTAGCGACACATAGACCTCCTTCTTGGAATCTTGGATTAACTAAGGTATTATTTCTATTTCAAACTCCTAGTTATTCTTTTCATCCAAACTTAGTTAATTAGTAGTGGTTAGGGCCTAGGTCAAAACCTAAGGTCTTTTTCTTAACATAGATATGAATATGTATATATATATCTTTTTAAAATGCTTTGTGCGGCCTCACAACTATAATAGGATTGAGATATGGTTATAAACATATATTTAACCTTGTGTTATAATTGTATGTTTGATTTCATCACTAAGGTTTGTGTTCTAGCCATGTGATATCAATTAAAGTTTGGATAATCGTGATAAATGACTTGAAAGAATCCAACAGTTTAAATGTTTGGCCATGTGAAATGTTTGATGTTTGAATTAGTGTTTAAACCTGTGGCATACGAACTTGACAATGCAGCAAGGGTGGTTAATGCATTCTTGTGATGTATTAACTGCTTATCATACCTTGATGCCAAAAATGGAATTTCAAACCTCCATCTAGACACCAAGCTTGATCTCAATCGTCGGATGAGATATCCTCGGGGTTGGTTCGAAAATTGGAAAGTGTGACAATAACTCTATTTATTCGGACATGCTTGGATACTATCGGTTCTTGGTTTCACGTTTCGTTCACTGTTACAGGAAACCCTACCGAGGGTTCCTCCCTGGTGTTGTCACAGGTTATGGACTTCTTAACGCCACGTCGTTATGTCCATATTTTATTTCTAAACTCTTCCCATGAAACAAATTTTTTCTGCAAACAATTTGTTTCATAAGAAGAGTTTAGAAAGAAAATGAGTGTGGAGAATGTAGAGTCGGGCTTTGTTTATCGTTTTCTTGCTCCGTGACTTGTATGATAGTTCATATTCCATTGTTGTCTAAGGTTTGAAATATTTAACACTGGGGGTTTTGCTCTTCTCGTGCTTCGAGTTCTGTGAGGAGAACACTCAGTCATAGTAAGTTATTTTTACCTAAAATGTTATTTTCCAGTTTAAAAGAGTTCTTCAATTCATAGGGTTAATATTCTACATAAATGCTTGCATGGGTTTTTGTGAATGGTTTGACCACTGAGGTTTTTCTTGGAGTTCTGAATTATAAGGTAAGATATAACCCTGAGCTCATTTGTTTAAGTTTCCTATTCATAATAATGCTCTATTAATACATTATTAAATAACTTCCTTTTTATGCTTACAGTAGGTGAGGAAGTGTTCTGGTCTTGTTCTTAATATCATGATACCCATTTGGGGTTTTTGGGTGAATCCTCAAGCTTTGAATGAAAAGAGTGATGTTGTGCTTTGGAAAGCTCTCAGTTATGAGGGTTCCAAATCAAACCTATAGCCATTCTCTCAGGCATGTACACTTCATCCTGTAAGTTTCGATACTCTACTAGCATTTAAATAAATACATTTTAGTTGTAAATCAGTTGAGATATTGATTAATTTAATATATTTTTTGCACATGACTAAAGAATGAGGAATGTAACCAATCTACTTGAGTTCACTCTATGATAGTTAAAATATTCACCTAACTGGGGTTGTAGTAAATATTTGGTGGTCGCTTGATTCCAGGATGTCGAGAATCCAACTCCTTGAGCTGATTGAGTGATCAGGGTTTTCCCAAGAGATAAATGGTAAGAATTCTTAACCAACGCATCCATTAAGTTCTTCAATAATATTTTAATTTCTTAGCAAGCTGAATCCTAACTGGATTTTCTTGTTGTGTTTGGGTAAACAATTGATGGTGTGGGCCTTACCGTGACTATGTGTGTGGAACCTTCACTCCATCCAACTGGTATGCCAAAATTTTCACCATCTTGTCGACAGGATACTGTGTATCGAAGATACTATGTTTACGAGGTTTTGGAACCTAGGGAGGAAGGCTTCTTGGCCTCCTTCAACCTATTGATTAATTTTTAAGTTAATTTATTAAGTACACCCATGGCGTCATCCTATAACGTTTCTGGGATTTTATACTTTTAAATTGGTAATTTTCTATGTATTCCAAAGACTCTATTATTTGGTCAATCAGTTTGACTTCTTATTTTAATGCTACTGTGTAGACTTCATATTTTTATTATATGAATATGTGGTTTGATTTTTAGATTTTAAAACGTGGATGAAAAATCCTCTCGGCTCTTATCTCGAGTTCGATCCATCTTCATGAGGATGTAGACTAAATTTTGGAACTTCAAATGTTAAAAGTAATATAAAGCCTCTCGGATCAGGTTTATATTTACTTGTATAGACTTATAGTTTGATGAATGAAATGTTCAGGGTTGAAATTCCTTTCTACTTGGCATGTTTACGTTATCAAATATATTTACAGTTTTTCCTTGTTCTAGAATACTTCTTGAATGTCTTAAGAAGCCTCTCGGCCTTCTCATTAACTTCATGATTTTTTAGTATATAAAACATATACGTGTTAATGATTGACTCTATTTATGCTAATCAAATTCATACTAGTAAATACTAGATAGACTCTGTCTATAATACACATAACTTAATTCTACATATATTTATATATCTATTTTATAGGTCTACTTTTGGTATAAACAGTAAATCCTAATATTTATATAAAATGTAGTTCATTTATTTGTAACTATAAAATACTTAATGCATATATAAAACATTCATAAATAAAATCTGAGAAAGAAATATTGAGATATGTAATGCATTATAGCAGGATAGTAATCTATTCTAATTCAGAATAAGAAGATAAAAATGGAACCTGAATACCATTAATGGAAATCAAAACTGGAGGTCGTTGTTCTTCCCAACCAAACTTCCAGAACAACCAAGTTACTTTCCTTGAAACCCCCGAGCGTGTTTGATGAACCACAAGGACGAAGACTAGTCAAAATTCCATGTCTTGCATAAGCTAGATCACTTTCCCCTACATCAAAAGCCTCGTGCTCATTCGATGGGTTTAATATTTATCATATTTTTCCTAGGACTTTGTCATTTATTAGCCACCTGCTCCATCAATACTCCATATTGAGTCTCGACCTGAGTTTAGGGACAATGCCTCTTGTGTCATCTAAATCTTAATTAAGCAGTCTTGCCACTTGGGCTTTTCTCTCGACACTTGTCATTCCTCCTTGTGGGTCAACAAACACTCTATAATAGCTACCACTAGTTTGATTCTGTCAGTTTATAATTATTTATTACTTAAAAATTCCTTTACATATTGTTTTGACCTCACTTGGTCAAAATATCAAGAATACTATAATAACATAAAGTCTTTAAAAAATAATTATTCGGGTTGTTGGGATATTATAGTCACAATCTGGAGTATCCTCCATCTTTGACTCTCACAGTTCGAAGAAATATTAGCTGGCAGCGTAGTAGTTAAGTATGAGTTGTTGTCAACAAAATTAAAAAGATATGCATGAGGTCTACAATAGTTACAACAATGAATTATAATAGATCCTTTAGTTATAGGTTTCAGCATTAAACCTTGACGTTCAAACACAAAGGCTATATGAAGACTGATCGATCACAAGTTGTTGAATTTATACTATATTGTAATCAAAGGCATTCTATGATCTTTCTCACCCTATTGGTTGGTGTAAAGGTTATTTAGGTTCGCGATCTATGGAATTATCAAATAGTGGATAATTTTGAGCTAAAGGACAACGTCTTGAAGGGAACAGTAATTCATAGCATTGTATCTACAGGTAACATATAAGGGATAAAAAGAATGATTATTACTACTCGGGCTCATGTCGTCGACTGCAACTACACTCTTTGTTTCCACATTCGCACCAATATCATTCATTTCAAATTTCAATCACAGACCAGTAGGACATGAACTGTCACGATTTATGGAACCCGAAATTGAAATTTACCACCAAATGTATTCCATTGCATCAATTCATAAAAGGGAATAAAACCACATTCTACAGTTCATTCTATTTGTGATAGTACCAGAATGATTCTTACATAAACATATAATATAAATCTAAAATCAAATTCGGTAAATCCTTAGATCATTGTAGTGGTCAGACTCCTTATTACATATTTTTTCAATATAAAATATGCCATAATTCTGTGAAACGTTCGTTTGAGTATTTAAGAGTTTAAAGTATTACGAAGATAAAATACAAATCTACAACAATACATATGCGGATCGCCGGCTTCAAATTCCCAAAATAAATTTTAGTGCGTGTACTCAAATAGAACTTAATACAGATAAAAACCTATCCTGGGTGATTGATACATAATAAAAACATGCGGATCGCCGGCTTCAAATTCTCAAAATAAATTTTAGTGCGTGTACTCAAATAGAACTTAATAAAGATAAAAACCTATCCTGGGTGATTGATACATAATAAAAACATGCGGATCGCCGGCTTCAAATTCTCAAAATAAATTTTACTGCGTGTACTCAAATAGAACTTAATACAGATAAAAACCTATCCTGGGTGATTGATACATAATAAAAACATCAAAAGAAAATACTCTCGGCAGTTGAAATAAGCATTTAAACAAACATGAAATACAAACACTTACTTAAAAATAGAAGGAGAAAAACACTTGGAGCTTGCCAGTTCCTCCCAAACATAGAAGAGGATGGCAACACTTGTCCAACTTCACCCCTGAGTTGTATGACCACCGTAGACCAAGGAACTTAGCTAATCCAATCTGAATGCAACACTCTTATGAAGAGTCTGTAACATATTCAAAGGATGGACTTTGAAATAGAGAGAGTACTCAACAACTTTCCCTCAACATATCACCAATTTCTCTCTATGCACTAGACACAACATCATGTGCCTTCTCAGTGCACCATTATTTTTTCCCGGGTTTTGTGCCATCTCAAGCAAATATCTTTATCCCTATAATTGTGGATCGGGTCAGCTTGCTGAGATTTTGACTTGGATTTGATTGATACCAAATATGTTGGCTATCCACATGTTCATTGTCTCATGATGGTCTCCCCTATTTCAACCGGTAGCTCCAAGTGTCTTTTTTTATTGATAATAATAAAATAATATTTCTTGTGCATAACATTCAGCCACATGAGTGTGAGTATAGAGTTTTATAACTCTTTTACAAAATGATAATTGTTTGGATAATATTTCTCAAATAAAAACATTAAATCAAATAATTCAAAAGTCTTGGGGGTGTTATAGCTTCAAGAAAAGATCTCAAATCACGTATCGAGAGTTAAAAGGTAAGGAACCATTCAGTTATAACAGGCTTGAGATTATACTAGAATGCTTACCATTATATTTTGATTGCCTTAGAGTATATGGTGCATATTGGATTGGGCTTCGATTTCACTATGCTCTTCTATGGACTCCATTCACTAGGAATAAAGAAGAATACTTTTCGAATAGAGTCATGTTGACACAAACCTAGTCCATATGGGTTCCTCAAACTGTCGACACCCAAACCACCACAATCTCCCTGAGCACTGTCCCAGACAGGTTTTACCCTGTCTAGCAACACCTGCAGAGCAGATGAGGTCTCACCCGAGATGTTCAAAGGAGAGTTGACGGAACCATGTTTTCGGCGAATGGAGGAGGACTTTGTGCATCATCTAATCAACTTATTGAAGCATTGCATAACATATCTAACCATTCAAATCAGGCATTAAACATAATGACAACATCATTCAACAGATCTCATCATTGACAGAACCACTAATGCGCAATAGTTATAACAATAAAACATTAATTGCAACAAGAAAACATCGCATCATTCACATATTCATGTCGCATAATGCATTCATCGCAAGGAAACAGGAAAGACACAATGGTTCTGCTCAAAAATATCTAATACCATATTAATCTGTAATAACCCATAGATACTGCAATACAATCCTTCTATCGCAAACCTAGATTAAAAGATAATAACAAGCAAAATCATTTGTTCTCTACTTTATCTTCACTTGATTGATTCTTGTCTCCAATCGGTATGCAGATATTCCATTATCAACTATATCCCAACACTTACAATGCTAAGTCTCTTTATAGGCTTGCGCCTTTACAATTGTGGTCCACTTAAGCAATCGCCTAACTACTTTTTAACAAGATTTACAAAAAGGTGACTCAAAACCCACATAATGCGGTACAAATGACCCAAAACTACATAAACTAATCGACTTGCAGGCTCTCTTCCTTCTTGCACGAGATATTTGACCCTTTGTAGCATCCGCGATGCTGCGTAGCTAACTCATCCAAACCTCCTTCCAACAAGCCCCAAACACAATCTTGTGGTTCGCCCTCTAGCCACATCAGCTAGACATGGTGTACTCAGTGATCTTCAGTCTGAAGTCCTCGTACTGCTCATCGATCTCCCTGACCTGCTCCTTCACTGCAGCAGCCACCGCTTGACTCTCTGTCACATCCTCCATGGATGGATGCTCACTCATCTTATCAGCAAGTTTCCAATGACCCTCCTACACAACCTGCAATGCAAAAATGGCCTTGAATGAAAATTGATCTCCAATCTCTTGGAACTCCTCCAGTTATGTGTTGCGCTTCTTCTGACGCTCTTCTGCCTTTGCGACACGTTGCTGCAACTCTTTCAATTCCATCATTTTGGTGACCTGAACAACTGGTGGCAATGTTCTCATTGATACCTTCAGTGTTTCCAGCTACCCTTCTACCTCTTTTCGCAGCTTGGTCAACTATTCTAAGTGCTTGTCATGAACTACGCTGCCTCAAAACTGCACAGTCTCCATAGTGATCTTTGTCGTTGCTTGCTCCAGCTAACCCAGCTGTGTTTCCAACTCCTCGATGGCGCATTTTCATTCATCTACTTGCTCTTGTGGTGTGCCTGGGTGTATTAGACCTGTGAAGTCAGCATTGTCACACTGTAACTGAGAGATAGCATCCCCAAGACGATGTGCCCGCTCGACCGGATCCAACTATGCGGTGGGATTTGGTACGTACTGACATGATTTAGAGACTGCTGCCTCCAATCGCGAGCTGCTGTCCCAAAGGTTGGATTTCTGCACTATCAAGCGATCCTACTCCTTCTTCAACTCCTCAATTGCTCAAGCTTTCTTAGCAATCATCTACTCTAGCTTGTCTTCCATTTCATCTACCACCTCCCTTGTAGCTACAGCCTTTGTCATTAACTCTTCGACTTCTTTTCAAGCCGCTACTTCGTTCTCACAAGACTTGACCGCTAACATCCTGCTCTTGGTCTGTCATTTCCTTGATGGAAACCTCCTGTATCTGCACCAACATCTATGAAGACAGTGTGTTGATGTTGATGGACAAACTGTGTAGCTGCTATAGTGAATCCTAGCGAGACTCATTGTTGGTCGCAATCGCATTTGGGGGAATTGGCAATTTCCAAACTCGTGGCGTAGTGTTGATTGTGCCAATTACCTGCACAAGTGCAACCTCCGGTGCCTTCTTCGAAATGATATTAACTAATGAATCAAGGTGAGCTTTTACCCCATTGAAGCCTGTTGCTGCTTGTGTTGCCATTGCCTTAGCTGACGCGTTCGTTGCATTGGTTATGACCGCTATATGTCGTCCCAATAGCGCTTCCGTTTTTGGGGATGCCCCACTGATCGTACTATGCTCATAGTGTGCCTTCGTTCTTCCCTCCTCAGCCTTGCGCTCTTCATCCGTAGGGGTCTACGATGACTCTTGATCAAAATCCTGGTGACCCTGCGGGTCCATCTCTGGTCCATCCTGCGACATCCCCATCGATTCTTTGGCCTGACTCACCGGCTCTCACCATTCTACAGGCTAGTCATCGATGGTTGCATCCAACTCCTCATTGGACAATTTGTATGAGGCCTACAACCACTGCTTCCCCGTATCACGCCGCGCTTGCACATAAATGTTGTGCGGGCCGATCACAAACTTGGCAATCCCTTTATATTTCATGGAATCATCCTATTGACACTGACATTGTCTTTAAGTTTTTGTGTCTGTTTCTTTAATGTTTTTATTCTATTTTCTTTTTCATTTTATTTCATTTTGACTTTTAAACCATTTTTTATTGTTTTCTGACCTTTTATTCTATAGTCGTGGTTTTAATTGAATTGACTTACCCTTTTACCCTTGATGTCTTATTTTATATAATATTTCATTTCGAAGTCTTTTAAAAATACTTACCTAACTGTTTTCTAAAAAATTATCCAAAGTTTAACCTATACTTTTGAGTTTATATATCAAATTGCACATTGAAGGATTCCTGCAGCGCAAGACTCAAATTCAATAAACTAGCGCGCTGCAGGAATCTCAAAATTATGAAAATTCGTGGATTTGCAATGACAGGGCACATTCAATGTATTTTAATGATGGGGGACAAGCTTCTAGGCACATGTACACTTCATCATGACACATGTATGAGCTTTTGGTGATTATCATCCCATAATTCCAGGGTTCGAGAGGCCACGATCTCCGATTTGGGGATTTCAAATTTAGTATCTGAAGACACGTAATGTTTGAAAAATCTGACCCTTAATTCAGTTGCAGGAGAACAACATAGTGTATTTGCAGAATACATGGAAAATATGGGTAAGAGTGGCTTAAAAGGCTTTAAGAAGAAAAAGAGATGCATACTTATGCTTTGTTTTTTTCCCTATTTTAGTCATTGTAATTGAGCACAGATTATGAGGCGATGGAGATGAATTTCAGAAATCCCGAAGAGGTTTTTGTCCATCACGGATTCATTCACAAAAAATTATCTCAGTATTGCAACAGGTGTCATCATTTGAAAGATTCGAATTCATCTTTGTGGCCTATTTTTCATGGTTTAAAATATTTAATAGTTTCATGTTTTAGTCACAAATTTCCAGCACGTATTACGATCAACTGGAGAGGATTTTTTTCAAACCAAGAGAGGTTTTTGTTCTTCATGGTCTCATTTAAAAAAAATCTCTCAGTTTTCGCACAGCTGTCATGGATTGAGAGATATGGAGGCATTTGTTGGACCTATTTTTTAGAAAATTCGCCAAATTTCCTTGAGTCCAATTTGCTATTTTTGGTTAATTGTCTTTAAAGATCAGAGTTAGCATGTAACTAATTGTTGTAACTACTTTAAATCTCAACCTAGAAGGTAGTTATGGAACTATTGTACCTTTGTAAAAGGATAAAAGGAAGGAACTTGAGATGTAGAGGGTTCGATTTTGGTTTTCAAGAAAGATTATATAGTGAAAAGCTTTTGGATATATTTTCAGACTCATACACATATCTCTTATGTAAGTTTTTTAAAGACTGAGATTGGAATATATACTTATAAGACATTTTATCTGATTTGACTGTTTTATCTCTGATCAGTTTGATTACTCAATTTGTGATATCAATCCTTGCTTAAATTTTTATTCTTGGATTGCTCATGTGTTGTGGATAAACCAGTATTGTGCTTATGAAAGTGTTTGGATTATATTTAATCTTTGAATTATTAAACATCTCATTTCTTTGATGTATTACATGATTTATTTTCTGTATGAGTTTGTATTTATTTGAATGAAGGATTATTTTCTTGGATACAAAACTCTCAATCCAATAAACCATAAAAACAAACCCTATTTTGTATTTATTTTATTTGAGATTGTACTAGCTTGCCCCTCTGTAGTCTAGGGACAATTTCTGCACAAACATATTTGACGCCGTTGCCGGGGACGGAAGTGAAGAAAAATATTCCCTGGGTATTAACATTAGTAGATCTAGTCTTTGATGGTGAACAGGGGCTGGTCACATGGTTAAGACTACAATTTTTCACCGGCGACTCCATTGGGAAGGATCTGTTGGTGACTCCACTTGTTCAGAATGTCAATGTCCATGGAAGCCATTGTGTCTCGGAGGTTTGCACCTTTGAATTTTTCATCTGTTCCAGGCTTTCCAAATTTTGTACCTATCATGGACGAGTGGGGATATTTCCTTCCAGAGTTTGAAGAGAAAAAAGATGACAATCCAGCTGCACATTTGTTGAAATTTCATAAAGTTATGTATCAGCTGGGAATTCATCATGAAGATGTATTAATGAAAATGTTCATGTATTCACTAGAAGGAAATGCACAAGAATGGTATTTTTCTCTTCCTACTTCCAGCATATTTTCCTTGAGATATTTCCATGTCGTATTCAATAAACGTTGCAAAAGGTATTTTTCACATGAACTCCTTCTTGAAGATTGTTGTGAACAGTTTGAATCTTGTATCCAGCAGACTGTAGAGTGTTATTCTTCTGATGATCTCTGTAAAGATCTTGTTGAAAAGGAAATTAAAGAAGATTCAATTCAGTAGGAGTTTGAAATTGAAAAAGAAGATCATGATTGTGCCTATTCAGATCAGCATACTAATGAAGAGATCGTTAAAGAAATATTTGGTTGTCATGACTCTAAAGAATTTTCGGGTTATTTTCATGATAATATAATGTCACAAAAGGAAACTTATCGGGAAAATGATGTTCAAAAAAATATTCATATTGCAGATAATAATAATCAGATTACAGATACCTTTGATATTTCATCAGAAGTTTCTTATACTCATGAATTTGTGGTTCAAAATGTCTATGAAGAATTTCCTATTTTTAATGAATATGATGATGGTATTAAAGTTTTAGATCGGAAATTCCATGATCAGCAGCAACCAATTGTAGGTGAACAAGAAAAAGTTCTGAATTGCTTTGACTTTCAAATCAATAGCGGCCAGACTGTAGATACTTTGAATATAATATTAGATGTGTCTAATACCCATGTCCGTGATGACTTTGCTGCTCAAAACTATTATGAAAATATGCCAATTTTTTATGGATATGAAGAGGATTTAGAA
This sequence comes from Larix kaempferi, assembly GCA_027924585.1. Taxonomy (NCBI): domain Eukaryota; kingdom Viridiplantae; phylum Streptophyta; class Pinopsida; order Pinales; family Pinaceae; genus Larix; species Larix kaempferi. The sequence continues at coordinate 3,731,742 of BSBM01000310.1, read as the reverse complement.
GAGCAAAAATTTATATCAACACTCACTGAATTTCTCACCAGTCCTCCTTTATTTGATAATTATGTGGTTGGTGAACAAGATAAGAAAGAAATACTACAACTATTCTTTCAGTCCTCATTAGTCAAGCAGCACTCTTCATAAATCAGTCAGCTTGGGTTCATGGAAGATATAAAACAAGATAACCTCAACAGAGTCAAAGATTTTATATTTTGTTCTCTTATTGCATTATCTCATGGAGTATTGAGAATTGAGGACACCCATTTGCAGTCCATTCTTTTTTAACAACATGACGGAATAATTTTGCATGAGTTTCATGATCCCGTGGCTTCATGGATGGAGTTATTTTCTTCAAAGGTTTCTAATGCTCTAGCATTTGGCATATTTCCCATTTCTAGCCGTAAGTATCAGTTGCCTACATATTTTTTACTCCATTTATTACACCTTTTGTGGGTCTTCTCAAACAATAGTATGCACAGAATTCTGATTCTCAATCAAATCGTTTCTTGGTTTCATTGGAATTTGGATTACACTTGATCAAGCAGAGTTCAGCTGATCAGTGTAGGTTGTGTAAATAAATAGGTTCATTTATTGAGCAATGATTTTAGTTTGCGGTGTGAGGTTTGTTTTCAGCAAGTATGGTCTAGAGTGAGCAGTTTCAGTTTGTTTGACAATTAGAAGAGCAGGGTTACAAGTTTTGGAATAGGCTGGGAACAAGATACAAATGACTCCATCACCCAATGAATAAGGCACAAGGTCTACAGGTTCTTGAAACCTCACAAGGAGGCTTTCATCCCTCAGCAGGAGCCAGATGTTGACACTGAAATTGTCTTTAAGTTTTTGTGTCTTTTTCTTTAATGTTTATATTCTATTTTCTTTTTAATTTTATTTCATTTTGAGTTTTAAACCATTTTTTTTTGTTTTCTAACCTTTTATTCAATAGTTATGGTTTTAATTGAATTGACTTACCCTTTTACCCTTGATGTCTTATTTTATGTAATATTTCATTTCAAAGTCTATTAAAAATACTTACCTAACTGTTTTCGAAAAAATTACCCAAAGTTTAACCTATATTTTTGGGTTTATATATCAAATTGCACATTGAAGGATTCCCACGGCGCAAGACTCAAATTCAATACACTAGTGCGCTACAGGAATCTCAAAATTATGAAAATTAGTGGATTTGTGATGACAAGGCACATTCAATGTATTCTAATGATGGGAGATGAGATTCTAGGCACCTCTACACTTCATCATGACACATGTATGAGCTTTTGGTGATTATCATCCCGTAATTCCAAGGTTCAAGAGGCCACAATCTCCGATTTGGGGATTTCAAATTTAGTAGTGGAAGACACATAATTTTTGAAAAATGTCACCCTTAACTCAGTTGCAAGAGAATAGCATAGCGCATTTTTGGAATACATAGAAAATATTGGTAAGAGTGGCTTAGAAGGCTTTAAGAAAAAAAAGAGATGCATACTTATGCTCTGTTTTTTTCCCTGTTTTAGTCATTGTAATTGAGCACAGATTACGAGGAGATGGAGATGAATTTCAGAAATCCCAAAGAGGTTTTTTTCCATCACGGATTCATTCACAAAAACCTATCTCATTTTTGCAACAGGTGTCATCGTTTGAAAGAGTCGAATTCATCTTTGTGGCCTATTTTTCACGGTTTAAAATATTTAATAGTTTCCTATTTTAGTCACAAATTTCCAGCACGTATTCCGATCAATTGGAGAGGATTTTTAAAAACCAAGAGAGTTTGTTTTTCTTCATGGATGCATTTAAACAAACCTCTCTCAGTTTTTGCACAGTTGTCATGGATTGAGAGATATGAACGCATTTGTAAGACCCATTTTTCAGAAAACTCGCCAAATTTCCTTGAGTCCGATTTGCTATTTTTGGTTAATTGTCTTTAAAGATCAGAGTTAGCATGTAACTAATTGTTGTAACTACTTTAAATCTCAACCTAGAAGGTATTTGTGGAACTACTGTACCTTTTTAAAAGGATAAAAGGAAGGAACTTGAGATGTAGAGGGTTCGATTTTGGTTTTCAAGAAAGATTATACACTGAAAAGCTTTTGGATATATTTTTAGACTCATACACATCTCTCTTATGTAAGTTTTTTAAAGACTGAGATTGGAATATATACTTATAAGACATTTTATTTGATTTGACTGTTTTATCTCTGATCAGTTTGATTACTCAATTTGTGATTTCAACCCTTGCTTAAAGTTTTATTCATGGATTGCTCATGTGTTGTGGATAAACCAGTATTGTCCTTATGAAAGTGTTTGGCTGATATTTAAGCTTTGAATTATTAAACATCTCATTTCTTTGATGTATTACATGATTTAGTTTCTATATGAGTTTGTATTTATTTGAAAGAAGGATTATTTTCTTGGATACAAAACTCTCAAACCAATAAACCATAAAAAAAAACCTATTTTGTATTTATTTTATTTGAGATTGTACTAGCTTACCCCTCTGTACTCTAGGGACAATTTCTAGCACAAATACAGCCTGAGAGAACCGCAGAACATGCTCAGTTGTTGTCTGCAGTATATCACAATAGAGTTAGAGCTATGCTGCGCAATCCTTTAGTCGCTCTGGCTCCTGTACCCACCATAGATTATGATAGCGCATACCTTTTCGGTCTTCCACGGCATCAACTTCCATCCCTTGGTAACCGTCGGGCTCCATCCATGCTACAAGCGTAATCAAAATTAAAATCTAGCTGTAGGCGAATGCCCCTTTTCCTCCTTGGACAGTTATTGCATCCTCGTTTAACTGGTTCAACAAGAAGAGTGACCAGTTCATCTGTACGCCTTCCGTGCACTGCTCTGCACATGCCACAACCCCCGAATTGCACTGGTTGGGGTGGTTTTTCCATAAAACTTTGCAACACAAAATTATCGCCCCGATGTGGACCGCCTGATCATTAATACAATTAATCTGGTAGGCTCGGTCATCGCATTCCAAGCCGTAACATTGTACCAACCTTGCTTCTCGCTTTCAATCATTCTCCTTCCCCCGAAAATATTGTGAAGGGTCCGGTCCATCTTTGGGCAATCCCATAATCTCAGAAATTAGGTCAACTATGACGGTGACCAGTCTGTCCAACCATAAAGTTCCACCATGAAATCATGCCAAAAGTTGCTTAATGCAAGCATTTACCTCTGTCAACCGCCGAAAGTGCAGCACATGGATCAAGCCCAATAACCCTGCTTTGTCCAATCCCTTTTCCCAATCATGTGGAATCTGTGGAGTGGAGCTGAACTCTTCTACTATGCATGGAAGAAAAGGGTCCGACATAACATCCTCCTGCGCCAGCAAATCATGATCGTCATACTTCAACTACATTATTGCAGGCACAATGTCAGTAGCAGAAACCATGCTTGTTGGGATCGCCGGGATCCTAACTTGGTACATCTGGTTATTGGTGGGATTCCAGGGCGGCACACCAGGTCGACAAGGGGGTATCTACCCGAGGATATCCACAGTAGTGACCCCGACTCGAGTTGCAGACTCCACAATGCCTAAGCTAGATGGATTCGCTCACCCTGCCAGCTATGAAGATGCTCGGGTCTGCCGCTTCTCCGGTGGCGGGGAGCTCTATTGCCCCCCCTCCTCTTCTTCGAGATCACCGATGATCCAACTGACATACTAGCAACCTCCTCTTTAATAGTTACAAGGATGATGGGTGACTCTACTTTGCTCGAAATTTCAACCGTATCCGGTTCACCCAACTTTCCGCACAAAACTACCACAACGCCTAAATATTGCTCAAGCTCTCCTGACTTGGAAACTCACTCAATCACACTGCAATTCCACTCTACAGCACAACACAACCTTACGCAATTTAGCCTGGCACTGCTTGGCTCGACTCACTCTTTGCAAAATAATGGTGTCTAACCACTCTCATCCCATTCTTTATAGCGCCAAATTGATCTTGTGTCATTATGACAAAATCACACCGATGATTATGACCAAATCACGCATTTATAATTAGGAAAATCCGTCATCGATCCTACAAATCGAACGGTCGGATCCGTAATAAATACGTGTCCCTTCACCAAGCATCAGTAATTAATTGTATTTAATTTTCTGCATTTATTGTCGATTTGACTGTGTCGCGACCCTTTGGTTGTCTTAACATGGCTCCCAAACTGCGATACGAGTCCTCCGACTTGTGCATCCTTTCCCTGTTGGTGCACCATCTTGCCACCGAGCATCCTGCATTTTTTATTTTTATTTTTTTGTTTTACCACACAATTTGTTTAGGCATCGCACTGTTCCGAGCCCATCCTATAGGGCTTCAACCTACTACCATTCACCAACTTTGGGAGCATCGCTCCATCTAACTGTTGAAGTTGTACTCCGCCTCCTAAAGTTATGCAAATGATGCGATATGGACCGAGCCAATGCATCTGTAATTTACCTAGATGCTTAATAAACTTGTTGTCATACAACAACACCAAGTTGCCTTGCTGAAACTATTTTTTTTTATATGGCGATCATGCCAAGATTTTTGCCGATCCTTCTCCACGCATTGGTGAAACCCTACGATAAAGCGGTCTTCCGCAAGTTGTACCAGTTGCTCCAGTCATTCTGCTAATGTTGTTTCATCATCCATGCCTATGGTTGCCGCTATGCGTAGACTCAGAACGATATAGTCCATAGGCATAATCGCTTCATGCCCATACACTAGTTTGAAGGGCGTCTATCCCGTCAATATTTTACAAGTGGTGCGATATGCCCACAAGACTACTGGAATCTTCAAATCCCAATCATCGCGATTTGCATTACACACCTTGGTAAGCGCATTCTCCAATACTTTGTTGAAGGCCTCCACCATGTCGTTTTTCTGTGGATGATACAGTGTACTCTTCGTATGCTGTATATGAAGATTTTTTGTCAATGCACTGATTGTGTGATTAATGAAATGACTCCCCTGATCACTCATCAATATCTCTAGGCATCCATACCAAGTGACAATATTATCGAACAAGAATCGCGTTGCTGTCGCAGCAGTGCAATCTACGACTGGTGCAGCCTCCACCCACCTCATCAAATAATATGTCGCTATGATTCTGTACCGTGCACCAGTCGGCTTCCCAAGTGGGTTGATAGGTCCCACAAAATCCACAACCCATTTATCAAATGGCTATAGTGTCACTTGAGGTATTAGTGGCACCTCATCCCTCCTGGAGGGATTTCCAGTCCGTTGACAAACATCGCAAGTTCGTGCATAGTTCATCACATGATTATGAAGAGTAGGCCACCAAAGCCCTGCACGAAGCACCTTCATGGAAGTTACACGACCGCCGTAGTGTCCACCAGCCACCCTTGTATGTGCTTCTGATAATATATTCCCTTGCTCATGAGGCATGACACAACACCTCAAGATCTTGTCTGGTCCTAGCTTATACAACTATCTGGCAATCAACTAGATATCTATAGCCTTAACCACCAACTACTTCTTCTGACTAGTGGTTAACTCCTCGGGTGTGGTTCCGGTGGCCAGAAACTGAATTATTTCTTCGTAATAGTCATCAGCTACTTCAACCCTAAATAGTTGTGCATCTGGAAACCCATCTTCAATGTTGGTTGGTTCCTCCCCTAGCCAGTGACATATCTTGCCCCCCAACACAGGGTTATTGACCAGGTATTTCAAAGCAGAATGGTCTGTGAACATTTTGAAGTGACCTCCCAACAAGTAGTTCCTAAACTTCTGCAACGCATATACCATTGCCAAGCCTTCCCTCTCTGTAGTGGTATAATTTCTCTCCACAGACGATAACTTCCGACTCGTTAAAGCAATTGGGTGATCCATATCTCCTTCCCCTAGTTGCATGAGCACTACTCCCATTGCAATCGAGGATGCATCTACATGGACATGGAATTCCTTGCTCCAGTTAGGAAATACCAATATCAGAGCATAAGCCATCTTAGTCTTCAGCGTCTCGAAATTCACTGGACATTCGGGACTCCAAAAAAATACTGGGTCCTTCTTTAACAAATTTTCCATAGGGGTCATGATCGCTGCATAACTCCGGATATATTTGCGATAGTACTCGGTGTGCCCTAACGTTGCTCTCAACTGCTTCACATTGGTAGGTGGTGTTATCTCAAAATGAACACAATCTTTGTTGGGTCAACAAACAATCCCTACTTGCACACAATGTGACCGAACAATATCCCAACTGGGGCACAGAAAAATGCACTTCTTCAAGTTCAGTGATATCTGATGCTATCGATAGGGATCCAACATCAGTCGCAGATTTTCTAGATGATCGCTGATCAATTCATAAAATGTCCAGTCATCCATATAAACTTGCAAAAAAATTTGAATAAAATCAGTGAAGGAAGCAACAAAAACCCAAGAGAACATTGTAGGTGTGTTCTTCAGCCCAAATAGCATGACAGTGTACTGAAAACAACCCCATTCAGTCACAAACGTTGTCTTGTGGCGGTCCTCTTTCGCAATCCTGATCTGATGATAACCAAAAAATCCATCTATGAAGGAATACATCTCTTGGCCACCCACTCCTTGCAGCACCTCATCAAAAACGTCATCGAAAACAGATCATGCATACATGCGTCATTCAACTTCCTTAGGTCGACAAAAATACGGACCTCAGTTGTCTTCTTGTCTTGCACCACCATGGGACTAATCCATTCTGATTCTTCAACTAGTTCAATGATGCCAGCATCCAAGACGCGATCAAGTTCAACTTTAACCCTTTCCTTATGTCGCGGATACAGGCGATATGGTCGCTGCCTTATCGGTTTTGCGTCTAGCTTCAATGGAATCTTCATTTCCCCCAGATCCTCCAAGATTCCCTTCATCTTGGAAAACTTTGTAGGGAACAAGTCTTGGAATTCATGCAACAGTTATGTAACCTTCGCTATCATCTCCTCATCCCAGTAGTCCCCGACATTTGCAAACTTTGGGTTCTCCTCTATCCTAATGTTGACCTTCCTAAGATTCAGCGGCTGACTGATTGAATCTGTTGGTGCATCGGGAGCTACAACTGATCCGGATTTATGTGGGAACGAAACAAAAGATAGCATATACAGAATCATATACAGAGATATATTGCAAATAACATAGTGATACAGTAAACACATATTCTATTAAATAGCGGAAATAGAACAGACTGTAAAATACAATAGCTAGAATGGTGGTAGCTATCGCTGAGAAGAGATGTGGCCGCTATGCTCATTCGTGCCAAGATGAATACAAAGAGAGGCCGAAAGGGCCTATTTATCATAAGCATGAGGGAAAGAATCCCAAACATCCAAAAACCTAACCCTAGAAGATGAACCGTCATAAAGTTTGCGGCCCCAAGGTGGTTAGTTGAACAGTCAACTTCCTGGGGTCATAACTTTTGCGTACGATCTCCGTTTGGGGCGCTCGGTAGCCCGTTGGAAAGGTCTATCCGAGATTTACAACTTTTGAATGGGCCCAAATGCATGTCGTTGGAAACTATTAGGTCCCCCAAATCGCCAAAAAATGTCGTTTAGGGCCTCAAAATGGCTCCGAAAGTTCAGGACCCGAAAAACTGCTAAAAATAGTAATTTACCAAAATTGCCATAAGACTGTTTTGAGCCAGTTGGAAGAGGTGGGCCGCCACCGATATCCACCTGGATCAACAACGTTGTGACTTCCTTCTGATTCCCGAATATTGACATTCCGCGGGTCATCACCATCCTCTGGTCTACTAGTGATATTATAACATTCCATCATCGACTGCATCTTACAGTGCATATGTGGATCCATAGGATAAGCCACGGGAACTACCAAAAGAACGACGTCGCGGATGAGCTGCAGGGCATTGTGAACATCTGGATTGGTATTAGCGAAGCTGAAGGTATGAGTGAAGCAAACCTTCAATTCTAACCAAGTGGTGATCTCCCTTTGCAATTCAGTTGAAGCATACCATGATTGCGGCATTTCATCTAAAGTATGGATAAAAGAATGGACCCATTCATCCCTTGCTCGCAAGGCCCACAAAGTCTGACATTCCATCATATGACTGCTAGGGTTATTCCGCCCATCATACTTACCAGTGTGGTGGACTTCTATGTCGCCGAAGCGGACCATCATCAGTCTTCGACACTACGACCATCCAGTAATCGAATTTTTATGGGTCGCCCACCAACGTGCTGGAGTATCCTTCAACACCTCTTCCATGAATAGTAATCATTGTGGTTCTGACAGCTTGTCTTCGAATACTACCAGAAATTCAAACAACCTGGGCAACCCTTCATATACTGGAAATTAAACAGTTTCAGTTGCAACGCGGCACAATGACTGGGTGATCAAACCACACTTCCTGAATGACACTGTTAGGATATTCCTATAATCCATCCTAGTCCCACCAGTATTTTGATCATTTACATTTTCAGTCATGCATGCACTTTTAGGGTTGGCATGCATTCCAGTCATCAGTCCAGCACCTAGCCCTCAGTTAGCCAGCCCTCGAGAGCTTCTCACTGGTCATTTTTAGCCCTCCAGTTGCTTAATGCACCCTTCTTCCTTGATTTTAGGAAGCAACTCGCCCTTTTTCATCTACCAGTCCAATTGTCTTCAATTTATACTCAGTTACACTCAGTTACACTCAGTTACACTTAGTTACACTCAGTTACACTTAGTTACACCTACCAGACTCAGTTTGACTGATGGTTGACAGTTACTTGAGCATTGATGACTCCACTGATGATGATGAAGACTTCCAGTTGTGCTTCGATGACACCAGTTGTGCTTCAATGACACTCCAGTGATATTTTGATCACTCCATGAAGGCTAATTCGAATTGCCACCTTAGGCATTCGAATTCCTCATGCATTGTATTATTTATTTGTTCATTTGTGATTAATGAATTAGTGTGTGTGAATTATTTTGGCTTCTATCCGAGTTCTACTGTATTACTATTATGTTGCTCATTATACTGCATTGACCACTCTTCTTCTATTTTCTTGCTTAATTAATTACTCTTGTGAGGTATACATCATCTCTTAGATCTGCTATGAGGATTTTCACATGGTATCAGAGCATGTTGACAGTATTGTTTATCTCCATTCTTGAGAGTTTTTTGCAGGTTATTACCAAGATTTCGAGTGCAGCAGTTGCAGTAGTTTCTGCATCTTTGCAGTAGTAGTAGTTGCAGATATTCTCTATTGTTTTTGCAAGTCTTCTACAACTTCCATGTATTCAGAAGAAATCTACCCTCCTCCATTCAACTATGATCCTCTTTCTCCATTCAACTATGATGAATGGAAACCGAAGATGATAGCATATTTGAAGAGAAATGGTCTCTTTGATCATTGTTTTGAGAGAGAGTTTGAATCCTCTGAAGAAAATATTGACTGGTTAAATAATGGTGACAGAGTCATGGGAACCGTGATGCTTGGTACATCAATTCATTGATGATGTTGAATCTCCAAAAGAGCTATGGGCCAACCTAGATGAAAGATTTGGTAGACAAAATGAAGGGATTGGTCCAAACCCATTCGAGAGAAAGCAAAGTGTTGCATACACCCTCCTTGATGATATCTCAGATCATGAACCAGTATCATCTCATATTGAAGTTGTCCACAAAGAACTTGCAGATTCTACACTCATGCTCCAACTTTATTCTCTTTCTGTGCCAGCTCACACTCTAGATATTGCAGAAGGTCCTAAATCCTCTCTTGCACCAGAGTCTGTTGGTTTGCATCATGATCACATGATTATTTCAGAGGTCAGTTCAGCTATTGGAGGTAATGCATTTGCTCTCCTCAAGCAATCACCTCTTATTTACTACTATATGATCATTATTCCATGCTTTCAGAAGGTTATTAAAGAATATGGCCATTGCCATTTGCTTGGGATAATTTCTCATGCACATCATGGTTTTGATCTCACCCCTACTAGTTCAAAGGAGATCTCAAGAAACCATGAACATTCGCTTGGGAGAATTTCTCATGCATTTACTGGTTTTCATCTCACCTCTTATGGTTCAAAGGAGATGTCAAGAAACCATGATTCAAGTCTTGGATCTAATTTAGATTCTAAGCAATTACTACTTGGGATAATTTCTCATGCATATGATAGTTTTGATCTCACCCCTACTGGTTCAAAGGAGATCTCAAGAAACTATTCTTCAAGTCTTAAATCTGATTTGGATTTCAAGCAATCATTATTATTTGATGGTTCTTTTTGGCATAATCTCACCCATGATGGTTCGAAAGAGAAGACAAAAGACTATCTGCATATTCATGTTTTTGATCCTACCTCAACTGATTCCAATCACAGGTTCAAGGATCATCCTCATACTTTTGGATTTGTTCTCATCACATTCGATCTGAAGAGAAAGTACAAGCACATGCTTTTTGAGCATGATCCACTTCTTCCCAAGAAGAAGATACCTCCATACATATGACCAAGCATCACACCTGCTTGATTTTGGAGCATTTATTTTTATGTGTGCCTTACAGTCTGTTTTGAGGGGGGGGGTATTTTTCCCATGAAATTTTCCCCACTTCCTTGGTTTATTGACTGTTATTATTCATTGTATTGGGTGACCTTTGGTCTTAGTTACCAGGGCCCAGGATGGATTAAGTGGGGATGTTAGGATATTCCTATACTCCATCCTAGTCCCATCAGTATTTTGATCATTTACATTTTCAGTCATGCATGCACTTTTAGGGTTTGCATGCATCATTTAGGGTTTGCATGCATTTGCATGCCTTCTAGTCATCAGTCCAGCACCTAGCCCTAAGTTAGCCAACCCCGGAGAGCTTCTCACTGATCAGTTTTAGCCCTCTAGTTGCTTAATGCGCCCTTCTTCCTTGATTTTAGGAAGCAACTCGCCCTTCTTCACCTACTAGTCCAGTTGTCTTCAGTTTACACTTAGTTACACCTACCAGACTCAATTTGACTGATGGTTGACAGTTACTTGAGCATTGATGACTCTACTGATGATGATGAAGACTTCCAGTTGTGTTTCGATGACACCAGTTGTGCTCCAATGACACTCCAGTGATATTTTGATCACTCCATGAAGGCTAATTCGAATTGCCACCTTAGGCATTCGAATTCCTCATGCATTGTAATATTTATTTTTCCATTTGTGATTAATGAATTAGTGTGTGTGAAGTATTTTTGCTTCTATTTGAGTTCTACTGTATTATTATTCTATTGATCATTATACTGCATTGACCACTCTTCTTCTATTTTCTTGCTTAATTAATTACTCTTGTGAGGTATATACATCATCTCATAGATCTGCTGTGAGGATTTTCACAGACACCTCATGCAGGCAATTTTGCCAATTCTTCAAAGAATCATCCGAGTCGGAAGGCGCAGAGCTAGAGCTGCGCCAACCATCAGATGAGTGTAATCTTCTGAAATCTTATATGCATGGTTCCATCCGTTTACAACTTCATCCTTGACAGGTTAAACATAAAGTCGCCCTTCGTTTGGATCCAACGAAACGATGACGCGGAGGTCATGGTTTTCAAAGGTCATCATCCGCTTCTTGAAATTAATGACTGCTGCACTGTCATTAGCCCATCCAATCCCCAACAACGCGGGATAGGAACTTCCTCCATCAACAACTTCGATAACATCAACATCAGCATATGTCTTCATCCCATCGATATACACAACAAGGTGCGGAACTCTCCCAATTAGCATCACCTTGGCTTGTTTAGCTAATCGCAGCTGTACGGGAGACGAGATCAGCGTTGGGATCCCCATTTTCTGCCATGCTTGCTTTGTTAAAATATTGACATCTGAGCCAAGATCCAAAATGACTAACTACCTCATAGTCCCCAATCTGGATATTCATGCGCATCTCTTTAGTTGTCTTCTGCTTCTGCAAGGAGTTCACTGCAGACTCTTTCCGTCCCCTGGCCAGTCACTGCAATAGACCCTCGATCTCAATGAGAGCATCGGGATCACGTTCCAGTGATAAGCAACTTTCAAAAAATGATGTAAAGTACCAGACTGTCGTGATGGGCCTGCTTCTGAAGTTAAATAAAAAACAGGGGGCATATCATAAACAATTGACTTACCGCGATCCTTTTCCATCGCACTGTGTGCTTGAAAGAACGTGTCACGCTTGGCATCAATATCAAAATGCACCTTCTTCTTCCCAGCTAACCAAATGAGTTGATGCAAACCATCTTCTCATATCGTTGCGCCTCTGCTAGTGATAACAGCAACAACGACATCTTGTGTCCTCGGCATTGCTTAAATTGTCGTAAAATTTGGTCCCTAATTCTGGTTCGGTGATGGGTTTGCAAGTTGATTCACATTCTGGTTTGCATTCTGATTCCAATGCTGGTTCTAGTTATGAGGTGGATTCTGATTTGGAAACTGGTTATGATTTTGCAACTGCAGTATATTTCCTTCCTGCCATTGTGCAATCAACTGCGGACAGTTTTCGACAGTGTGATCAGTAACAAAACAAAACGTACACTATGTCTGCAATTGTGGGAAATCCCTTTGGTAGTGTACCAACACTCCCAATTGTAACATTGGACAGGTCCACGACTTCATCCTCCTCCGTGACCAAACCCTCCACTGTGTCCTCCCCGAAATCCTCTGCGAAATCCCCCTTGATGCTGGTAGTGTGATTGATTGAACTGTTGCTGCATGGGATTCAGTTGCAGCTGAACACACTGCCCTAGCTGAACGCATCGTGCCGGTTGAACATACTGCGGCTACTGAATGTACTGTGGCTACTGTGGAGCCATCTGCATCTCAGTATACTGCGGCATAAGCTGTTGCCACGGTTGCGGCTGTGGTACAATCTGTATCGGCGATTGAGGTAGCAGTTGGGCCATCTACGGCTGCAGTTGCGGTTGCTATACTACACGTTGGTCGTCATTCACATAGAATGCGTCGTACGGTCTTTCCTGAAGTAAGACATATGCGAGGTAGTCCTTATCTTCATGTCCCATGGACTTGCAAAATGTACAATACAAATTCATTGGCTTTGTGACCATATTCTACATTTACTAACACTCCTCATGTCGATGCCCATATACCTGATAGATGCAGCACCATGGAATACCTCTGCCACTCAATGGGTTCAGCGCTTCGGATACCAGAGGCAACTATCCTTAGTATGCCCTTCTGCACGACATCGCGTACACCAAGCCTCTTCACGATGTTCTTTACCCTTCTTAAGGTCTTGGAACTGTATTGTCAAGTTGGTCAGCTGTGTCTGAATCTGTGACATTCCAACTGCATTCTCACCGATCGGTGAAGCTTCTAACCGCATCACAATCTCCAGATCCTCACTCGGCATTGTAATGTTTTGTTGCATCAATGGGAGTCAAATATTAGGTAGCAACACCGCGATGAACCATTCCTTGTGTTGGACATCGCTCATGTCAAAGCTAACCCTTGCCATCAGTGTTTTGAACCGTTGGTCAAAATCCCACACAATTTCATTTGGATACTGTTGAATCTCTTTTAGTTCTGTAATATACTGTGCTTCAGACTTGGGTTTTCTGAACTCTATAATCAATCCTTTTCTAACATCATCCAGCGTCCTCTTTGGAGTGCCCGTAGGAACTTGTACAAACTTCATAAACCAGTCTAATGTGTGACCTCGAAGAGTAGTCGCCAATTGGACTTTCTTAGCGTCATCATCCATAATTTGCTTGACAGTCCATACTACTTTAGATAAGAACCAGTATTTCTCTGGGTTGTCAGTGCCATTCCCATGGAACAACGGTAACTTCGCATCTTTGCCCGCCATCTTGGGATTCCTTGTTATAGTCACTGAGCTGCTACCAATCAAGTTCTGTTGACATGATGAACATAGTGATGTCAAAGTTGTATTTCGTGTTGGTTGAGAGATAGTGAGTAGAGGTGTGGGTACATTGCGGCTGGGGGGTGGTCCTACCTCTATTCTGGGCATAGCCTGGTTTTCCTTGTTGAAACTATGAGGTCTCTTTGCCCCGTGTGGTCTTCCTTCGCGGTTCTGCATTTCGATCATAGCAGGACCTTCTCCTGTCCTCTACCTCTTTTCCTATTGAAACCTTGCTCCTCCCCTCATAATACCACTCTCTTCCTCGGCTTCCTTCACAGTCTCGTCATAGCCTGCACCTATCTACCCTATATCGTTCCATTCATTGCCCCCCTGCTATCGCGGTATCCACAGCCTCAGCCCACCAGGGTTCTACTGATTGAGGTGCACCTTTAGTATTCCCTTTTCGCAGATGAGCATCTTAATGGGCAACTGTAGCGATAATAGAAACCTGCCTCTCGGTCTGTTGAAAAATTCTCTTTCAACTTTGCTATAAGACTTTGTCGTATCAACCCCAAACACGGTGATATATCCTTCCAGTATACTGTCGACCCAGACCTCAACAACCCGCGATGCTTTGTTGTCTACTTCTTGAAGGTCCTGGATCAGTTCTGGGGTCCAAGATGTCGGCTCACCACCCGGGAAGTTCCGCTTCTGATAGGTCAATTTCACTAACCATTCATACAGGATGATTGAGAACTCACAGAAAAAATATTCCTGTGGACTGTCGTGTATGTACTTGGCCAACCACCAATTCGTCAACAACCCAGGGTTCTGATTTTATTTTTCGACGAACTCTCGCAACTTTAATTCGAACCAATCTTGGATTTCTGGTCTCGTCGGATTCCAAAACATGTCCTCCTTTCACTTCGCTCTATGTCTCGGTAACAGAACCATTTTTTGACACAAACCCAGCCGACAGGGGTTTTTCACAGTGTTGACACCCGAACCACCGCGATCTCCCTCAGCACCGACCCAGACAGGTTTTACTCTGTCCAGCAACACTTGCAGACCAAATGAGGTCTCACCCAAGATGTTCAAGGGAGAGTTGACATAACCATGTTTCCACCGAATGCAGGAGGACTTTGTGCATCAACTAATCAACTTATTGCACCATTGCATAACATATCTAACCATTCAACTCAAGCGTTAAACATAATGACAACATCATTCAACAGATCTCATCATTGACATAACCACTAATGCAGAATAGATATAACAGTAAAACATTAATTGCAGCAAGAAAACATCACATCATTGACAGGTTCATGTTGCATAATGCATTCATCGCAAGGAAACAGGAAAGACATAATGGTTCTGCTTAAAAATTTGTCATAGCATATTAATCTTCAATAACCCATAGATATGGCAGTACAATCGTTTTGTCACAAACCCATATTAACAAACAATAACAATCAAAATCATCTGTGCTCAACAGTCTCTTCTCTTCATCGATTCTTGTCTCCAATCGGTATCCATATATTCCATTATCAACTATATCCCAACACTTACAATGCTAAGTCTATTTATAGGATTGTGCCTTTACAATTGTGGTCCACTTAAGCAACCGCCTAACTACTTTCTAACAAGATTTACAAAAAGGTGACCCAAAACCCACATAATGCGGTCCAAATGACCCAAGACCCACACAATGTTGTCCAAATGACCCAAAACTACATAAACTAATCGACTTGCGCACTGTCTTCCTTCTTGCGTGGCATCCTTGACCCTTCCCAGCATCCACGATGCTACGTAGCTGACTCATCCAAACTACCTACCAAGAAGTCACACAATAGTTGGGGTTTTACAAAGAGATAGAGGAAGTAAATCCTCCTTACCATGGATTAATGAACAGGAAACAAAGATTCCCAGTACCTACATTCGTAGGAAATACTTTTTCTTGTCTTGAGTACATGCCAAGATTTTGGTTGGGGGGAGATGATGCATCATATATTTCAAATATCTTGAGCATTCCTCTCACTATATCAACTTACCTTTCCACCATTACAAAACTTGTGTATACATCTCTTGTTTATATATCCATACTATTGGCAATGATATGATGTAAGGTATATTTCTGCATGTTTTTTCCAACATTTGATGAATGAGTGTTGATAATGTAGTCTAAACTCTACTGGTGGATTTTGACACTTTGAATTGGAAAAACAATTATTCTTCAAGGAGACGTGGAACCAACATAGGAGTTGTGGAACTATGTGAATCATACAAATGAGCTATGAGATTAGTTCAACATATTTCTGTATGATCTCATGATCTTAGGTAGAGTTGTGGATCCAAGTGAAGTCATTTCGCAATTCAATATACAACAACCTTGTTTTGTGCCTTGTTTCAGTTGTTGTGCACCAACTGGATATATCAACTCTTTTTGTGAGATCGAAGCTATAATTAACTCATCGAGTGCTTTGTTGATGTCTTTGATCTGTTCATTGATTCATGTAATAAAGGAGATCGCATCTTGGGCTATGATTAGAATGTTTTTTTATTTCTATTACGCCAATGATTGTTCTTCCTTCATTATCATCAATCTTTTGGATGCTATGAAGAAATTAGAACCACTTGTTGTATGTATAAAATATGATCAACCTCCTCTTGTGGCGGTTAGCCATAATTTACAAAAGAATTATTGCGTCGCACTGTATCCAGGAATATTATTTTATAAACATATTATTGTTGTTGGTTTCTTGATGCGTTGAGTAATTTTTTGTGGCTTATCCAGATCTTTCCTTCGAAGGAAGGCCCCCCTTCAGAGGACAGGTGATTATTGTATTTTTGTTTCTTTTCTGCATTTTGGAAGAGAGTGGTGTGTTTGATTTAATTCCTATTATATTAATTTAGTTGATTGATTTCATGTTAATTCCCTGGGTGAATAATAGTTGTGTGATGATTGAATGCATGTTCATGATATGGATGCATAGGTTGGGAATGAGAGACTTCTTGGAAATTGAATAGAGAATTGTTGTTAATTGGGTTCATTTGAATAGTTCATATAGTTGATTATAGAGTTCCATAAAAGTGTGGATTGCAAATATGAGAGTTATTAGTTTGGTTATAATTCTTCCTTTCCTACATGCATAGTTAGGGTTTTTTTATTTTCTGCTGATTAGAATAACCATTGAATTCTTTTTGCAAGGTTAGCTCAAGATCATTTAATTTCTCCGAAATTAATTCAGTTCGTTTGTTTCCTTTGTTGCAATATTAAATTAGTTTATTGGATTTTCCTTTTGTTGTAGAGGCCAATTGATTCTAAATTAGCAAGGGTGTGACATTACTAGATAGTTGGTTGACCTTTGGAGTGTGATTCTTTAAGTTCAAAAGCATTTTCTCTTTCGATAGAATTAGTTGATTAAGAATTTCCTTATACAAATTGTTAATGGTTCTCTAATTGAAGAACCAAACTATTCAATTAAAATCCATTGTTTATAAAATACCACTAAAAGTATAGTGCTTGACATAGATTTTGTCCGCTGGCTCATAAGCTCTCAAAAACCTTGGTTGACAATTACTGCACAGTTCTCAATTTCCTTCCAAACTAGTTAAAAGGTAATAGAAAACGTCGTCAAGCTTATTCAACAAATCATGGCATCATTATTGTTAATTGTATTAACGCATTACCAAAACCAAAGTTGAACCTCAACATGAGTTACGTGAACCAAAAAATATAAATGGGTTCCATCATCAAATTTCTCTCTTTGGTGTGTGGGTGTTTTGCTTAGATATGATATGTAAAATTGGTGATACTTTTTTTTGTTCTTCCCTTTTTCTTGCAACCAGATTGACTTTTTTTGTGCATTGATAATATGGCGTAATAAGGGGCTACTGAGCTCCTCACCCCCCATAATTATCACATGTGAAAACTTAAGATGCAACAATAGTTGCAATCTAAGGGGATTTCAAAAATCTTGGTTGAGGATCCACTAGTGTTTACCAAGGAGATTGAGAATTTTTTCTATTGAAACAATCTCAGTGAAGATATGGGATTGATCAGGTTGCATGTTTTTGATAGTTTGTTTTTTAATCTTGTTGGACGCAAAACTCCAAAAGAAGGTTGGGACAAATTGGGTTCCCTATTTGGGAATGTCAATGAATTTTGAGCTATACAATTAGAAGTGGAATTGTCATCACTTGTACCTGATGAACAAGCCTCCATTTAAAATTATCTTGCCAAGTTCAGGTCACTACTAGCATAGCTGAAATGGCGTGAAAAACCCAAATCAGATGTTGAGTGCATTTTCCTAATTCTATCCAAATTGAAATGCCCTTATTAGGTATTTTCTTCTACATTTTACTATATGATGGATGCACTTGGAGATGAATTCAAAATTCCTTTTTTGATCATTTTTGTGAGCGCCTCACCAAGGAACAATCCAAGCTTATGCAACTAGATTCCCTTTAGAAATCTAAGTTTCAAGATCTTGTGGCCCATTCCTCCAAATCTAAGCACAAAGCCACATATAAAAAGAAGAAATATTTTGCTCAAGGTGGTGAGACTCCCTCTAAACCCTTGCAAAAAACGAAATCATCTCCACCTTCCAAGTCTACTGAGTCTTCCTCCGAGGAAATGAAGAAAAGTATAAATGCATCTTATGTGGTGGTCAAGGCCATCCAAAAAAAAATGTCAAAGAAAACATAAGGCATTGAATGAATCCATGCAGCAACAAAAAATTTCTATGTCCAAACCTTCTTCAATAGGTAAAAGGAATGATTTATCTTCTTGGGATTTATATGCATCTTCTAAAAACTGGATATTTGATTTAGGTGCATCTCATCATATGTGTCATTCTAATGAGTTACTTCCTTCGACCTCTAATTATAGCATTTCTCAGATTACAATTGGAGACTCCACACAACTTGATGTTTTAGGATCACGCAATGTGCATTTCGATGAAGGGTGCATCAATGACGTTCTTGTTCCTAACATCTCTGCTAATCTGCTCTCAATTTATCAGATCTTCCATTCTAGTGATGGGAAAACTATAGTGATCTCTCATAATGATGTAGTCATTTGTGAATTACAAAATCCCGACATTGTTGTTTCCTCTAGAAGAGTTTATCGTAGCTCTAGATTTTACAGGTTTGTTGGTTTTGAACCTTTCTCGGATTCTTCTTTCATTACACATGTTGATTCTTTGAGTAGGATTTGGCATGAAATATTTGAAAGTCTAAACTAAAGGTACGTGCAGTAGTTGAGCACCCAAAAATTAGTTCATGGAAATCCTAAAGTTCCATGTACCGAACAATTTTGTCCAAGATGTCTTTTTGGAAAATGTAAATGTAATCCTTGTACTGATATAGATGTTTGAGGGTATTAGGCATGTCCAAGTTTGGAGTGCCACCCTCCCATATCTCTGTGTATCTTGTAATTTGGATAAGCGTTAGAACTGTTGGATGTGATAACAATGTAAAATTGGCTAAGTATTATATAACACATGTAATAGAGATATAATTTAATGAATTATGCAGGTTACGCGTAGTCTTCCAGAACACCTGCTGGGATGGTCTCACCCTCGACAAGGATCCTCGCAGTTCCACATGGTACAGTGGAATGCGAAAAATTGTGCCTTACCCCTATTCCTATGACGAGGCTTGTAATTCCATGGGAACATGCCCCTTCATCATGTTCTTCCCATGTTTTCATTCGCACGCGAACACCCTTGCGTCATCCTTAGCCATCGTTTCCATCTCGTTCGCATGTCTCCTTGTTGGTTTTCCACATGTGGCCCTTTCGCAACACCTGAGCATGCATGCATCTTCGGCACACACCCTACTTTCCGGTTGGTAACATGCTCCACCCAAGACACATGCAACTATACCTGGTTCCGACGGCGTGCCAAGGCGTTGGGCTTCATGGGAGTGGGAGGGCACCTAGCCCAGCTAGCTTGTCTAGGCCGCTCCACCAAGCTTCTTGATTTTCCACCAAGTCTACCCATCCTTTCGCCATTTGATTTTCCACCAATGTTGTCGTGAATCCAACATGTCTCACTCAACTATCATGTTTTCTTCTCGAATCCACATTGTCGTTGGGTCACTTGCAAACCCAAGCGCATGGGTGTGGTGCCACCTAATGTGGGTGCCCACCCCATGTCTTTGCATGCCAACTATATTCATCATGGATGTGTCAATTCATGCCACCAGGCCAGTTTTGGCGACTTGGGAAATCGCAGCTAACTTGCAGATGGTTTTGTAAACAAACATAAGGCACAACTAGTGGAAAGTGTTTTTCACATAATAGATTTCTTATTGTGATACTTTTCCCCATATTTCCAAGATTATTTCCATGCGTCTTGCACATTCTTTTGATGCCTATTAAAATTGGTCAGCATACCAGATGGATGTGAAGAGTGCTTCTAAACATGGGGATTTATAAGAGGAAATCTACATGGAGCAGTCTCCTAGTTTTCTACAGAACTCTTCTCTTGTGTTCATGATTTGACATTCATTGTATGTTCTAGTTAAAAGAGATCCTCAATATTGGTATAGGAAAATGGAATTTGTTGTGTTGGATTCATGGTTTAATCACTATCGTCTTGATCCTACAGCTTACACTCGTAAGCAAGGCTCAAATATTTTGATTCTGGTTTTGTATGTGGATGACTTAATTGTCACGGATGATTCTAGTTTTGTATGTGCATAATTTAGAATGTTCGGGAAGCATTGATGGAACAATTTGATATGATAGAGCTTGGTATTTTTCATTACTTCTTCTTCTGCAGGTTCTTCAATCATCATAAGGGATCTCTATTTTTCAATAGAAGTATTCCCTTCATTGATCTAATATTTATGTGAGAACTTTATCAACAAAAATCTTCAACAATGACCTTTTACTGACAATTATAGTGCATGTGAACATGAGAAATTATCATTGTGCATATTTAAACAAAAGAAACCATAGAACAATGCAATAGAAATTAAAGAACATAAATGAACACCCATGTGATAATGGAGTTCACCAAACTATTCTAGTTAGATATCCAAGACCGCCTCAACTACCAATCCATCCATTAATATGATGAATAAAATGTATAAAGGTTCATTAAATCACAAATGGATTTCACCTACAAGAAGTCTTTACAAACCGCTCATTGTCTGGAATGCATAACAAGTTCTTCTATAAGACCACATTCTCTTGAAGATCCTTCACCTTTTTTATTCAGAACAAGAATGTTGAAGGCCAACACTTGTATCAATACGCAAATTTGTAGATGCTTCTTCTGCACAAAAAATGTCTTTGAAAAGCCAAAATCTCCTTCAATCCCTTCACCTTTTTCCTTCAATCATAGAATGTGTCAAATGCCAACACTTGTATCGGTGCATAGCTATACCTGGTAATGAAACGATCACAAGTTTACAAGGTTCAATCTATTTCATACTTGCCTCATCATGTCCCAAAGAGATTATGAAACTTAGGCAAGTTATAAAGTTTCCAAATAGGCTTTACGCAAGATAACTTCTCTCATAAATATGTGGCTTCAAAGCCCATTTCAACATGGCAACAATCGTCTTCAAGTCATAATAAACTGTGCACAAGTGGTTGACTCCATGGTCTCAAAACCGCTACAACGTAATGTGCACCATAACAATATTGCCAACAAGGATCATACATAGAGCACAATGCTTCTTACTCTCATCATCACTTAAGAGTGGCTAAGAGAACCTTTTACAATATGGAAATGTTCATAGAAATATTCCCATCATAGGATTTAGGAAAAATCATGCCTCTCACAAAAAGTGGCTACAAGCCTTTTACAATCATGGCAGCATCATTTTCAAGTCACAATGTATACAAGTAGAGTGCACTTAGTGGAAGACACCATGGTCTTGATGTCCACTATAAAAAGTGCAAGAACTTCCCTTAATTACCATTATTAACTCTTTATGGAAACGTTACATATTTTATGGATTTCCAATAGTCTATCTAACAACTGTAATGCAAAAACCCATAATAAAGGAATAAGGCAAATAACTCAAAAAGGCATGATAAAAACTCTTTATCAAAATTCTTGACCGATCGTCTATGGCACAGTTGGCCTCGTCGATCCTTGGCCTCCAAAGGTCTCTACCATGATGCCCCGTGGCTTCATCCTCAGTGGATTGCTTACAAAATGGCTCACATTGTAACTTGTGTCATGCCAAAAGACTTGTCTTTACAATGGAATGGTGGTGACATTATATTTAAATAGACAACAAACCATTTTCTAATTCATTCCAACCATAAACGATATTTGGGCATGTTGGTTTCAACAACCAACAAACCATTTGTTACATGGCATAGAGTTGGCATATAAACCCAAGTCCTTAAATATATCCCATGGTTTGTTACAACAAGCCATCGCAAACATATACATGACTTGTTCCACGTGTGGTACATTCCAATGAATGGTTCAAGGCTTATACACCACATGTTGGTTAAAATATCACCATATTCCAACATACCATTTAACTAAGTCATTATGCATTGAAATCATGGCCAAAACCTTTGGCATATAGTTTAACCACCCCAAAAAACTTGACATAGCATATAGTTATTGTAAGGCGGGAGTCTTGGGGTCAAACCCGTGGGATTCGCCTTTTTTAACCACCAAAACACATTAAAACATAAGTATATTATATTTGAATGTCATAACAAGGCTCATACCATGGTGCTTTGACATAAGTGTTGGGTATGGTGCACATGGTTTGCGGGTTCAAAACCCATCGGCTCCCGTTTCTAATTGCCACATGAAACTTTGATAAAGCTTAAATAATATCTTTCAACAGAATAGGCATGTACAACATGTAGGTGGATTGGTGAAGGCGTATGGATAGATTATGGGAGGTCCCGGGATCAAATCCCATAGTACACACATTAACCATTCCAACCAAGTTGCCACATAGTGGGCCCTCATTGGTCCAAATGTGCAATCGATGCCATGGGTTCAAACATGATTGGTCCATGTACTGCCACTTGTGTGCCCAATCAGTTGTATGCCTACCACATGATTGGTCCATGTACTGCCCAATCAGTTGTATGCCTACCATGTGTCTGATTCTGATTGCACCACTTGTATGGCATGTCATCACATAGTTCCATGAGAGCATCATACAAGTCCCGTGTACCCCTTCTAGTGGTGCCAAGTGGCACCCTTTTATTCCCATTTTCCACTCAGTTGTATGCCTACCATGTGTCTGATTCTGATTGCACCACTTGTATGGCATGTCATCACATAGTTCCATGAGAGCATCATACAAGTCCCGTGTACCCCTTCTAGTGGTGCCAAGTGGCACCCTTTTATTCCCATTTTCCACTGTTTTGTTGAGACTTTGCCCAATCAGTTGTATGCCTACCATGTGTCTGATTCTGATTGCACCACTTGTATGGCATGTCATCACATAGTTCCATGAGAGCATCATACAAGTCCCGTGTACCCCTTCTAGTGGTGCCAAGTGGCACCCTTTTATTCCCATTTTCCACTGTTTTGTTGAGACTTCAGAACTTGATATCTCAACCATCCGGATTCCATTTGAGGTGAAACAAATGCCGCCCGAAAGCTCTCACTGAGCTCTTCGTTCTGGTACCACTTTTTTCAGCACTGAATACATTTTAAATTTTGAATTATCCTAGATATTCTTGGATCATTGACTTACTTCGGTGCTTTAGCATGGTTTCAATTGTAGGTCAAAACCTACTCCATTTTATTTAGGTCTTACTATCTCTACTAGATTATCTTGACGATGATTCAATCCATTGTTGTATTGACAATTGGTTGGGGGAATAATATATTTGAATCATACGTGAATCATACACATTATGAGATCTCCTTTGTAATTGGGCTTGTATCTTGGTTCTCTCAAGATCCTCATGCGAGTCACTGGAAGGAAGCTAAGCACATTCTGAGGTACATTTGGGGCACTACGAATTTTGGCATTCAATACACCTTGGGAGCTTCTCATCTTGAGAGTTTTAGTGATTTTGATTGGGATGGTTTTGTTGATGATTGGAAGTCCACTTCTGGGTTTGCTTATTACATTGGGTATGCTCCTATTGCTTGGTATCATAAGAAGCAATCAACAATTGCACTATCTTCTCTAGTAATTGAGTATTGCAATGTTGTTCTTACTAGTCAAAAAGTCATTTAGATTTGACACCTATTGAAAAACTTTGACATTCCACATGATCATCCCACTACTCTTTGATGTGGTAATTAGAGTGCCATACACATCTCTCACAACCCAGTTGAGCATCAAAGAAAAAATCATATTAATATTGACATGCACTTCATTCGACATCCAGAATGGTGTTCTTCGCTTGGAGTACTTGCCTACTGAAGAGCAGGTTCCTAACATCTTCACTACACCTTTGGCATCCCATCATTTTTTCCAGTTATGATCATTGTTTGGGGTGAAGGAAGTTGTCCTCGGGGGTTCATTTTGAGTCCTCCTACCTTCACTTTTTATTTATGATGTATTCTCTTTTTTGGGGAGGAGTTTTTCGTACAAGTCTTTCTCCTTTCTCCACTTATGAGAATTTGTACATGGATAGCTTATGAGACCTAGTTGTCGAAACCCATCTTTGTTTTCCATTTGTTTCTTCCATACATTTAGCTTATAGGGTCTGTTAGTCTCTTTGTTTTCAAATATATCTAATTCCAATATATGACATCTTTTGAGAGTTAAGCTCACTTGGACACTCTCAACGCACAACTATTCTTAGTTATTTATAGTGCTTCCTCATTCCTATAAATTCGAACTCTCTCATGTAGTTTATTTATGGACATGAATAGATCAATTCATCTCTTGTACAAGGTTTTGGCTTTAGAGTTATTCATATACTTATACTTTTATCTTCATTCCTTTTCTTTCCTTGCAAACGACTTACTAAGTATAATCTCTCTCAAACATTTCTAATCATCGACAGCCATCTTTTCAAACATTTAGAATTCTCGATAACCATTCAGTTCAATTTAGATTTATCGCAAACCATCCATTTGAAAACATTTAGAATCGTCAACAACCATGCATTTCAATCACTTTCCATATTAATAACCTAGACCTCAGTCGCCTTCGTGTCACGAAGGAACGATGCATTTTCTCCCCCACTTGTCACTCATTTCACACACAGACAAACGAAAAATCAAAGTAGAATTGACCCGCTTCCCACCTATCACATATCGCCTATCGCCTCCTGTGCCACATTTATTGCAGGGTAGAAGAGAAGTGGATTAGTTCTGACTCACTAATAAAAATCTCTTCAAAGCATCAACAACCATTCATTTTAATATCCTTTTAAAACATTTAGAATCGTCGATAACCACTTACTTCAATTTAGAATCATCTACAACTATTCATTTCAATCTATTTTCAAAACATTTAGAATCGTCAACAACATTCATTTCAATCCCTTTCCATATTAATACCCTAGACCTAGAGATACCTTCAGTTGCGTTCATGCAACGGAGGAATGACGCATTTTCTTCCGGACGTCACTCCTTTCACACACAAACAAACGAAAAATGAAAGCAGAATATTCAGAATGTTTCCATATTAATACCCTAGACCTAGAGATACCTTCAGTTAGCTTTCATGTCACGAAGGAATGATGCTTTTTTTCTCCCACATGTCACTCCCTTCACACCATCGTAACGAAAAATCAAAATAGAATAGATCCGCTTCTAATCCATCACATATCGCCTGTCGCCTCCTTTGCCACAATTATTTCAGGCTAGTAGAGAAGTCAATTATTAAGACTGTAATAAAAATCTCTTCAAAAACATTTTGAATCATCAACAACCATTCATTTTTCTCTCTTTTCATAACATTTAGAATCGTCGATAACCATTCACTTCAATTTAGAATCGTCAACAACCATCCATTTCAATCTATTTCCATATTAATACCCTGGACCTGGAGATACCTTCCGTTTCCTTCATGTCCCCAATGAATGATGCATTTTCTTCCCCACGTGTCACTCCTTTCACACACACAAACGAAAAATCAAAGTAGAATAGACCCGCTTCATATGCATCCCATATCGCCTATAGCCTCCCGTACCACACTTTTCTAACGGTAGCAGATAATTGGATTAGTTCTGACTGTGTGATAACGAGACATTTTCGTCATTTCATTTGCTTTGTTTACGCTATTGAGCATACACGGTCTGGGGTGAGAGAGGGAGCTCTCACTACTTGCCTTTTTATGGAGAAAAACAATCACATATATATAGCGAGCAACCACCATGAAATAAACTCCTACTAGAGTGGATCTCAAACTAGTCACATACCAAATTTAATTAAGCAGCACAATAACTCAATAACCACACTCTAATTTTGACGTTATTCCAACATTCCCCTTTAATGGACAAATGGATTTTCTACAACGCCTATCTTGTTTCTAACTAGGCTTCAAAATGGATGTTGGATTTTCTACAACACCTATCTTGTTTCTCACTAGGCTTCAAAATGGATCTTTCCAATAGGCTTAGTAAATATATCGGCTAAATTATCTTTTGTATTAAAATAAATCAAATCAATTTCCTTTGATTCAATCTTTTCTCTCACAAAGTGGTGTTGTAGCTCTATGTGTTTTGTTCTTGCATGAAACATTGGGTTATGTGCCAACTTGATAGCACTTTGATTATCATAGTTGATTCATGTTGATCCTTTTTGCTTTTCTGCAACATCTTCAAGAATCCGTCTCAACCAAACTACTTCATAGGTTGCACTCGACAAGGATTTGCACTAAGCTTTTGTAGATGATAATGAAACAATTGGTTGTTTCTTGCTGCTACATGAGACGACCCTTGATCCAATGCTGAAAACATATCCTGAGGTAGACCTTCTATCATCAGGATTTCCATCCCAATCTGAATCAGAAAGACCAACGAACTCAACATCAGATTCATCAATATACATAATACCAAAATCCATTGTTCCATTCAAGTATCAGAGGACTCTCTTTGCATCTTTCCAATGGATTTCACAAGGCTTAGCCATCAACTGACCAAGGATACTGACTGAATAGGTTATGTTTGGTCTGGTAGTCCCCGTATAGTTCAAACTTCCTAGCAGTGCTAATCCATCAGAATTTTTCTGCAACAACACAACAACAATTGTTTCTTCTGATGCAAATGAAAATATTGCAAAATCTTTAGTGTAATCTAGAGCTATCAACACAGGTGCTTCTACAAGTGCTTGCTTGATTTTTTTCAAATGATTGTTTAGCTTGCTAAGACCATCTTACCTCCCTGTCCTTCTTGAGCATATTAGTAATATACTTAATAGTTTCAGCAAAGTTAGGGATAAACCACCTCAAAAAATTGTTTTTTCCTATGAAAGACTGAATTTCTTTTTTATTTCTAGGAATAGCAATCTTTAAAATAGCTTTCACTCTCTCCGGGTCTATTTTAATCCCATCTACAAAAACTATGTGACCCAATAACTTACCTTCTGTCATAGCAAAGTGAGGCTTTTTTGGGTTCAATGACAGCGCAAATCTTCTGCATTTCATGAAAGTTTGCTTTAGATGTTTCAAATGCTCTTCATCAAATTTGGAAAAGACTGTGATATCATCTTGATAAATGACCACAAATTTTTCATTCTCACCTACGAAGCCTATGTCCATTTCCCTCCTAAACGTGGCACCTGCATTCATTAACCCAAAAGGCATTTTGTCATACATGAATGTACCCCAGGGGATTGTAAAAGTTGTTTTCTCTCTATCCTCTAGCTGAATTGCAATCTGGTTATAACCAGAGAAACTGTCAATCATTGAAATTCTCTCTGCACCTGCCACTCTCTGCAAGATTTGATCTATCTTAGACAGTGAATAGTTATCTTTGAGGTAGGATCTGTTTAAATTACGAAAATCCACACATAACCTTATTTCTCCATTTTTCTTGCGTACTGGGACAAGATTAGCTACCCAAGACGAATACTTGAGAGGAACTATGATTTTGGCATCCAGTAACTTTTTTACTTCTTTCTCAATGACTGGTAAAAGTGTTGGATTAAGCCTTCTAAGTTTTTGTTTAAAAGGCTTAGTATTAGGCTTCAATGGGATCTTATGCTGGATAACATGAGTGTCATAGGTTTTAAGATCCTCATATGACCATGCAAAAATATCTATGAATATCTTCAACAAGGTGATGTATTTGTTTCTCTATTTTTCTGACAGTCTCTTAGATATCTTAACCATCCTTGGTTCTGCTGCAAACCCAATATTACAGCTTATGACATCTTCTTCAGTAGTCTACAAATTATTTTTCAACAATGTGTCATTCTTTGAAAATAGCCTCTCCAATGGAACTAATCCCTTAGGGATGAAATTGCTTTTTAAATCAAGAATTTTTTTATCAACAATTGAATGTTTTGCAGGGGTAGAGAAATCAACCAGATTTACATCTTCATCTAAATCAACCTGGTCATCTGCAAATTCTTCAGTTAATTCTAAAAATTATTTTATTTCCTGCTCATCTTGGAACACCCTCCAATGTTTAATATCATCTGGGACTGCTGGTCTATACCTCACATCAATGGGATATTTCAAGTGTGTCACTTTTCGAATTCTGAAATAAGCTACTGCTAATGCGAGTGAATCTGCAGTCTGATTACAATCTCTTATAATATATGTTATGTTGAAAGCACAAAAAAAATTATCAATCATATCCCAGACTTCATTTCTGTAAACTTTCAATAATGACTGCTTTACCTGATAAATACTCTTAACTTGCTGAATTACCAATTCGGAGTCGCCAAACACTACAAGACTTTGAATATTCATATCTTTTGCAGCTCTCAATCCAAGGATTAGTGCCTCATACTCAACAGTATTATTTGTAGTTTGGAATTCCAATTTATACATTAATGAAATCATCTCACCTCCAGGAGAAATTAACAACACACCAGCCCCTGCTCCATCCTTATTTGATGATCCATCAAAATACATCTGCCAAATTCCTTCATGTTCTTCTGTGTTGCACTAAACTTAAATATCTTTATTAACTTGCAAAACCCCTGCAGCATCATCATTTACCTGTAACATGCATAAACCCATATCCTCTTATATTGTATAAATAGGATGATTTGTAGGATTTCTGTCATCACTTACCAGGAATGCCAATTGCACCTCTCTATATAATCTTCTATATTCACCTCCAAATATAGGAATTGAAGCATATGATAGATCCATTTGCAGAGTGCCACCTATCTTTTTATCCCATGACCTTGACAACAACATGCCAAACTTAAGATAAATATCAGCTACTACTACATCCATAAGAATACTTTTCATGGGTAACTAGGCAAGGTTGACTACAAGATCTTTTATGACTCCTAAACATTTGACAGCTCGAGAATCAAAAGCATATAAGTCATGATAGGGTTTTGTGACAGATAATCCTAGGGCTTCCATAACTTCCTTTGGCATAAGATTGTGTGAAGCACCTGAATCCAAAAGACAATTATGCAACATCTGGTCATGTATGGTAAGTGTGATATAGAATGGTGGGGGATAATAGGATTTTATATCTGACTGGTCATAAGCTTTTGAACCAATGATAATGGTGGGATCCTTCTCCTAGAAGTTTATCACATCTTCTGAGGCATGAACAGGTGATGAGTTCAAAATTTTCATGGCAGGTTCTCTATAAGATCTGCTCCTTATCAATTCAGTTAAAGGGATGGGGATCTTGATTTTATTTATCTCATGCTCCAAATCAAAACCAAGCATATTACCTACTTCTGCTGATTTAACAATCTTGCTTTTATCTTTCTATGGTTCTTGTTGTTCTCTGGTAGGAAATACTTCCTTGGTGGGCACAATTTTAACCTTCTTCTTAAAGGGTATAGCCTATTTTACTCCTAACGTGAGTCCATATGATTTCTGCTGCTCTTGCTGACAAATTTCATATTACTGCTCATTAAGGATTTTTTTTTATAATCAAGCTCTTCTACAGCATAATAATCATCCTTAGTCACAAAATTAGAAGAAGATACCTCATCCAACTGATTAATATCATGCTCTAAATCTTCAATTTCTTCTACTGTTGTTAAATAAGGATCATCATCTCTTATCAAATTATCCTAAAAAGGTGGTTGAATCTTCTGATCTTCATTTTCTCTCCTCTCCCTTTGAATGTCATTGTTTCTTCTTTCTTTGGGAATGAATCTAGGAGGATAAGGGCACCTAAACTGGTTTTGGTTTCTGTTGTCATTATCCTGAGCAGGTCTATTTTGATTTTTCTTTTCCATCTCCATTCTCTCAATCTTTGCAGACAAATCCTTTATGGTTTTATGCATTTCATCATATTTTATATCTGAAACCTTTGTAAAAGAAGAAGAAGGTAACATCTCCTTTTTACCCTTTCGATCCATCCTTTGACCTTCATCTTCTTCTTTGAGTTTGTTTGATGCCAAAATATTGGATTCAACCTCTAAGGTTGCATCCTGCATGTTCATCAGAGACACTGCTTTTCTCTCCCTCAGCCACAAGGAAAATTGATAATCAAAAGCATTGGCATAAGTCAATTTTGCTGCAGGTTCAGTGGGTTTAATCTCTATGGGAATCTTGTTATACATTTTATTAAACCTTTTGGAAAAATTTGCAACTGCTTCATCAGGCTTTCTTTTCAATGCTGTGAATTCTATGTAATAGTAGAGATAATCTTTTGTATCTCCCCATTCTCTGATAAACACATGGTGTAACTCCTCCAAACCATCTATAGAATTCTCTGGTAATTCCCTGAACCATTTTCTAACATCTCCATCTAGACTCTGAACGAACATTCTCATCCAAACATCTCTAGCTTCAATGTTGTAGTTATCAGCATAGCTACAAAACTTATCCCAGTGTTCTTCAGCAGTTCTTCCACCCTGACCATCAAACCTAGGAAAATATTTCTGGTAATCACCTCCAGGGAAAGGGTTTAAGGGTCGAGGCATAACCAATGGAGCATATCTAGCTGCTACCATACGGTCCATCATATCAGGGGGTTGGCCAGCTATTTTTAATGAATGAGAAATCTATGGGACAAATGGCTGATTCTGTGGAGATGGTGGTTTAGTATGAGGAGGGGAAGGTACTTCAATTTTCAATTGGCCAATGAAAATCCTACTTGTAAGAGGTATCTCAGGTTCTGTTAAAGATTTCAAGGTAAACACTTCCTCAGGAGTATGCTTATGTTCTACAGATAGGGGATTTGAATAAACATTAAAATCACCAACCTGTGTTGGATTTAGCTCATCAATTTTAGGAATACAAACTGATAAATCCAATTTATTTTCTTCTTGGTTGTTCACAAGGTCTAAAGAGGAAGATCCTAGATCTATATCAATAATGGAAAGCTGAGGATCACTGGACGATGGATAATTTAACTTTCTTCTAGTCTCCCTTATAATCTTTTATGGATCAAAAACGCCTGTATGTAGAGGAGATGAAGGATTTCCTCTCGTACCAATCGGCTTTGAAGCCACTGTAACTTTCTAACTATCAGGTGAATGTAGTCTATAAACAAATGTACTGATCTTGTCACCTCTTAAAATCAGCTATAAATATGTCGAACACCGAGGGAAGATATACTTTGGTTTCTCCGTCCCCGGCAACGATGCCAAAAGATGTTATCCCTAAAGTTGAACCTAGACTACGGGGGTTCAATCTTAAGGAAATCTTAGATGGTAGATATCAGACATCTACACAGTAATTTTAGGTAATTCTGGTGGTAAATGAAGCTATGACTTATGTTGGATGATCAGAAACAGAAGACCGGGATAATATAAAATTTCAATTAACAGAATAGAAACAGAAAATGACTGTGATCATAAACATATAAATGTTAAGAGCTTCAAATTTCATTTTATAATTGGGGCATAGTTGTATACTAGTCAAGAGAATCGCAACATGAAATTGAGACCATGAATTGACAAAATAATGGCAGTATATACTTCATAGATTAAAATAAAACAGGCTCAAAGATTATACTTTACTTCAAAAACAACCAATTCTGGAACATATTAACATAAGAAATTTCATACATGCCTGTACAGAAAACTTCTAAGACCGACCTTCCATCATGTCGTTCAAGTTCCAACCCCGCTGTTGGGTTCCAATCCACTGGTGTAAATTAGACCTTAAGTTTATGTCAATATGGAGTTTGTAAGACTTAGAGGCATATCCCAAATATAGAGACTTGGAGCTAGACTTAACTGGAAATTCAGTTTACTTGTGAAATAAATCTATTGAATGATAGAATGTTATAACTTTGAAATGCAAAACCTCCCTTATAGAAGCAACTTCATTTGATCTCTTAGTTTAATCAGCAATTCATATATGAAATATTCTGAGATTAAAATGTTGAACCTAAATCCTAAAAATGAATCACAATACAATGCCTAATATCTCATTGTTGAAAGCAGATAATCATTGATTTCCTTTACAAGAAGACAATTTGCAATGTGTAACTATATTTAGCAGTTCGATATCAAATAAGCAATGCAATTGAAATCACTCCTACAACGTTTAACCATTTAGCTAAAAGAGCTCATAACCCTATTCATATAATCTAACTTGTTCTGCAATGTATGAGTAATTAATAAAGAAAATCGACTTCTACAGGTTTCAACTAAAACATACCACATGCAATGATGCAGAAATATGTGTGCAGGCTTGGCAAAGGGGTCCCTCCAATGCTTTGCTTACACACACAAAGAAAATCACATAACTCTAAAACTCAATCGCATTCACCATATAGAAATGGACATACACAGTAATTTATCGAATCCTCAGTCTTTATTTCAAAATCATATGTCTATTATCCAAGAAGTTTTTCCTCTATCAAATCAAATACTTATACAATTCTTTTAAAAATTGAAATGCTACAAATCTGGGAGACTCATAATGATATGCTCCTAATATCTCTCTCGACCCTCAAAATCCTCCATCAGATCCATCAAAATAGGCAAAATCAAAACTGTCATGTTTTCATGCTAAGTGGCAGCACAGGTGGTCATCTTTGACTGACATTGACTCGACACCTGTGAAAGCCATATCATAGGTTCGTTAGAAATTTAACCATCCTTGGACATCGAGGATCTCCCCCCTATCTCTTAGTTTGTGCTCAACTGGCCTGCAAGTATCCAACCTAGTAGAAATTACGAGAAGTTAGCACATTCTATAATTTTGAATAAAACCTTAATTTAAATGCCTTAAAAATCTCATAATTCAATTTATTAAGAAGCAACGACATTTATACCTTTGACCAAAGTTTTGTGGATGACATTAAGGTTTAATGGATGAAGTATGAAGGTTTATGGAGAAAACTGGAAGGTATTTAGATGGCAAAATAGGTGAAAATGGTGCCCAACATCTCCCCCAAGAGGAAGTTGTTGCATGTCCTCATGCACAAAAAGTATTTCCAAAAATTTGACCTTGCTTATATCATGAACAAAATTTTGTTGCTGAACCTCTGCTTCTAATCCTCTGATGTACCCCCTGTCTGAGATGATGCATTTGTAGAAGTTCGAGATGCATAAAGGACTTTCAGTTTTTCATACTTGGTTTTGTAAGTCTTCTTTTGTTTATGCCATTTATATGCATGCTTGGAGATTCGTGCCCTTTGAACTTTAAGCTTCCTGTTCTTTTCTTTTAACTTTTCATTCCTCAGTTCTAATTCTCTTACTTCTAGTTTCAACTTCTTAATCTTTTTACTGATTTTGGAAGTTTTCTTCTTTTCCATCTTCATTGAAGGCTGCTCAGAATTAGTGTCCATCCACAATTCTTCATTCTCTTGCACTGAATCTCCCTTCTTTTCTTTTTCTATAGTTTGTTGCTCCAAGAAAGGAGAAGCTTGATCATCTGAAATTTCCTGTCCTAGATGCTTTTTCTCTTCTTTTTCTTGCTGATCAAAGAAAAGATTAATTTTTTTAGTCTGCTTTATCACTTCATCTGAAATCTTTTCAGTTTCTTGGGTATCTTTTTCTTCATGGACTTGCCCTATCTCACCTGTTGGACTTTCTTCTTGACTTTCCAAGGATTGTATGTATTCATACTGTTTTTGCTGGCTTTCATCATCTTCTTCTAGTGCTAACTTAGTTCGAGTTTGCTGATGTTTCCTTGGCTTCTTCTCATGAGTGGTGAAGATTTGATCTTGCTTTTGGAACTTTCTTTCTTCTTTCATCATGCTCCTAGTTCTTATTCTTCTCTGAGGCTGTTTTGAGCTTGCTGCCTCAGAGTTATCTTCATCATCAGTGATCATCAACACCTCTTTTTTTTTCTTTTTCCCCTTAAGCAGTTTTGATTTTGTTGCTGTAGGGTTCTGTTCTTCATCCTTGGGGTATGTTATCATCAACAGTTTGTCTTCTTTCAAGCTTTCTTCAGGCAGCTCTTCAAACTGATTATGAATTATAAATTCTTGCCATGTCAAGTTTTGCTTCTATAACTCATACGTGATGATTATTTTGATGAGCCCACAATGGAAAAGGCTTGTTAGCTTATCTTTTTCACGCTTTTGAACAGCCTTAGCCATCTTGGAAAGGATTTGTAATAGAAAATGGGGCATGTTAATCTCACAATCACCCCTCAGATGTTGCAATATCTTGATGTGATAAAGATATACAATGCTAAATCTCCCTTCACAGGTGATGAATCTTTGGATGATATATACTATTTCATCCAAAGGATGAACCAACCAACTCCTTGGTACTCCCTTCTTCCATTTCACTGAACCTACCCTTGACCTGCATAGAAAGGGTGTCCATGCCTTCTCCTTGAATTGTTTTGTTTTAAAGAATCTCTCTCCTTTCTGTGCTAAGTCAATGATCTGTGCCAAAATATCTTCAGATAGTTTGAAATTCAAATTTCCTACTATAGCGCTATCTCCATCAAATGAGCCAGCAAAGGCTAGGCTAACATTGTCATTGTGCCCATCAAACTTTTCCAAAAATGACACCCACTGCTTCCTCTAAAAATTTCCATACATTTCTCATGAATAACAATGGGATCGAATTTCTTTGGTTCCAACCTAGATACCATTTTGCAATTTTAACAGGAAAAGAAGTATGAAGTAGAAAACCCTAGCTTTGCAATCGGTTCTGTAAATGTTTTCCTATTTCAAAATGGTCCTCTGAAACTTGGAATGCTATTGATCTTGCAAATTCTTTTGGCAAAAGTTTCGAGTTTTACCTTTCCTCAGGCGTTTTTACTTCACAATTTTTCATATGCCTATGCATCCTTCAGAAAACAGTGCCCACACCCTTCCTCTGTGATACACACCTTCTTTTCCCTCACTGTGAAGTATTATCCCTATACACTTTTGCAATGTACAACAATCGGGTCTGCAGGTGGAAGAGTGATGTTTGGGAAATCGTCAAAGCAGAATGACCATTCTGATATACAATCCCAGTGTCATAAAACTTGCCGTGCGACTTTCTATGCACATGAATATTTTCGTGGGAGCATACAACTATGATTCCCACGTCTTTTGCAATAATTATCTGAACATGCCACCTGATTCAATGCTAACCTACCACTTAACCAATGTTCTATGATCCATCTTATATATTCCATATATATTTTTTAACTTAATGCATAATGCACTAGTATCTTTGTCCTGGAGTATATAAATTAAAACATAAAAACATTTGAATTCCATTGTTTTTGAAAAAAAAACATTTCTCTTCCTGTAGAATGTAGTTTTAGGTTTTGATCAATTGAAAATTTGCTTCTGAGATTGATTCTGACCACCATTTTGACACCTAGGGTAGGATAATGAGAAGTGAATGGGATGCTGGCATGGATTGTGAAGGTGATAGAGTAGACAGTCAATATTATGAGGATAGGTAGATATGTCATTACTTAAAAACAAAGAATCATGCAACTTTTAAAGCATAAAAATTAAAATCCTTACAGACTTTGCATGATATCCCTTTGCGTTGTTCTTTCCGTTTGATGTAGCTTGTCTGCTTGCCTATTGAGAAGAAAATTTGCAATTTGTTTCTGGTTCACACATGTCCTTCTGATGTCTTCTCTTAAAAATGTCTGCCATCTCAGGTCCTTGTGTGAAAATTTCAATAGAAATGTGCTTCTTTTCAGGTCCCTTCTACTGTCTTCTGATGCAATGTCTCAGATTCCTTCTGCAAGATTGGAAGTCAGGTCCCTCTGCTAGGATTTAGATCTGTGAAATAAAGCTTCATGCCGAAATGAAATTCTAGCATTTGGAGAAGGCTTGGAGGGTTTAAAAAAAAATAGAAGCTTATCCTGAAATGCTTATCCCTCGCAGGCCTTTTTATTGACTTGTCCTCAAGTCAAACAAAAGTTTTATTTTGCTGATAGAAACTAAAGAAAAACTGCTTATGAGCTATGAAAGAACTAATGCTGGAAAGTGAAAATGTTTTTGTGAATTTTCAATGGCCAAGTAAACTTCGTTTTCCAAGGAAAAAGCGAGTTTATGTTGTGCCAGTTGCCTAGTTTTCACAACTAAACTCCATCTTTTGTTTTTTTGTTTTTTTGTTATTTATTTATTTATTTATATATATATATATATATATATATTTTAATCAGAAAATGTCTAAGAAGAAAGTGAAGGAGAAACACCAGTGTGTTTATCCAGCACTTCCATCTCCCTTTCCTGTGAAATCTGTTGTATGAAATCTTCTTTGTTGATAGGCTTGGTATAGAGTTTTAGCCGATGGCCATTGAACACAAATGTATGTACTTCATCATCGATTGTTTGGAGTTTGACTAAGCCATTGTCATATACCTTTGCAATCTCATATGGACCAAGCCAATGAGTTGTGAACTTGGCTTTGAAGTCTTTGAATTTTGAATCAAACAATAAGGCCCAGTCACCGATGTGAAATTATTTCTTTTTGATAAACTTGTCATGCCATTGGGCTCTCTGTTGTTGTACCAAAATATTGTGTTCTATTGCAACCTGTCGCATCTCATCTAATTGATTCAATTGTAGTATCCTTTCTTGATGTGCTTCAGAAACATTCATCCCCAAATCTAATGCTAACTTAAAGGTATGAATTTGAAATTCTATCGGCAACAGGACCTGCTTACCATAAACTAACTGATAGGGTGGAAAACCAATACTGTTTTTCCAAGTGATTCTATATGCCCATAAAGCTTCAGTAAGCTTAGCTAACCAATCCTTTCTATGCATCTGGACAATTTTGGTGATGATTCCTTCCAAAGTTTTGCTTGTAGACTCCACTTGGCCATTGGCTTGTGGATGGTAAGGTGTAGATTTTCTGTGCTTGATCTTGTACTTTGCTACTATCTCCTACACTAGTTTAGAAGTAAACTGTGCACCCTGATCAGTGACAATCTCTCTAGGAACCCCAAATCTGACACATATCTCTTCAAAAGGAAAGTTTACCATTGTTTGTTCTGTGGCTCTTGGTAGTGGTTTGGCTTCCACCCACTTTGTAACATAGTCGGTACATACTAAAATGTACTTCTTTCCTTGTGATGGTGGATTGATCGGACCAATGAAATCAAGAGCCCATTTTTCAAATGGTTCTATGAGGATTTGTGGTTGGAGTGGCATTTCATCAGATCGTACTGGTCGTCCCATCCGTTGACAAGTATCACAGCTCCTAACATACTTCTTAGAATCCTTGAAAATAGAAGGCCAGTAATACCCCAAATTGAGTATCTTATATGCTGTTCTTTTCTCTGCAAAATGGCCACCACACGGTTCATCATGAAATGCTTTCAAAATATCTAAAACTTCATCTTGTCGTACACATCTCCTAATAATTAGATCATATCCTGTGTAAAAGAGATCACCATTGACCCATATGTGTCTAGCACTTTGTTTAATAATCTTTTTCTTTTCTTTGGATGACATAGATGGAGGTAGATGTCCTGATGATAAATAGTTGGTGATATCAGCATACCAAGGAGTGATAACAGAAATTGCAAACAACTGTTCATCAGGGAAACTATCTAAAATAGGAACAACCTCACTAGAATTGTGTAAGCAAGACAGGAAATCTGCCACTTGATTTTCTTGTGCAGGCCGATCTAAAATAGTGATTTTGAATTCCTGCATTAATAGTAACCATCTGGTTATCCTGCCATTAGTAATAGACTTATTCATCAAATATCGTAAAGCGGATTGATCTGTGTCGACAAAAATTTCGTAGCCAGTAATTTAATGACGGAATTTGTTCACAGCATGAACTACTGCCAACATCTCCTTTTCAGTGACTATATGATTCAATTATGTAGGTGTTAGATTTTTGCTGATAAAATAAATAGCATAAGTCATGGTATGCTCTTTTTGTCCCAAAGAGGCTCCTATTGCAGTATTGGATGCATCAGTAGAAATATGGAAGGGCAATGTCCAATTTGATCCCCTTAAAATGGGAGCAGTTGAGAGCTTCTCTTTAAGTGTCTAAAATGCAGATTGACAGTTAGTATCCCATTTGAAATGGACATTATTTAAACAATGGTAGAGCTATCTTACTGAAATTTTCAATAAATCTACAATAATAGCCTGCATACCCTAGAAAGCTTCTCACATCTGTTTGAGTTGTTGGTTCAGATAGATTTACAATGATTTGAATTTTAGCAGGATCTACTTTTATTCCAGATGAAGAAATGTGATGTCCTAAAACTATCCCTTCAGTCATCATCATAAAACACTTTTCATTGCTAAGGGAAAGATTTGATTCAACACACCTTTTTAAAATTTTCTCTAAGTTTGCTAAGGAATCCTCAAAGGCATTTCCATGCACAAAAAAATCGTCCATATAGACTTCAACACATTCATGAATTAGATCTACAAAAATGGCCAAGACTGCTCTCTAAAAGGTAGCCGGGGAGTTACATAAGCCAAAAGGTAAAACCTTGTAGGCATATGTGCCCCAAGGACATGTAAAATAGTTTTGTCTTGGTCCTCTTTTGCAATGCTAATTTGATTATACCCGCTGAAACCATCTAGAAATGAAAAATATTTCTTCCCAGCTAGGGCATCTAGCACTTGATCAATAAATGGCAATGGGAAATAATCTTTTAGTGTTGACTTGTTTAACTCTCTGTAATCTACACATATCCACCATTTGCCATTTTTCTTAGGAAAAACAACTAAGAGAGAAACCCATTGGATGTCAGAGATAGGGTAGATAAATCCTACCTTTAATGACTTCTGCAATTCTTCCTTAACTATCTCTTTTCGTATGGGGTTCATTCTAAGTTGAGGTTGTCTGAGAGGTCTGATTTTATCATCTGTGTAAGTGTGGTGAGTGCATGTTTCGTGATGAATGCCTGGCATGTCAGTGTATTCCCAAGCAAATGCATGGGAATATTTATTCAGTAAGGCAATCAACTGTTCTTCCTGTGATGTGGTAAGATGTGCACTGATATTCAAGTGTTTTCCTGGACTAATTTAAACTGTTTTGCTTTGGACATCAGTGATTGAATGAACATTAAAAATATCATGAAGTGCTAATGCTAAAGAATGTACTGTGCAATTTTCCTGAAAATTATATCCCAAAACTTGATCTGCGATAGCATACTGCATGTCTCTTAATTCCTCATAAATATCAGGTTCAACAATGAAGTAATCTAGCAAATCCTCGTTGTTTTCTTCTTGAAAATCAAAGAACTGATTGATACATAGGTCAGGCTGAATTACTTCTTCTTCCTATTCTTTGGTCTCATTAATCCATGATAACTGATCTAATACAGAAGGTCGTTGGGCAGAAGCATAAATTGTGATTTGTTTTCTCTCTGTCCCATGTGAAATGAGCATACTTCCTGACCTACACCCTATAAAAGCATCAACTGTTGCCAACCAGGGTCTGCCAAGAATCAATGGATGCCCTCCTAAATTAGACTTTGGTTGTAGCACTATGAAATCTACAGGATACTCCCAGGAATCTAAAGAAACGATGATATCTTCTAAAATCCCTTCAGGTGTGATTTTAGACCTGTCAGCTAGTTCTAAAACTGTAGTGGTTGGTCTGATATTTTTCAAGTGAAGATATTCCATTGTCTCTAGTGTCATGACATTGATAGCAGCACCTAAGTCAATCAGTGTTTTTGGAATTGAAAAATTGTTGAGAGTTATTGTGACCATTGGGATTCCTAGATCAACATATTTCTCAATAAAAACAGTGTTAGACATTAATCCTGCTAATTTTCCTACCACATGAATTTTTGGTGGATCCTTCCTTCTCTTATTGATACATAATTCCCCAACTACTTTCGTATAGATTGGAATATCCTTATAGCCTGCAGTAGGGGAATTTTGACACATACGTTGGTTAACTCATTCAAAACATCAAAATCATGTAGGGAAATTGAAAGTTTTTCCTTGACCAACCTCTCTGGAAAGGGAGGTATGTGAGGTACTAATGTTTTCCCTTTTTTACTGTGATTTTCTGATTGTGACTTTTCTATATTTGATTTTTTTGGAGTTTTCTCATTTTCTGCTTGTTCTTCTAAAATAACATGAGATTCTTTTTGTAAAGTTTTTCTAGATGTTAAGTTGATATTTTGAAGTGGGAGGATTGAGTAGGGGAGTGCCATTCCTTCATCAACATTATACATGGGTTTATCCATTTTATTATTCAGATTTGGTATTGGTTGGGATGGCAATTGTGTTGGTCAAGGTGGAGGCTGGTTGGATGGCAATTGAAGCTGTTGAGGTTGTTGGCCTAGTTGGGGAGCAATATTGGGTTGTTGGAAAAATGGGGCTTGATTCTACTGGTATTGGGGATATGCAAAAGGTTGTTGATAGGGATGTGGATAGGCCTGTTGATATGTCTGGTTACCATGAGTATACCCTCACCAATTTGGAGTAGGTTGGGCTTGTTGTTGTTGTTGAGGAGACTAAGTTTTCCAGGGCATGGGTGCACTCCATGAATTTTGAACAGGAGTTTGATCATTTGAATGAAACTGCTACATAGGATCTTGAGACATACCTGAAAAACGTGGCTGCCAAGGTCTTCGTTGTCCCATAAAATAGAGAGGCTCCATGCTTTGATTCTCCTCCATTCAGGATGCCTGCAATTCTTTCAATCTGGGGCAATCATCAGTTTTATGATTTTCAGTACATAAGCCACAAATTTGAACAGTATTTAGAGGGCATTCTTTTAACGAATGTTTCTTTCTACATATAGGGCAGAAAAAAGACAGGGCTTGATCTTGTTGGTCTTGTTGTTCTTGTCTTTTCTTGGTTTTTGATGTTTCGACCTGTGTTCCCAAGGTACTCAATAAATTAGTCTTAAAATCTTCTAACAAGTTCCCAGGTTCAGCTCTGGATATGCCACTGGTTGCAGATTTTGTTACTTTGGAAGTTACATCCCTCTTCCCATTTTTGGCCTTTCGCCTTGAATACTTTTGACATAAGTCTTGAATCTCATCAAAGTGTAAGTAGGAGATGTCACCTTTGCCCATAACATTCAAAATATCAAGGTATTCTTCTCTTATTCCTTTCAAATAGATTGTCCGAATGATCTCAGGTGTCAAGGAATTATATTTGGATTTCTGCAATTTGTATGAGAATCTTTCTAGATACTCTTCCAAGCTTTCATCTAAAATCTTTTCAGTTTCTTGGGTATCTTTTTCTTCATGGACTTGCCCTATCTCACCTGTTGGACTTTCTTCTTGACTTTCCAAGGATTGTATGTATTCATACTATTTTTGTTGGCTTTCATCATCCTCTTCTAGTGCTGACTTATTTCGAGCTTGCTGATGTTTCCTTGGCTTCTTCACATGAGTGGTGAAGATTTGATCTTGCTTTTGGAACTTTCTTTGTTCTTTCATCATGCTCCTGGTTCTTATTCTTCTCTGAGGCTATTTTGAGCTTGCTGCCTCAGAGTTATCTTCAGCATCGGTGATCATCAACACCTCTTTTGTTTCTTTTTCCCCTTAAGTAGTTTTGAGTTTGTTGCTTCAGGATTCTGTTCTTCATCCTTGGGATATGTTATCATCAACAGTTTGTCTTCTTTCAAGCTTTCTTCAGGAAGCTCTTCAAACTGATTATGAATTATAAATTCTTTCCATGTCAAGTTTTGCTTCTGTAACTCATATGTGATGATTATTTTGATGAGCCCACAATGGAAAAGGCTTGTTAGCTTATCTTTTTCATGCTTTTGAACAACCCTAGCCATCTTGGAAAGGCTTTGTAATAGAAAATGGGGCATGTTAATCTCACAATCACCCCTCAGATGCTTCAATATCTTGACGTGATAAAGATATACAATGCTAAATCTCCCTTCACAGGTGGTGAATCTTTGGATGATATATACTATTTCATCCCAGGGCTTTTCAGTTTCTTGGGTATCTTTTTCTTCATGGACTTGCCCTATCTCACCTGTTGGACTTTCTTCTTGACTTTCCAAGGATTGTATGTATTCATACTGTTTTTATTGGCTTTCATCATCCTCTTCTAGTGCTGACTTATTTCGAGCTTGCTAATGTTTCCTTGGCTTCTTTTCATGAGTGGTGAAGATTTGATCTTGCTTTTGGAACTTTCTTTCTTCTTTCATCATGCTCCTGGTTCGTATTCTTCTCTGAGGTTGTTTTGAGCTTCCTGCCTCAGACTTATCTTCATCATCTATGATCATCAACACCTCTTTTTTTTTCTTTTTCCCATTAAGCAGTTTTGAGTTTGTTGCTTCAGGGTTCTATTCTTCATCCTTGGGGTATGTTATCATCAACAGTTTGTCTTCTTTCAAGATTTCTTCAGGAAGCTCTTCAAACTGATTATGAATTATAAATTCTTGCCATGTCAAGTTTTGCTTTTGTAACTCATATGTGATGATTATTTTGATGAGCCCACAATGGAAAAAGCTTGTTAGCTTATCTTTTTCACGCTTTTGAACAACCTTAGCCATCTTGGAAAGGATTTGTAATATAAAATGGGGCATGTTAATCTCATAATCACCCCTCAAATGCTGCAATATCTTGATGTGATAAATATATACAATGCTAAATGTCCCTTCACAGGTGATGAATCTTTGGATGATATATATTGTCTTGTTTTCATGCTAAGTGGCAGCATAGGTGGTCGTCTTTGACCGGCATTGACTCGACCCCTGTGAAAGCCATATCATAGGTTTGTTAGAAATTTAACCATCCTTGGACATTGAGGACCTTCCCCCCATCTCTCAGTTTGTGCTCAGCTGGCCTGCAAGTATCCAACCTAGGAGAAATTACGGGAAGTTAGCACATTATGTAATTTTGTATAAAATCTTAATTTAAATGCCTTAAAAATCTCATAATTCAATTTATTAAGAAGCAACGACATGTATACCTTTGACCAAAGTTTTGTGGATGAAATTAAGGTTTTATGGATCAAGTATGAAGGTTTATGGAGAAAACGGGAAGGTATTTAGATGGTAAAATAGGTGAAAAATGGTGCCCAACACCTGACTATTTCATTTCTATCTCATATATATATACAAAATTTGTTCAAAATGAAACAGTTAATAGATCCTAT
Organism: Larix kaempferi; assembly: GCA_027924585.1. Classification (NCBI taxonomy): domain Eukaryota; kingdom Viridiplantae; phylum Streptophyta; class Pinopsida; order Pinales; family Pinaceae; genus Larix; species Larix kaempferi. Next base: position 3,688,484 of record BSBM01000310.1, on the reverse strand, counting down.
TCTATTGGATCTAATTCCTTCAAAAATGGAACAGAGTTTGAACTTTAGACTCTTGACCCCTTAACATAAGTGAATTAAAACACAACAACTTGCCACCTACGCAATCCTATCACCTAATCATAGCAAACAAACTAAATGCTTCTGGATGACTAAGCTAGAACAACCAGGTCATCTAGAACTTGAAATCTTCTTTGTAACCTGGTATATTCAGCATCTGCATTGTGCTCTCGCCCTTGCAACTCATCTAGCTAGATCTTCATTTGTCTATATTCCTTATGCAAGGCTCTCTTCTTTTGCAATGTTTCTTTAGCTACAACTACTAACTTCTGATAATCAGAATCCTTTTGCCCCAAGTCCTCTCGAAGTCTCTTATTTTCCAACAGCAGGTTCTCATTAATATTCTGCAGGTACTAGCACTGTTCCTTATAAGATTTCAGGGTTTTCTTCACTTGGTCTAATTCAGGGACAATCTCCATCTCATCTGCATCCATTGCAACCTCTTCTTTCTGTACGCCCTTAGAACCTGATGCCTGATTTATGGCATGAACTTGCTTCTTTTCAAACAGTGCCTCTGGTATATGTCCCATATATGTTTGCATATCTATGAAATCTTTGTTTTCAGAAATAAAAACATCAATTTCTTGATTATCCTTCTCATTATCAGAATCATTAACTGGGACAATTTCATTTCCCTTTGTAGGTTCTTTCAGCAATCTGGTTTCTACAGCCATTTTAGTCCTAGACCTTGTCCTCGGCCCAAAACCCACATTTTCTGTGCTTACAGTTTTTATTGGCTCATCTTCCTCAGCAATAGGGTTTTTAACAACCAAACTCAACATATCAGGTTTTGGTAAACTAGATTGATCTGAAATGATTTTACCTTCAGCAACATTTAATATGGTTTTCCCTGTTTCATCCTTTCCTTCAGAATCTTCAGCCTATACCTGTTTATCTGGCAATTTTGTTTGATTGCCTTTCTCCTTGGAAGGTTTCTTCTTCTTCTTTATTTCAAAACCTTGTTCAATGAGAAATTGATCCCAGCTTTGCCCTATTTTCTTCAAATGATGAAGAACTAAGATTTTGATAAGCCCATGATGAAAGATGGAGCTTTCTGTATGTTTCGGATGACCTTTCACCCACAAAACCATTTTCTGCAAACTTCTCCATAAATAGTATGGCAAATTCATCTTCTTATTGCCATGTAAATGCTTCAACAGTCGAATGTGGCATCTCAGAACCTTGTCAAAATGGCCATCACAAGTGATATAGTTTTGAATCATTTCAAGAGGGATTTTCCAATTTGATTTTACTTTGCTAACATGAACCCCATTCTGCCAATTTAAGTCTTCAAAACCAGGAAGCAAGAATTCACTGTAGTCTCCTTCGAATTCTTTCTGCTTGAACCATCTTTCACCATCAGCTAGGATGCCGATGACCTCTGATATGAACTGTTCATTCATTGTTATCTTGAAACATTTAAAATCGACAACCCCATCTTTATAATTTTTTATAAAAGATTTAGTCACTTGAGGGTTGTAACCCTGTATTTTTTCACAATAAACGAGCTAGCCTGCATCTCTCATCGGCTTGGTTGATCTTGGAAATTGCATGAGCCACTGGATGTTGTTTGGTTCAGCTCTACATGGGAGGCCACCTAGTTTCCTTTTTTCCTGCACCTGCGAGGTTTCCTCCATACTTAGCTTATTCAAAAATGTATCTGTGTTGTGAGAACCCTACTCTGCAAGGTTCATTCCGGAAATTGCATTCCTCTACCATCAATTCTGCTAAATTCGATGCCTGGAAACTCGTACTCATCGACCATCACTGCTGTGTACTTGTTCAATTGCCAACTGTCAAGTGATACAGGCTTCCATGCCTTATAGGGTACCAAATACATGCACATTGATAATTGATTTTGAATTATAATAAATGCAAATTATAATGATCGATTTCACAACCCTTGTTAAATCATAATTTCACATTTCTGTGAAACTAACAGCATTTTTCATAGTACTGACAGCATTTTCAGATTTGGACTTTTGGCACATGCTGTCAGTTTAGCATTCAAATCAAATTTGCCAATTTATAAACTTTCCAAAACATTTGAAATATCTTTTGAATCAAGAAATTTAAATCTGATTTTGAAAATAAATATAACCAAGAGCCTGTCTTATTTAATCATGAAAATATAACAAAAAATAACTAGGGTAACATAAAATTGAAGCAGAATGGAGGGAATGCATGAACTAGGCAAATGGAAAAAATAAATGAAAATGAGGTAAGGGCTGTATAAGTCTAAAGAACAACTCTAGAGATAACAGAATACATTTTAAATTTTGAATTATCCTAGATATTCTTGGATCATTGACTTACTTCGATGCTTTAGCATGGTTTCAATTGTAGGTCAAAACCTACTCCATTTTATTTAGGTGTTACTATCTCTACTAGATTATCTTGACGATGATTCAATCCGTTGTTGTATGGACAATTGGTTGGGGGTATAATATATTTGAATCATACGTGAATCATACAAATTATGAGATCTCCTTTGTAATTGGGCTTGTATCTTGGTTCTCTCAATATCCTCATGCGAGTCACTAGAAGGAAGCTAAGCACATTCTGAGGTACATTCGAGGCACTACGAATTTTGGCATTCAATACACCTTGGGAGATTCTCATCTTGAGAGTTTTAGTGATTTTGATTGGGATGGTTTTGTTGATGATTGGAAGTCCACTTCTGGGTTTGCTTATTACATTGGGTATGCTCCTATTGCTTGGTATCGTAAGAAGCAATCAACAATTGCACTATCTTCTCTAGTAATTGAGTATTGCAATGTTGTTCTTACTAGTCAAAAAGTCATTTAGATTTGACACCTATTGAAAAAATTTGACATTCCACATGATCATCCCACTACTCTTTGATGCGGTAATTAGTGTGCCATACACATCTCTCACAACCCAGTTGAGCATCAAAGAAAAAATCATATTAATATTGACATGCACTTCATTCGACATCCAGAATGGTGTTCTTCGCCTGGAGTACTTGCCTACTGAAGAGCAAGTTCCTAACATCTTCACTACACCTTTGGCATCCCATCGTTTTTTCCAGTTACGATCATTGTTTGGGGTGAAGGAAATTGTCCTCGGGGGCTCATTTTGAGTCCTCCTACCTTCACTTTTTATTTATGATGTATTCTCTTTTTTGGGGAGGAGTTTTTCGTACAAGTCTTTCTCCTTTCTCCACTTATGAGAATTTGTACATGGGTAGCTTATGAGACCTAGTTGTCGAAACCCATCTTTGTTTTCCGTTTGTTTCTTCCATACATTTAGCTTATGGAGTGTGTTAGTCTCTTTGTTTTCAAATATATCTAATTCCAATATATGACATCTTTTGAGAGTTAAGCTCACCTAGACACTCTCAACGCACAACTATTCTTGGTTACTTATAGTGCTTCCTCATTCCTATAAATTCGAACTCTCTCACGTAGTTTATTTATGGACATGAATAGATCAATTCATCTCTTGTACAAGGTTTTGGCTTTAGAGTTATTCATATACTTATACTTTTATCTTCATTCCTTTTCTTTCCTTGCAAACGACTTACTCAGTATAATCTCTTTCAAACATTTCTAATCATCGACAGCCATCTTTTCAAACATTTAGAATTCTCGATAACCATTCAGTTCAATTTAGATTTATCGCAAACCATCCATTTGAAAACATTTAGAATCGTCAACAACCATGCATTTCAATCTCTTTCCATATTGATAACCTAGACCTCAGTTGCCTTCGTGTCACGAAGGAACGATGCATTTTCTCCCCCACTTGTCGCTCATTTCACACAGAGACAAACGAAAAATCAAAGTAGAATTGACCCGCTTCCCACCTATCACATATCGCCTATAGCCTCCTGTGCCACATTTATTGCAGGGTAGAAGAGAAGTGGATTAGTCCTGACTCTCTAATAAAAATCTCTTCAAAGCATCAACAACCATTCATTTTAATATCTTTTTAAAACATTTAGAATCGTCGATAACCACTTACTTCAATTTAGAATCATCTACAACTATTCATTTCAATCTATTTTCAAAACATTTAGAATCGTCAACAACATTCATTTCAATCTCTTTCCATATTAATACCCTAGACCTAGAGATACCTTCAGTTGCGTTCATGCAACGGAGGAATGACGCATTTTCTTCCGAATGTCACTCCTTTCACACACAAACAAACGAAAAATGAAAGCAGAATATTCATAATCTTTCCATATTAATACCCTAGACCTAGAGATACCTTCAGTTAGCTTTCATGTCGCGAAGGAATGATGCTTTTTTTTGCTCCCACATATCACTCCCTTCACACCATCGTAACGAAAAATCAAAGTAGAATAGATCCGCTTCTAATCCATCACATATCGCCTGTCGCCTCCTTTGCCACAATTATTTCAGGCTAGTAGAGAAGTCAATTATTAAGACTGTCATAAAAATCTCTTCAAAAACATTTTGAATCATCAACAACCATTCATTTTTCTCTCTTTTCATAACATTTGGAATCGTCGATAACCATTCACTTCAATTTAGAATCGTCAACAACCATCCATTTCAATCTATTTCCATATTAATACCCTGGACCTGAAGATACCTTCCGTTTCCTTCATGTCCCCAATGAATGATGCATTTTCTTCCCCACGTGTCACTCCTTTCACACACACAAACGAAAAATCAAAGTAGAATAGACCCGCTTCACATGCATCCCATATCGCCTATAGCCTCCCGTACCACAGTTTTTTAAGGGTAGCAGATAATTGGATTAGTTCTGAGATAACGAGACACTTTCCTCATTTCATTTGCTTTGTTTACGCTATTGAGCATACACGGTCTGGGGTGAGAGAGGGAGCTCTCACTATTTGCCTTTTTATGGAGAAAAGCAATCACATATATATAGCGAGCAACCACCATGAAATAAACTCCTACTAGAGTGGATTTCAAACTAGTCACATACCAAATTTAATTAAGCAGCACAATAACTCAATAACCACACTCTAATTTTGACGTTATTCCAACATTCCCCTTTAATGGACAAATGGATTTTCTACAACGCCTATTTTGTTTCTAACTAGGCTTCAAAATGGATGTTGGATTTTCTACAACACCTATCTTGTTTCTAACTAGGCTTCAAAATGGATCTTTCCAATAGGCTTAGTAAATATATCGGCTAAATTATCTTTTGTATTACAATAAATCAAATCAATTTCCTTTGATTCAATCTTTTCTCTCACAAAGTGGTGTTGTAGCTCTATGTGTTTTGCTCTTGCATGAAACATTGGGTTATGTGCCAACTTGATAGCACTTTGATTATCATAGTTGATTCATGTTGATCCTTTTTGCTTTTCTGCAACATCTTCAAGAATCCGTCTCAACCAAACTACTTCATAGGTTGCACTCGACAAGGATTTGCACTCAGCTTCTGTAGATGATAATGAAACAATTGGTTGTTTCTTGCTGCTACATCAGACGACCCTTGATCCAATGTTGAAAACATATCCTAAGGTAGACCTTCTATCATCAGGATTTCCATCCCAATCTGAATCAGAAAGACCAACGAACTCAACATCAGATTCATCAATATACATAATACCAAAATCCATTGTTCCATTCAAGTATCAGACGACTCTCTTTGCATCTTTCCAATGGATTTCACAAGGCTTAGCCATGAATTGACCAAGGATACTTACCGAATAGGTTATGTTTGGTCTTGTAGTCCCCGTATAGTTCAAACTTCCTAGCAGTTGGCGATACAAAGTACCATTTGTAACTTTAGTTTCATCATCACTGCATAACTTAGCATTCTATTTTGAAGGAGTTGACAGTGCCTTGCATTCACTCATATTGAACCTTTTAAGAATTTCCCTTATGTATTTACTTTGAGTGATCAGTGTCTTACCAGGATCTCTCCAAACTTCAAGTCCTAAACAATAATGCAATTCACCAAGGTATTTCATCTCAAATAGCTGTGACAAATGGATTATAATTTCTTCAATTAACTTACATGCATTGCATGTGATGATAAGATCATCAACACATAGAGATATCAAAGCAACATCTCCTTCTTCATCTTTCTTAGTATACAGATTATGATCATTTTTGCTTTTCACAAAATATTTTTGATGAAAGAAAGAATCAACCTTTACATACCATGATCTTGAGAGCCTACTTCAAGCCATATAATGATTTCTTCAACCTGCAAACAAGATGCTCCTATCCCTTCTTTACAAATCCTTCATGCTGAACCAGATAAAATTCTTCTTTCAACTCACCATTCAGAAAAGTAGTTTTGACATCTAAATCATGTATTTTCCAATTATATTTTGTAACTAAAGCAATCATTACTCTAATTGTATTCAACTTAGCTATAGGTGAAAAATTATCTTCATAATCAATTCCTTCTTTCCATGCATACCCTTTTTGAAATAATCTTGCCTTATATCTATCAATGCTACCATCTGCTTTAAAATTGGATTTATACAGCCATTTGCTTCTTATGGGAACTTTTTTTTCAAGCAGTTCTACTAATTCCCATGTTTGATTTCTCATTACAACATCATATTCTTCATTCATGGCATCTCGCCATTATTTATATTCTTTAGCTTGTTCATAGTTTACAAGTTCTACAACATGCATTACCTGAGTCATAAACGCAGAGTATGTATACCTTACAGGAGGGTGAGTTACTCGTGTTGACCTACTTGGTGCTACAATGCTTGTTGGAGTCTCATAAAAAAATATTCTGCTTTCTAGCGAATTTTCTCCACTTGATGTATCACTACTGCTTGAAGTATCAATGTTGATTTCACTCTGTTCTTGAACCTGTACCTTTTCATGTTTCGGTTCCTGATACTGATAAAAAACTACATCTATTTTGATATAATTATGATTTTCATTATGCTATACACCAATATCATTAATTTTATAAACTTTATATGCATTCTCATGGGACACCACATCTCTACTTGCAAGCAATTTATGTAAATTAGGACTAAACAACTTGTATGTTTTTTTATCAGAACAGTAGCCAATAAATATGCACTTAATTAAATTTTCATTAAGTTTTCTTCTGTCATATTTAGGAATATGTGCAAAATCCTTGCAACCAAATACTCTTAAATGACTAACTTCTTGTTAATAACCATGACAAACTTCAAAAGGAGTTTGAAGATCTAACCTTTTCGTTGGACTTATATTTTTTTAAATAAATAGTAGTGTTAATGGCTTCTACCCAAAAACAATTAGAAATGTTTTTACCTTGAACCATACTGTGAGCACATTCCACCAGTGTCATGTTCTTTTTCTGAGCAACTCCATTTTGCTAAGGTGTATGAGGCACTGTAAACTATTGTTGGATCCCATGGATTTTAAAATAATTTTTAAATGCTCTTGATGTATATTCACCACCTTGATCAAACCTAAGAATTTTAATGCATTTTCCTATCTGTTTTTCAATTATAGTCCTAAATTCTTTAACGTACTCAAATACCTCACTCTTCCTTCTTATAAAATAGAACCAAGTATACCTAGATCTATCATCAACAAAAATGAGAAAGTACCATGCACCACCAAAAGATCTTGTTTGCATTGGTCCACATACATTAGTGTGAATTAATTTAAGTAAATATGTTTGTCTTTTCTCTCTATGTATAGGAAATTCTTTCCTATGTTGCTTTCCAAATGCACATTTAACCATTAACCATTGATTTATTTTGTAGTATTAACATTTAACCATTAACCATTAACCATTTAACCATTAACCATGTATAGGAAATTCTTTCCTATGTATACGACGACCTTTAACCATTGATTTATTTTGTAGTAACATTAAATCATTGTGATTAACGTGCCCATATCTCTGATGCCATAATTCCTTTGTTGACATTGTTGTAGATGCCAATGCTTGTTGAGTGGTCTTGGTCACATCCAAGTTATACAATCCTTCAACTTTGGTACATGTAAAAACAATCCTGTAGTGATATTGAGCATTCCTAACAACACATAGAGACTTGACAAATTACACCTTTAAATCATTATCAACAATAGTAGAAACAAATACTAAATTATTTTTTATGTCAGTAACATACATCACATTATGAATGTGTCTCACTCATCCATCGGGTAGGTTCACACTTATTACTCCATAACCTTGAACTTTATGTGATTTTTTATCACCTAAGTAAATGTGTGTGCCATCAATTCTCTCACAATATTCATCATACTATTCTTTATTACAAGGCATATGGGATGAGGAGCTAGAGTCAATAAACCAAGCATTATCATCATCAGTTTCAGTAGACAATGTGGCTTCAGAAATAAACAGCTTAATATTTTTAAATCCATCACTCTCTAAGTATCCTTTATGTACATCATTAGTATTATGCCTCCTATACCTTTGTTTGGAATCATGATTTTTTCTCTTAAAACAATATTTATCAAAATGCTCAAGTTTACCACAATAATCACATTCAACATTTCTCTTATCATAAGAATCAATATGTGCCATACCTTTTTGCTTTGCCTGAAATTTGCCTCTATTTATGTCCCGCGGTTTACTTCTGTATGATTTTTTACCTCTTCCGATCAATGACAAATAAAAGCCACATGAGTCCAAATAAAAAATATTCATTCTCTCTTCCTCTTGAAGAAGAGTCGCAGTTAGTTCTCCAAATGTAGGAGGCTTTGGTCTAGCTGAGAGTGATGAAATAAAAACTTTATAATATTGCACCAAACCTTTCAATGTGATGGAAACCAAGTCCATATTGGATACATCTTCACCAATACCACCAAACTTATCACTTAGATCTTTGACGTGGGAAATAAAATTACTTATGCTTTCATTTGCTTCCATTTTGATAGAAAAAATCTTAGTTTTCAAAAATAATCTTAGGGTGAGTTCACAAAGCTGAGGGACCTTTTAGATGCAATGGTACATTCAAGAAACTCATCCAAGTTCCATAAAATATAATTGATCCCAATCAATCTTGGCATTTCCAAACCGAGTCCCAAGATTGCCACAATGAATTCCAAGTAGGATTGTTAAATAAAATGCGGAAACGTTATGTAGTACTAAAACTCATATGCATTATGTGCTACTAAACACATATATGTTTTTTAAAATATGTTTTATGCCCAAAATGGGCCACGCCTATCACTTCCTCCATGACAGCGACAGAGAAACGAATTCGATCAATGGAATGAGTATTGGTGAAATCATTTTGAGGTCATAGAGCTTGGATCTTCTATCTTTAGCATCAATCTCCTCAATCTCAGATATTTACATCAAATTCCATCCTTCTAATTTTTGTATTTTGAGATTTTGTATGCCCTAAAATGAATTGAATCCACAAATTTTTTGATTTGTATGCTCTAATATAAATTTAGAACATAACTCCAAACATTTGTATTCCCAAAGTAGATTAAAACCCCAATTTGCTCATAAAATCAAATCAATTTCACTAGATGGATATATATACATGAACATCCTTAATAATGCAAACCAATATTCACAAATATCCAAACTTTCTCATGTATATAAGAAGGTTGCTTACAACTAAGAAAAAATCAAGTACAATGCATATCTTCCCCAAAATGCATAAACAAAGACACTAAATGGCATGTAGAGTCCAAAAACCTTCATGCCACAACAAATAATAGCATATCAAAATCCTTTCCAATATTGGGATTTTATTCATCAATAGCATCATTTACCCCTCCTCTATGCTCTAGCCCTTTCCTCTACCCAAAATATCGAAGTTGGTCCTCTAAGTACATTAGTCAACACCTTATAGTTTTGATGAAACTTCCTAATCCAAGTGTTAAAATAGGGTTGAGAAGCTTCCCATGCTTAATAAATGTTTTCATTTGAGTGAATGGTGCATTTTGGTTAAGTTTAAGATAGAGGAGTTCAACAATAGGCTCTACGAACATCAAGATACATAGGGAGGTTGATGTGTCTGATTACATGTCAATCCCATACAATCATCCATGATAGAATCGAGTGGAAACCTTGCAATAGTAAAATCTTTAAAACTATTAATTTTGTTGAATTATAGATCTCAAACCACTATATACAAATATGCAAAGTTTCTCATGTGTATATAGAAAGAGTGCATACAACTAAAATAACATAAAGTGGAATCCATATATACCCCAAATTACATATAAACAAAGATTCTAAATGGCCTATAGAGTCCAAAAAGCTTCATGCTACAACAAATAATTACAGATATAAAAATCCTTTCCTATATTGGGATTTTATTCATCAATAACACCCTCTGCCCCCTGCTCTAGGCTCTATCCCTTGCCTCTTCTCGAAATCTCGGAGCTGATCCTCCAAGGGCATTAGTCAACACCCTACAGTTTTGATGAAACTTCATAATCCAAGCCTAACAATAAGGTAGAGAAGCTTCCCAATAAACATATACACATAGAATATTTAAGGTATGTATCTAGAAATTGAAATTAATACATATATATGACATAAATTTAAGATGGAAAAATTTTAAATGTTTATTTTTTAGTGTATAATTTGTTCAAATTTAAATTTAAAATTATAAATAGTTCATTTTGTTATTTGTTGTACACTAGTTTTTCATTTTCCATTGCTTAGAGATGTCATTATACTGTGTGTATTTTTCTAATGATATTTTTTTGTATTTATGATTGCAGTGTCTATTATGGATCAAAATGCAGAGATATTGAGAGAGATTGCTAATTTGAGGGAGATTGGTACAACTTGGAGGGGATGGAGATGAACTTCGTCACTCGTTGGAAGCTTCATTAGATGCTATTGTAGACACTATCAGTCATTTGAATGATGCATTGTACAATAGGGCATTATATAGAGAAAGAAAACAACAAGAATTTGTTGATGGCTTGAGTTACAATGAGGTGAAGAAATTAAAAATCACTAGAGAGAAAATATATTCACTTTTTAGATTTCCTAGGACATATGCCATTCCAAAGGCTAGTAGAGCACATATTTCAATCAAGTGGTGGATTTTTCAACCATTCAAAGATCACTAGATGGATCGATGGTATATGGTTTTTTCCATTCTCCCACACAACACAAGGAAGTACCGCTATACTTCCTCTGGAAACTTTATGCTAAGTTTGTGATGGGAAAACATGTCACCTATTTTATATGTTGGGGTTCCAGGGTGTTGGTGTAACAAATAAAAATATTAAAATAATATGAATAATATATATAATAATATAAATAATAAAATAAAACATAATGTTAATTATTAACTAAGAGACGTAACCCTCGATGAGTACTCACCATATAAGCCTATATATACGGCTACATCCTCATTGTAAAATCTTCTTATCTATTCAAATATCAATATATATTTCACTGTTAATGGTGAGTAGTCACCATATAGGCCCTATATATGTGGCTACACCCTCATTGTAAAATCTTCTTATCTATTCAAATATCAATATATATTTGTTTGTTAATGGCTTATCTAATATTCCAAGTGTTTTGGTAATATTTATTGTGTGAACAAATAAATATTCACTTCATTTGGTATCAGAGCTTTTCCCAATCCAAGCTTGTAGCCACCATTTTAGGGTTTCCCTAAAATATAGGATCTTGTCCAAAAACCAAGCCCTTGGCCCAAAGAGGTAAAATAAAATAAAAAAGAGGAAAAGAAGAGAAGAAGTAAAATAAGTAAAAAGAAAAGAGAATATAGAAAGAAAAACAAAGAAGTGAAAGAAGTAAAAAGAAAAGAAAAAGTAAAAAGAAGAAGTAAAAGAAGAAGAAAAAAGAAAAGAGAATATAAAAAGAAAAAGAAAAGGAAAAAACAAAGAAGTAAAAAGAAAAGAAAAAAAGTTAAAAAAAAAGATAAGTAAAATAAATTAAAAGGTAAAAACAAAGAAGTATGTGGTTTCTTAAAAAGATTACATGGTTTATTTTCCAACTATATTGGAAGCATTTGTGAAAATAATATACTCAAAAGTTATAAACGCGAATTGAACTTGGGTGGGGAAGGTAACATTCATTCCTGCCAACCACCCAATCCACACCATTTTTATTATCCTTAACTCCAAAAACAATTATTATATTATTATTATCATTAATAATAATTATTCTAATATATTTATTAATAATATTATAATTATTAAATTTTAATAATAATTATTATTATTTGGAGAAAAAAATGGGGTCTCAAGATGACAGAAGAGGAATATTCCAGAAGACCTACTCAAAGGTAACCGTTGACATACTAAAACTTGAATGGACTATTCAAAGAAATCCTATTAGCATCTCCATTTTCAGAACCATCAAGGAAAATCACATTAAAGTCACCTTGGCAAATCAATTATTCGTCTCAGAATTAAGTATAATCGAAAAGAAAGATAAATGGGGTGAGAAGCAATATGAAATTAGGGACTTACAACTAAAAATTGATGAATATAAGTTCACATCCCAATTCAATGTTACGACTATTTATCTAAATGAAGTTGACATTATTCTCGGCTTATCTTGGATGGAATCATTGGAGACAATTATCTTAAATATGAAGAAAAAGTTTTTAACGTTTTCGTATAATAAGAAACATGTCACACTACAGGATGTTAGAATGAAGTTAGATTCAAAATTCGTCGCATCTTAAGACTTCAAGGATATCGCCATGGTCATTTCACAAGAAAATCAAAAGATGCAGTTAGAATTTGACAAAATCGTCACAGATAAAGAAGAAGGGATCTCTCATTTAAGATATCATGATCAGAAATTGATTCTTCAAATAAAAAAGACGAAGGATAAAGCACAACAGACTCAAAATCTAGAAGAGGAGAATCGAGATCTTTAGAAGAAACTATTAGAAAACATTGACGAAAATGGTCACCTCAAGAGGCACAAACAAGATCTAATGGATCAAATTCAGAAGCTTAAAGATGATAAGAAAACGCAAGACGAAATGACCCGAAATCTTAAAAAATAAAAAGACTTGTTAGATAATAAGTTGGAGCAAATTCAAAAGAGGACATCAAAGCCCTTGGACTCAAAAATCTACGTTGAGAAAAAATAAGCAAATACAAATTCAGTCCTCGTCACAGTTAAGAAAGAAGACAATTTGGTAAAATAACAAACAACAATAACTCCCTATTGACACCCCAACCATATAATCCATTATCCTAAAATGTGGCAATTGTCGAAAGATAATGGTACTAATGTGCTCAAATCTCCTACCAACAGATCAATAGAGAATCCCAATAGTCAGCAACAAATCAATTTTGGCTAGATTGAGCCGTCAACATATCAAAAGTTATGCTTTACACTTAGAAGTCCGTATCGACATGTTTCGTCAGCTACAATGTCACAAGGAACAATACAACAACATTATAAGGCTTTGAGGACAAAGCCTTTCTAAGAGAGAGGCCATGTAACAAATAAAAATATTAAAATAATATGAATAATATATACAATAATATAAATAATAAAATAAAACATAATGTTAATTATTAACTAAGAGACGTAACCCTTGGTGAGTAGTCAACATAAAAGCCCTATATATGCAGCTACATCCTCATTGTAAAATCCTGTTATCTATTCAAATATCAATATATATTTGCATGTTAATGGATTATCTAATATTCCAGGTGTTCTGGTAATATTTATTGTGTGAACGAATAAATATTTTCTTCAGCTGGTATGGGGATACCCCAAAACCATCCCAATGCTAGGCATATAGATACCAATCGACTGATACCTTCACCCTGCAATTAGATACCAAGGCCAGATGCCCCTCATGATCATAGTCCCTCCTGCTCATACTTTATTCCCAAGACACAAAAGGCATTTCGGACACTAGATCAGGTGATGTCATGTCCCCCCCCTAGTGACCTTGGTCACCATTTGGATCCTCCTATCCCTAGGGGTCTAAGTTCATAATTAATTGAGTATTTAATTCATGGGGATATTTTTTTAGGCAAGTACACCCTAGGAAATAATTGATTATTAAGTTATTTAATTAATTATGGAAGCTGCAATTAATGTTGAGAAGTATTTTGGTGTTTTTATTATTTAAATGCTAATAAATGTTGCCAAGTTGGATAATGAAGGCTAGGAGGTCGAATTGGTGATAAGTGGATAACCTTTCCCAAGTGGAGAATATTTCAGAAAGGAAAGAAAGTCAGAATGGAAATAGAAACTGACAAAAGATGGAAAAAGTTGGCAAAAGGAGAAAAGTGGAAAGTAAATGGAATAGAAAGAATATGGAAAAGCGTTCAGAAGATAATTAGCAACATCTAGAAAAGCAGCTAGGACGCACTTGCCAATTCTGACTAAAGGAGGTTGAGGAAAGAAAGTGGAGAAAGCTCAGATGTTGCCAATCTCAGAGAGGATGTGTTAAGTTTAAACCAAATAGACTAGCAAGATCACTGAAAGAAACATAATCACAAGATAGACACAGAATATACCCTGGGAAACCCTCATGGGGTAGAAAACCCAGCAAAGCTTTCCTCAATAAGATGATCAACCAAAATACAAGATGTGCTCCTTCTTTCTTTGACTCCTTAGCAGATCTCCCAGACAAGTGCGCACTCTTCCACAAGTGAGTGAATGATCTAATGAGGAGTTCACCTCATCTATTTATACTGAACCCCAACTGACTAAAAGACCTAATGGGGCCGACCTCTCCTAGAGAAGTCTAATAACCCCTAAAATATAACTACAGGGCCGACCCCCACATGGTGGGTCTAATAACCCTAGTTAATACAAACCCCTGGAGGAATAAACATCTCCAGATACATGATAGGGTTACCTCGGAGGAATGAAACATCTCCGGAATAATAAAGTACAAATATAATATTCTTTGAAGTTACAATATTCAACACTCCCCCTTAACGAGAAGGATATTATAACAACATCTGCAGGAGCAATGAGTCATACATCATACATCTATATATCATCGGAAGATTTCTTCAGTTCATCATCATCAGTAACTCAACTAGTTACTGGAACATCGATATCATTTGATCATCAGCATCGACATCATCAACGTCATCAGCATCGTCATCATATGATCAACATTGTCATCATATGATCAGCATCATCATCACATGATCAGCAGCATCGTCATCATACGATCAGCATCATCATCACACGATCAACATCGTCATCATACGATCAGTAGCATCATCATAACTTGATCAGTAGCATCGTCATCACACGATCAGCAGCATCGTCATCACACGATCAGCAGCATCGTCATCACACGATCAGCAGCATCGTCATCACACGATCAGCAGCATCGTCATCACACGATCAGTAGCATCGTCATCACACGATCAACAGCATCATCATCACACGATCAGCAGCATCGTCATCACACGATCAGCAGCATCATCATCACATGATCAGTAGCATCGTCATCACACGATAATATTACAGGATGATCAATCCTGCTCTCTTTAGGACATGGGTCCATGGATGATGCAATCCAGATCAAGTTCCAGGATGATCAATCCTTATCTCTTTTAAGACAAGTCTCATGTCTAGGGACAACTCAATCCCGACCACAGTTCCAGTCCTCTTTCATACTGGATGTGTCACATTTACAGAGCCAGCCCTGTTTCATGTTGGATGTAACACATCTACAGAGCTAGCCCTGTTTCATGCTAGATGTATCACATCTACAGAGCCAGCCCTGTTTCATGCTGGATGTATCATATCTACAGATCCAACCCTGTTTCATGCTGTATGTATCACATCTACAGAGCCAACCCTGTTTCATGCTGGATGTATCATATCTATAGAGCCAGCCCTGTTTCATGATGGATGTATCACATCTACAGAGCCAGCCCTATTTCATGCTGGATGTATCATATCTACAGAGCCAGCCCTGTTTCATGCTGGATGTATCACATCTACAGAGCCAGCCCTGTTTCATGCTGGATGTATCACATCTACAGAGCCAGCCCTGTTTCATGCTGGATGTATCACATCTACAGAGCCAGCCCTGTTTCATGCTGGATGTATCATATCTACAGAGCTAGCCCTGTTTCATGCTGGATGTATCACATCTACAGAGCCAGCCCTGTTTCATGCTGGATGTATCATATCTACAGAGCCAGCCCTGTTTCATGCTGGATGTAACCTAGAGCAATTCTAGGATTTGTCACGTACATTTTGAACCGAGGTCCAGGGACGATCCAGTCCTATCGTGTACCTTTTGAACCGAAGTCCAGGGACGATCCAGTCCTATCGTTCAGTTATCAGAGACCTCATGTCTACGGCTCTTCTTTAGGACTGAAGTCCAGGAATGATCCAATCCCCTCACATGTTCACCAAGAACTTCATTCTCGAAGACATACATCTACGGCTCTTCTTTAGGACTGAAGTCCAGGGATGATCCAATCCCCTCACAACATGTATAACAAAACATGTATCTTCATCATCAAAACATGTATAACCAAAACATATATCATCATCATCAAAAGCATGTATACATCATCATCAAAACATGTATCACGAAAATATGTATCATCATCATCAAAAAGCATGTATTCTCACTAATACATCTATCATCAAAAGAATATAAGAGTCCTAAATCTAAATAATTCTAAGTAACTAAGTGCAGTAAAAAGGTAACCTCATCATTGATGAGACAGACTAGTTATTAGATACTATGCTACTCCCCCTTTCGAGGAAGGTCCCTTTTGAACTACACCAAGCTTGTCTTGGAAATGTTCAAACTTTACTCGAGACAGCAATTTGATCCTCAGTGCTTATATACTCAATCTTGATAGCTCCTCTCTGCACCATATCTCGTATATAAAAGTATCGTATCTCTATGTGTTTTGACTTATCGTGAAACACAGGATTTTCCGTCATCTTGATGCAGCTTTGATTATCACACATAATCACAGTGGGATCCATTTCTAAGTCAAACACTCCAGATAAAATTTCCGAAGCCATACTGCTTCACAGCTGGCAGAACAGGCAACTATATATTCTGCTTCAGCAGTACTGAGAGCCACACTAGATTGTTTCTTGCTGAACCAGAAAATCATGGCAGATCCAAGACCATAACATCCACCTGAAGTAATTTTTCTGTCTGAGACACTACCTGCCCAATCAGAGTCTGAGTAACCATGTAACCTGAGTTCATGACTTCCGAGATAATATAGGCCAAAATTGAATGTACCTTTTAGGTACCTCATTACATGCTTTGCAGTTATTAAGTGGACCTTTCTAGGCTCTACTAGATACTGACTTAGGGTATTTACAGCAAAGCATATATCATGCCTAGTATTAGTTAAGTACATCAATGATCCAATGATTTGTCTATATAGAGTTATGTCCACTAATTCTGATCAATCATTAACTAACAACTTCGAGTTGGAGTCCATGGGAGTGGCCATGGCTTTACACTCCAACATATCGAATCTTTTGAGAATCTCCACAGTATACTTACCTTGATTTAGAAAGATTCCTTTTGGTTCTTGCCATACTTCTAAGCCTAAGAAGTAGTGCATTAATCCGAGATCTTTCATCTCGAATTCTGAAGAAGGCTTCTTCTTGCTTTCAATAATTTGTTTCTCATTTCCAATTAGAAATAGATCATCTACATATAACAACAATATAACTGGTTCATCATCCATCACCTTGAGATAAAGATTGGGGTCAGCTTTACTTTTGGTAAAGCCCATGCTAGTTAAGAAATTGTCAATCCTTTCATACCAAGCCCTGGGAACTTGTTTCAACCCATACAATGCCTTTTTCAGTTTGCATACATGAGTCTTTCCGTCATTAACCTCAAACCCTTGTGGTTGCTCTATGTATACTTCTTCTTCAATTACACCATTCAGAAAAGCTGTCTTAACATCCATTTGGTGTAATTTCCACTACATCATGGATGCAAGTGCCATAATAGTTCTAATTGAAGTATACCTGGCAACAGGTGCAAATGTTTCTTCATAGTCAATTCCCTCCTTCTGAGAGAATCCTCTGGCTACAAATCTTGCTTTGTATTTTTCAATGCTTCCATCCGCGGCATGTTTTATTTTGAAAATCCATTTGGAAGAAACCACACTTTTATCTTTCGGTTTGGGAACTATATCCCAAACATCATTTTTCATTATTGACTGATATTCTTCTGTCATTGCTTCTACCCATTCTTTCTTCTGAGCTGCCTCTTCATAGCTAGTAGATAGTTGATCCACAAGATCACACATCAAGGCCATATAGTTGGACACCAGTTTTGGTTTCTTCCTTTCTCTAGTGGAGCCTTCAGGAGCACCATATCTTTCAGCTCCTTGAATAATATCTCTAGCCCATGCTGGTCTTCTTTTCCTGGATAATTCTGCAACAGGGGGTTCTTGTGGTTCCAGCATGTCATGATCCTCTGGTGTATCCTCTTCAGGGATGTGAATAGTCTCTGAGATCCTGGGAGATGAATCTTCTTCATAAACTTCTTCAAGTTGACACTTTCTGGATTTCTTGAGAGCTGCTTCCTCATCAAAGGTTACATCTCTACTTATTTCTATATGATGGAAACCTGGTATGTAGATTCTGAAGGCTTTGGAAGTTTCACAATAACCAACAAACATTCCCTTCTTACCTGAGGGATCCAACTTGGTTCTCTTTTCTTTGGGAATGTGGATGTACACAGGACACCCAAATATTTTAAGATGACTTACCTTAGGCTTCTTACCTGTAAACACTTCTTCTGGAGTTTTGAATTCAAGAGCACTGTGAGATAATCTATTTTGCACATAAACTGTTGTCTTGGCTGCTTCAACCCATAAATACATGGGAAGATCTTGGTCATGTATCATGGTCTTCACAGCTTCCATGATTGTTCTATTTTTCCTTTTAGCCACCCCATTTTGTTGGGGATTGTATGGAGTAGTTAGTTCCCTTTTAATTCCAGCTTCTTTGCAAAAGTCCTCAAATTCCTTTGAGGTGAATTCTCTGCCATTATCTGTTCTGAGAATTTTGATTCTCTTTTCTGATAGATTTTCTATTAGAGCCTTGAACTCTTTGAATTTTCCAAAGACTTCATTCTTACCTTTCAGAAAGTATATCCAAGTTTTCCTTGAATGGTCATCAATGAATGAAAGATAGTATTCAAACCCACTTAGGGAAGTGGTGGGCATTGGTCCACATACATCTGAGTGTATTAGCTCTAAAATTTTCTTAGTCTTTGTTTCACTCTTTGGAAAGGGGTTCTTGATGTTTTTCCCTTTCTTACACCCTTTACATGAGCCATCATGATCAGCTTTCAAATCTGGTAATCCTATGACTACCTTGCTTACATAGGGTAAGGCTTTAAAGTCGATGTGAGCTAATCTTATATGCCATAGCTCAATGGGGCTAGAGATCTCATGTGCAAGGGAAGCT
The DNA here is from genome assembly GCA_027924585.1 of Larix kaempferi. NCBI lineage: Eukaryota > Viridiplantae > Streptophyta > Pinopsida > Pinales > Pinaceae > Larix > Larix kaempferi. Next base: position 3,669,083 of record BSBM01000310.1, on the reverse strand, counting down.
TCTGGATGGCCCTTGAGCTTATAGAGACCTCCTTCTTCTTCACCAATAACAACTGCATCTTTAATTGTCTTTCCTTTGGACCATATGAGTACTTGTCCATCTATGAAGGCTACTCTAAAACCTTTCTTATCTAGTGCTAAAATAGAGAGAAGGTTCTTCTTTAAACCTGGTACATATAAGATGTCTTTCATCTTCAAGGGTGTTCTAGAATCTAGCTTATAGCTAGCTTCACCAATTCCTTTGATGGGATATTGGTAGTCATCTCCTAGAGATACCTTCTGTGAAGAAGACTTTTCTTCAAGATTTGAGAAGGTCTTCCTTTGACCTGTCATGTGCTTGGAAGCACCACTGTTAATGAGCCATGTATCTTCTCAAGGAGATACAGATCCAGAGAGTGCAGAGAATAGAAGATATTCTTCTAGATCTTCTTTCTTCACCTTATATCTTTTCCTTTTACGCTTTACCTCTACCTCTTCTTCTTCTTCATCTTCTTCCTCTTCTTCTTCTTCACTATCATTTTCTGCCATATGTGCATGGTGTCTTTTGTGGACAAACTTCTTCTTTTGTGAAGGACAAAATCTGGAGATGTGTCCTAGCTTATCACAGTTGTAGCATTTGACTGTGGAAAGATCTCTTACTGGAAATGGTCCTTTTCTCTTTCTAGAGAAGTGTTGAGATCCTTTGTCGTCAACCTTCTTGAGATGACCTGTTCTTCTTCTTCTGGTATGGGTGGCCAAAGCTTGGTCATCCTCTTTGAGAAGAGCTTCTCTGTTGGCTACCCTAGCTTCTTCTTGAACACAATCCTCCCATACTATATCAAACTTCATGCTTTCTTTCCTGGCACACATAGTTTGTATGAAAGATTCCCAAGGTCTAGTGAGACCATTGAGAGCAGTCATCACAAGTTCATCCTCATCAAGAGTATCACCAATTGCATCTAGTTGTTCCTTGATTTGTGAAACCCTTGAGAAGTATTCTTGAATGGATTCTCCTTTGTGCATCTTGGTACTCTTCAATTGAGTCCTTAGATTCATCTTCCTATTGATGTTCTTTCCTTCATACATTCTTCCTAGGACATCATACATTTCCTTTGGAGTCTTCTTGGAGGCCACTTGGGGAATCAAGTGGTCTTTAATAGAATCAGCTATGATTCTCTTTTCCCTAATCAAATCCTTCCTGTGCTTTTCTTTGGCTTCATCTCCTTCTGGTTCTGCAACTTCTTCCTTGATATAATGAGCAAGATCATTCTCTTCAAGAATGAGACCAATTCTGTATTTCCATGCCCGGAAATTCTCTATACCTTCTAGCTTGTATTCAAGCTTAGTGTTTGGAGCCATCTTCTCTTGGGGGAGTCCAAGAGACAGAGCAGACTTACCTGGAGAAGTTATTTTTCACTTTTCCGGAATCTGGAACAGAATTTTATCGCACTTTTGGTAGAATTAGGGTTTGACTTTCCTGGAGTTCTACTCAACCAAAAAGTTCGATCTAGGCCTCCAAAGAATGGCCTTGAGAACGGCTATCCAGCCATGTAATCAAAAATCAAAAAATGCAAACTTTTTTTTCTGAAACCAAATTCTGACTTGTCGCACTTTTGGTAGAATTAGGGTTTGGATTTCCCGAAGTTCTACCCAACCAAAAAGTTCGATCTAGGGCTCAAAAGAAAGGTATTGAAGAGGGATATCCATCCATGCAACCAAAATTCAATAATACCAACTTTGGGCTGAAACCCTAACTTCACCGAAGAGAGAGAGAGAGGTATTCTTACCTTGTGAAAGATGTCCTATTCAGTCTAGCTCTGATACCATGTTAGGTTTAAACCAAATAGACTAGCAAGATCACTGAAAGAAACATAATCACAAGATAGACACAGAATATACCCTGGGAAACCCTCATGGGGTAGAAAACCCAGCAAAGCTTTCCTCAATAAGATGATCAACCAAAATACAAGATGTGCTCCTTCTTTCTTTGACTCCTTAGCAGATCTCCCAGACAAGTGCACACTCTTCCACAAGTGAGTGAATGATCTAATGAGGAGTTCACCTCATCTATTTATACTGACCCCCAACTGACTAAAAGACCTAATGGAGCCGACCTCTCCTAGAGAAGTCTAATAACCCCTAAAATATAACTACAGGGCCGACCCCCACATGGTGGGTCTAATAACCCTATTTAATACAAACCCTTGGAGGAATAAACATCTCCAGATACATGATAGGGTTACCTCGGAGGAATGAAACATCTCCGGAATAATAAAGTACAAATATAATATTCTTTGAAGTTACAATATTCAACAGGATGTGCCCTACCTCACCCACATGTGTGGTCTGGCTTTCCAAGCAAGCTATCTCATCTATTTAAGCATGACTCCAACTCCAGAAGAGAACTTTTGGTCATTTGCAATTTTGGTTTGAGAGCTCTGAGCCTTTCTAGTTGAGTGCTGTGCCTCAACTATTTCTCTTGGGTGATGTGCCCAAAGGTCCTATAATCTTCAGTGAGTGTTATGCAGGTACAACAGGTAGTATTACAGCCAATGACATTTAGTATGGAGCAGCAATGAAGATCTATTGTCATATTGGAGAGGAGGCTTCCACTGGAGGTGTTTTACAGTCAGTTTTTTAGGAGGAAGCACCATAGATGAAGATGCATATGGGAAGGTGTTCTCAAAATCTTCTGTGAAGGTTATCAGTGGTTATTTGCAAACATAAGAGGCTTCCATATTCCATAATATCAAGTTCATATCGAACTCCTTCTCTTCTCTCTCTTCTACTCTACTTGGTGCCGGATTGGAGGTGATTTTCCTAAGAGAGGAGAACTAATGATCCTGGATCCCATTGAAGGTCATTAAATTCATAATGCAGCAATTTCATTCATATAACAAGTAGATGGACTGATAATTACTTCCAGTTCAGATCCACAGTAATTCTCTCCTTCTCTACTATGTTCTCTAGCTCATGTAAGAAGAAAATAGCATGTGAGGCATTGTCCACTGTAAAGCAAGCATTAGAAGTTAAGAGAACTGTTATGAAATCTATATTTTATGTTTAATGGTTATAATAATTCATATCATATTTAATACAGTCATCAGAACAGATTTTGTATTTCCTTAAGTCAGTTTATCATGACAAAATCCAAGACTAGCTAGTTTGATGCCTAAATTCGACTAGTTTTGCCATTTTGTCTATAAAATTCATTCTGTGCACTCTTTTGTTAATCTGTCAGTTGGAGAAGGTCCTTGAAACATCCCAATATCCATAACAGCCCTCAATTCCATAATTTGGTATCATTTAGACATTATTTGGGAAGTTCTGGAAAAGACTAGCTCCACAATCCCGGGAGAGGCGAAAAGCCCCAATTCTTTGCAAACTCTTCCAAGACTGTTAATTTATTATTATGAGCATAACCAACAACCAATTGAATATTATAAATTCTGTTATCCCTCCTGATCTAGTTTGTATATGCGGATGTACCCAGGAAGCATTGCGGTAGGCTTCAGCAGTAGCTGATGTCCGAAACATAAATGGTCTCCGTGCTTTGTACAAAGGATCCAATTTCCCACTGTCTAAGTTGTTGTTGCACATTGTCCCATATAAATTCCAGATTTGAAAGTTCATCTTACCAAACTCAGTTTCAAGTCTCCTTACCCGTCACTGACTTCCTGCTCTGTTCGGTGAATAGATTAAAAATGGACAAGTAAATTTAATTTAAAATTCTGAACTTGAGTTAATATCTGGGTTAAATATTTCCTAGGATATTACAGTGGTATCAGAGCATGGTCCTCTGAACCTACTCTTGTTGTGGTGATGAGCTCAAAAAAAAACCCTAGCACCAAAGGAAAAGGCTCCAAAGACACTAGAGAAGAAGAGGTAGATTCTACTGAAGGAGAAATACAAGGGAATAGAGACATGTCTGAACAGGAAGCTAATGATGAGTTGAGACAACCGGTTATTAAAATGGTTAGAGGGATAGAAAATATAACACATACTGTAGCATAGAATGTTCATGAAACTAAAGAAATCCTTAGTAGACAGTTTGCACACAAATTGGCAGAAGGGAGTGCTAGTGGTTCTCACCAGGGTGAAAGAGAAACATTTGGAGAAACTATTTTTTCAAAGACTGGTCCATTCAATAGGCCTAGAGACTTTCAAATGGATTTGAAAGATCAACCTCTACAAACCATGCCTACCTTCTTTTAGGAAAATAAAGAAGCACCTGGTGCACCTGTAGCTACCTGTGAGGAAAGGCATGCAATATATCTGACCTTGAGTGATGAGTGCAGAAGAGATTTCACTTTCAAGGATTTTTCTGAGATTTACCTTAAAAATCAGCCAAGGGGATATAATAGGCAGCCAACAAGAAATTTTGAATTGAGGAATGCTACAGGTAGGGTCCTGATACCTTACTTTGATGGGACTGCAAAATGCAATTCTAGTTCCTGGGTGTAGAAACTAGACATATATTTTCAGCTGCATCCCATGGCAAAAAAGGATGCCATCAAGATGGTAGTTTTGCATTTGGAAGGGGAGGCCAGTGATTGGTGGTTTCATGGCATGAGAAATTTGGGACATGATTGAGTTGAGTCTTATGAATATTTCACCAGGACATTGGTGGAAAGATTTGATAGGAGGGATCCTCAGCTGTCTTTCTGTGAGCTGGCACATTTGAAACAAACTAGCACACCAGAAGCATATATATCAGAATTTCAAAAGTTGGCAGTGATGTTCACTAATGTATCAGAACCTATATTGATCCTACTGTTCACAGAAGGATTAACATAACCTTTGAAGGGGTTGGTTAAATCCTATTGACCAGCCACCCTACAAGACGCTATGAGCAGAACGAGGGATCTGCAAGATGCAATCCCAAGAACTAGATACCCACCTAAGTTTAATCCACCTGCAAAATTTAAGAATTCAAAGCCACCATTCCGAAACAATTCTTCCCCAAATAAGAAAGAATACTCATTCCGAGATCGGGATGAGTTAAGGAGGAAAAAGCTGTGTTTTTCCTGCCAAGAACCATGGGTTCCAGGGAAAAATTGTGCAAAAGGTAAAGCTCACTACATAGAATTGTTTTCTGAAAGTGATGAAGAGGAAATGAGTGCAAAAGTACAAGTGGAAGAACCAGCAGAAGAAGGGTATAATACAGCAGAAGAAGAAGAACCAACACAAACAGAAGCAAAATTTGCAGTTTTGAGTGGAGTTCCCCGCTACCACACTATGAGATTTAAAGGAGTAATGCAAGGGTAGAAAGTTTCAGTGCTGGTTGATGGGGGGGGCACACATAATTTCATTGATGCAGCCATTATGGAGAGAAGAAAACTCTAATCTGAAAAATTTGGGGGTTTCACCGTTATTATCCCTGGTAAGAACAACACTATGCAGTGCAACAGATGGATTCCCAAGCTGTACGTAACTATTGGAGACCATACTGTAACTGATAGTTTTTACATTATTGATGTTGCTGATACTAATATTGTGTTGGGGGTACAATGGTTGTTCTCACTTGGTGAGCATGTGGTAAATTATAGGATTCACCAAATGTGCTTTAAAGATACTGAAGGTAAGCAAGTGGTTTTGAGAGGTGTTAACACCTACCCAAAATAAGTGATTTCTGCACATAGTATGAGATCTATTTTGAGGCATGGAGACATAGAGTGGGCTACTGAATGTTTTATCTCTACCAAAGGAACCACCATTGATGTGTCACAACATCCTGAAGATATCCAAAAACTACTACAAAAACACAAAAAGGTGTTTGAAGATTTGCCACATGGAAGGCCTCCTGATAGGGGTACTGAACATTGGATAGAGCTGGAACTTGGTACTTGTCCCATAAAAACCCATCCCTACAAACACCCCAAGAGATTCAAAGATGAAATAGAGAAGATCATCAAAGAGCTGCTTGAAATGGGGTTCATAAGACCAAGCTCAAGTCCCTTTGCTTCATCGGTGGTTTTGGTCAAAAAGAAAGATGGAACAATGTGCATGCGCATTGATTACAGAGCTTTAAATAAGAAAACCATTAAGAATAGATATCCTATTACAAGGATTGATGAGCTGATGGATGAGATGCATGGAGCCAAGTATTTTTCTAAGATTGATCTTCGTTCTAGTTACCACCAAATCAGAATGAAAAGTGAAGATGTGCAGAAAACTGCCTTCCGGTGCCATTTTGGGCATTTTGAATTTCTGGTCATGCCTTTTGGATTGACAAATGCACCAACAACTTTTCAATCTTGCATGAACAGAATCTTCAGCAAACAACTCCGTAAGTTTGTACTTGTTTTTTTTAATGACATTCTAATTTATAGTAACACATGGGAAGATCATTTGCAGCACTTGGATAGTGTACTAACTCTACTTGCAGAACAATCCTTTTATGCCAAACTGCCGAAGTGTGAGTTTGGTATGAAGGAGCTCCTCTATCTTGGCCACATCATTAGGCAAGAAGAAGTCAAGGTACACTTGGAGAAGATCCAAGCCATCTTAGATTGGCCCAGCCCAAAGAATATAACTGCTCTAAGAGGGTTCATAGGCTTATGCACATATTACAGGAAATTTGTGAAGGGATTCTCCAAACTCACTTCTCCCTTGATAGACCTTACTAAGAAGGGAGCTTTCTGCTGGAATGAAGAGGCTGAAAAGGCTTTCAATAAAATGAAGGAAGTTATGAGCAGCTGCCCAGTCTTGGAACTCCCAAATTTTAGCCAGCCTTTTATATTGGAGTGTGATGCCTCGGGTGAAGGCATAGGAGCAGTTTTGATGCAGAATAGACACCCGATTGCTTATGAGAGCAGAAAGTTGCAGCCCCATGAGAAGCTATACTCTATCTATGACAAGGAGATGTTAGCCATCATGCATGCATTGGCTAAATTCAGGAAGTACCTGGTGGGAGGTAAATTCATAGTTAAAACAGACCACAACAGTTTGAGGCATTTCCTAACCCAGAAGGAGCTAAATGACAGGCAGCAAAAGTGGGTAAGCAAAATTCAATCTTATGATTTTGATATTGAATATAAGAAGGGTAAGCTGAATGTAGTTGCTGATGCGCTCTCTAGGAAGCCTGTTTTTTCTCTGCTGCAAGTGCCTACTGACTGGAAGGCACAACTAATTAAGGAATATGCAGAAAATCAGTTTGCTAGTGAATTGCTAGATAGACTAAATCAGGAAGATCATTACTAGGTCATCAATGATGTCATCTATTGTAAGAACATAATCTTTTTACCTCTTGAATCTAAGTTGAAGGAGTAGATTTTGATGGCTTCCCACAATGCTCCGGTAGCAAGCCATCCTGGTATTTTCAAAACTTACTGGAAGTTAAGAGAAAGGTTCACCTGGAAGGGCCTCAAGGAGGATGTTATAAGGTGTGTTAGTGAGTGTACTGCATGCCAACAGAACAAGGTTGAGCACACGCATCCTGCCAGTCTCCTACAACCTTTGCCAATTCCTAGACAGAAATGGGAGAGCATATCAATGGACTTCATCACAGGTTTTCCCAAATCCCAGGGTAAAGACAGTATTTTTGTAGTAGTTGACAGATTAACCAAATTTGATCATTTTTTTTCTATCACATCTACTATTTCTGCTAGTCAAGTTGCTGCACTCTTTTTTAGGGAAGTATTTAGATTGCATGGGCTGCCAAAAATCATAATCAGTGACAGGGATAGTAAGTTCACCAGTGCCTTTTGGCAATCTTTGTTCGAATTGGTAAATACCAATTTAAACCTCAGTACCAGCTATCATCCCTAGATAGATGGGAAAACTGAAAGAGTTAACCAATGGATGGAAGGGTATCTCAGGAACTATGTTACAGGGCAGCAGAAGGCTTGGGTCAACTGGTTACATCTGGGGGAGTTCTGTTATAACACCACCTTTCACATGTCCATTGGAATGACCCCATTCAAAGCTTTGTATGGGTATGAGTCTGCCACTTTTGCAAATATGGTTTTTGGAAACTGCAAAGCAAAAAAGGAAAAATATTGGCTGCAAGAAGGCCAAGACATCCTCAAAGCACTGAAATAAAATTTACAGGTTGCTCAAAATCAACAGAAAATTAATGCAGATAAGAACATAACAGATCGAACTTTCCAAGAAGGAGACTTGGTTTATCTAAGATTGTAGCCATACATGAAAACCACTCTTAAGACAAAGGGGGCTAAAAAATTATTGCCAAGGTTTTATGGGCCCTACAAAATAACAAGGAAAGTGGGTGAAGTAGCCTATGAGTTAGATCTGCCAGCAGAAAGCAAAATACACAATGTCTTTCATGTGTCCTGTTTGAAGAAGGAAATGGGACAACAAGTTAAGGTTTCAGCAATGCTGCCCCCCCTTGATGATGAAGGACATCTGGTACTAGAACCTGAAGACATCTTGCAGACTAGAGAAAGGAAGCTGAGAAGTAGAATTATTAAAGAATACCTGGTACAATGGAAAGGTCTGCCTAGTGAGGATGCCACTTGGGAAGATGAACAAATTCTGTAGCCTCCTGGTTTGAAACTGCTTGAGGACAAGCAGTCTTAGGAAGGGAGGACTGTCATGCCCCCCCCTAGTGACCTTGGTCACCACTTGGATCCTCCTATCCCTAGGGGTCTAAGTTCATAATTAATTGAGTATTTAATTCACGGGGATAAGTTTTTAGGCAAGTACACCCTAGGAAATAATTGATTATTAAGTTATTTAATTAATTATGGAAGCTGGAATTAATGTTGAGAAGTATTTTGGTGTTTTTATTATTTAAATGCTAATAAATGTTTCCAGGTTGGATAATGAAGGCTAGGAGGTTGAATTGGTGATAAATGGATAACCTTGCCCAAGTGGAGAATATTTCAGAAAGGAAAGAAAGTCAGAATGGAAATAGAAACTGACAAAAGCTGGAAAAAGTTGGCAAAAGTAGAAAAGTGGAAAGTAAATGGAATAGAAAGAATCAGGAAAAGCATTCAGAAGATAATTAGCAACATCCAGAAAAGCAGCTAGGGTGCACTTGCCAATTCTGACTAAAGGAGGTTGAGGAAAGAAAGTGGCGAAAGCTCTGATGTTGCCAATATCAGAGAGGATGTGCCCTACCTCACCCACACGTGTGGTCTGTATTTCCAAGCAAGCTATCTCATCTATTTCAGCATGACTCCAACTCCAGAAGAAAACGTTTGGTCATTTGCAATTTTGGTTTGAGAGCTCTGAGCCTCTCTAGTTGAGTGTTGTGCCTCAACTGTTTCTCTTGGGTGATGTGCCCCAAGGTCCTATAATATTCAGTGAGTTTTATGTAGGTATAGAAGGTAGTATTACAGCCGGTGACATTCAGTATGGAGCAGCAATGAAGATCTATTGTCATATTGGAGAGGAGGCTTCCATTGGAGGTGTTTTACAGTCAGTTTTTTAGGAGGAAGCACCATATATGAAGATGCATATGAGAAGGTGTTCTCAAAATCTTCTGTGAAGTTTATCAATGGTTATTTGCAGACATAATAGGTTTCCATATTCCAGAATATCAAGTTCAGATCAAACTCCTTCTCTTCTCTCTCTTCTACTCTACTTGGTGCCGGATTGGAGGTGATTTTCCTAAGAGAGGAGAACTGATGATCCTGGCTCCCATTGAAGGTCATTACATTTAGAATGCATAAATTTCAGTCATATAACAATTATATGGACTGATAATTACTTCCAATTCAGATCCACAGTAATTCTCTCCTTCTCTACTCTGTTCTCTAGCTCATGTAAAAAGAAAATAGCCCGTGAGGCATTGTCCACTGTAAAGCAAGCATTAGAAGTTAAGAGAACTGTTATGAACTCTGTATTTGATGTTTAATGGTTATAATAATGCATATCAGATATAATACAGTCATCTGAATAGATTTTGTATTTCCTTAAGTCAGTTTATCATGACAAAATCCAAGACTAGCTAGTTTGATGCCTAAATTCGACTAGTTTTTCCATTTTGTCTATAAAATTCATTCTGTGCACTCTTTTGTTAAACCGTTAGTTGAATAAGGTCCTTGAAACATCCCAGTATCCATAACAGCCCTCATTTCTATAATTTGGTAGCCGTTAGACATTGTTTGGGAAGTTTTAGAAAAGACTAGCTCCATAATCTCGAGAGAGGCGAAAAGCCCCAACTCTCTGCAAACTCTTCCAAGACTGATCATTTATTATTCTGAGCATAAACAGGAACCCATTGAATGTTATAAACTTTGTTATGCCTCCCTATCTAGTTTGTATATGCAGATGTACCCAGGAAGCATTGTGGTAGGCTTCAGCAGTAGCTGATGTCCGAAACATAAATGGTCTCCGTGCTTTGTACAAAGGATCCAATTTCCCACTGTCTAAGTCGCTGCTGCACACTGTCCCATATAAATTCCAGAGTTTAAAGTTCATCTTACCAAACTCAGTTTCAAGTCTCCTTACCCGTCACTAACTTCCTGCTCTGTTCAGTGAATTGATTAAAAATGGACAATTAAATTTAATTTAAAATTCTAAACTTGAGTTAATATCTGGGTTAAATATTTCCTAGGATATTACAGGTGATTATACGCCACAGTGCAACTATTGACTAGGCAGGGCCCTCTTCCTTTGGTGGGGTACAACCTTTAGCTTTCAGTGGTAGAGGACCATCTGCTAGTGGGGATAGATTGACATACCATGAGCCACATATTGAGCCACACATGTGCACGACATGTGGCAAAACCTACTATGGTCGTGGACCAACACATGGTACCTCTATGATGACTTCCGATCAGGTAAGGACATTGTTAAAAGACTAATTTTTTCTTCAAATTATTTTTTTCCATATTGTACACATTAAAAGATTGTTAATACATACAATTTTTTTTATCTTGCAGGATCTTGATGCCTCTACAAGGGGTGGTGGTGTACCTGGTGTTGTCATATCTGAGGCGGAAACAACCAACACTAAGGTCATATTTTCAACATGTCACTTTGTTGATACATTTAATTTCGTTAATACATGTTAGTTCATTAATTTGTTAGATGGTCTGATATCTACAATTTTTGAAGTTGCAGGCACCGCATTCTCAACGAGATGTGGGATACATTGATTTGATTGAATTCCCCACAGGTGGATTCTATGAGTTTTTTAGGAATGTAAGTACATGGTTAATGACTTAATCTTGTTCAAATTATTTTTTTTCTTATTGTACTCTGTTATAGATTGCCAATATTTATAATTTTTAAACTTGCAGGTGTTATCTAGCTTTCCAGAGGGAAAGAATTTGCTAGTAGCGATCCCTCCCATGGGGGATATATGTCCCAGGTATAAGTAAGTATTACAAAATGTTAGTTTTTCAATACATCTTATTTCATCAATTTGTGTTCATGTCTAACTATGACAACACTTTATTACTACACGAATCAACTCAAATCAATCGACCATCACTTTGGTTTGGCTCTTCCTGTAATCCAAATGTATAGAACCATCTTTCCTATACTAGATGACCCTCTTCCATAAAAATAGAGGGTGCCCATGATCATGGACCTACTAATTCCACAGTAATGTACATAGCCTTCAATGAAAGTTGTTGGTTAGATTTCAATCCACTCCACAACTTGTTTTTATTAATGTTTTATCTGCATGTTTACAGCATCAGACTGGAGAGTCCTCCATGCTAGACCTTAGTGGGGTTGTTGATGTTGTCGTTAAGGTTGCATGTATAATGGGAACAAGTCACATAGAGGTATATACTTGAATATTTGTACATGTACAGTTCATTCGTATTGTGTATGCACATGCATGATTTCTAACTATTTTAGCATTTGGTGAATGTAGCCTTAGTCTAGTCCAATAGTGCATGTGACCAAGGTTCATGTCCAACCTACGACTCCTCTCACTACAGATGAAACCTAATCTCTTGTCATAGAACATGTTTTTTCGGAGATATGTTCATCAATTACAAAATTGGTTAGTACTTTATCACACATAAATGTTGATAATTGTTGAGCTAATTGACATATGATATTTTATGCACGGAGCACCATTATAGAGAGGCTTTCATCTAAGAGGAGGACACCACAAGAATCTATTCCTTGGATGGATTTAGTGAGTGTTTGTTATAAGTAATTGAGTTATATTTTAAATATTTTAAGTTTGTTAGTGATTCAGTATTAGTTTAGTTATCTGATCAAGAAATATGAACTTTGACTTGCAATCACCAAAGATGCACAACAGTCTTAGACAGATATAAGATGCATGACAGACATGAAAAAAAAAGAGGAAGCTAGATTTTCAATCTGTAGTCTAAAATAAATATACTTTTTTTTACAAGAAGAAGTTAGAGTTTTGATGTGTGATTGTGGAAATATGTACTTTTGTTTACACGTATACTATTGACATTTTTTATACATGTTCATTGACAGGCCATCTAAGGGCCGTCTATTTTTTTATTATAACTTCCATGATATATTATATATTTTAGATTGTCTCTTCACATCATTATAGTTCAGTGTTATGTGTAATCATACATGTGCGGCGAATAATGTTTATATGTGTAATGTTCCCAATTTTTTATAGTTGGGACGATTGCATGGAGATATCAGTTATAACATTGAGAAAAATGCACAATTACAGCAATGCACATTTACAATGTTCTTGACAACGATCCAATTCAATATACAATGTTAAATTGTATCCACAACAATGAAAATTTACAACATTTTCTCGAGCGTAATCGAATTATATGAAATTGCATGTGAAATCATGTGAGTGACACACCTAATCCACACAATGTACTAACACACTTAACCTACAAAATACGAAACTAATACAACGAATTGATGTATATAAACTCCTAACCAACATATAAATTTAACAAGTGTGACAAACACACATAGTCTATGCATCTATACTTTCACACACATGTGATTCACTCATGCAACCCATATAAGAAGGTTAAATTTTATTGTGATGAAACTCATATAAAAAAATGAACATGGGCATGCACATAAGTTTAATGTGGCACTATCCTATTAACATGACCCTTGACCCCTAAATCAATAATCCCTTTATCACAAGCCCCACTCACAACTCACCAACTACACTCAAATCCTTTTTATCGTAACCCACAAACATCGTTAACCCTAACCACCTAATGCATCTCATGTTTCACCATAGTCACATAAGCACCCAATGTACTCAAGTGACACACATAAGGAACAAACCAATCTAACTCATGCACATGAATACCTAACCTACATAAGCACATATTGTACATATTAAAGGATGCATAGAGATGGCATACCTATGAAACACACTTATTTATCCCACATAGGTGATACTTATATTTTACCTTGACCTTCGCAACCCCTATAACCCTAATCCATATAACACAATACCATATATGACTAACCCAGTACCCCCAAAACTCCCAACACATAACCTACTAATGATCCTAACCCTAACTACCTAAGTCACATTGCAACATACCTAACACACATAAGCACCCAACACACCTATGTAATTGACCCAACTAAGTGGAACACATGAGAACCTTACCCACATAAGAACCTATAAAAAAAAAAGGATGCACATAGTTGACACACCTAAGTGATTCAACTGTGTGGCCCACATAAATGAATAACTATATACCCCACAAAAATTTACAAATGACTTGAATACTCATCCAATTCAAATGAAACAGATTAGCAAGCTCGATAAGATATTTTTTGCAAGTAGATCCTAATAAACCACAAGTACAACTCAAGGAAATTGACAAAGGTAGAAAGGATTAGAGAGATATCATCGATAAAACATCACCTCCCTTTTTTATTTGGAACTTTGAATTGTTAAAAAGGACATTAATTGCTCAAAATACAAATATAGTGGAACACTAAGGACATGTAAAATGATGTGGCACACTAAGTACACATAAATCTATTAAGAGTGTAATGTAGTAGGTTTGAGTGCCACTCTTTGAATGCCTAGTTATACAATCAAAATCAAAATTTTGCAAAATTGAACCCTTTGTGCAAAAAATACACAGATCCTTACTGAGCAAAACCCTAGATTCCAAAATAATCTTATAATGAAATATATAGGAAGTGGACTCAGAGAAGAGGCATATCCCTAGAATTAATTCAATTTATTGAATCCAAAGGGGTTGACAGATTGTCAATCTGACACAGTAATCATTATATTGCCCGTTACAACAAGCACCATAAAGGATTTCCAGGACACATAGTGAATCTGTGAAGAACCTGCAATAATTAATTAATGCAAATACATGAGATATCAGAAATAACAGAACTCAGAATCACTTTTATATTGATCATGGGCCACTTCGAGGGGGCAACCTCCTTTAAGCAAGCTCAATACAATTAAATTCACAGTGCCTTCATAGACCTCAACACACACTTCTATACTAAGTCCAGGTGCCAATACCATGGGTCAATACCATGTGTCAATACAAACCATGGGCCAATACAAAATATAGATCAACTATTATTATGGGTCAAAACCATGGGCCAATACAAACTATGGATCAACAAAACCATGGGCGACTTACAAAGCATATGCGCCAACAACAATAACACAAATTATGGATCAACAAATACTACGGGATGACTTACAAAGCATATGCGTCCAACAACAATATACTAACAAAGTAAAGACATGGGTTCCTAACATCCCCTCTCCCTTAGAAAAAGCTTTGTCCTCAAAGCTTTAGATGTGGAAATTGATGCAGAATCTAAAGGAGTGGGTCCCCTGTAGCATCCTCGGGTTGCATTCCGGGCCACTGGCACCTTTTGAGTTTCAAGGAGGATTGCATAGAGGGCTGTAGATGAAGAAGAACCATATCGGCGACGTGAAAAGTGCGCGCAGAACGGTGCTGATCGGCTTGTTGTTTCAGTCGAATTCTTGCCATGTGAAGATTGTCCTGCAGAATGAGAAGAAGTTGATCGCGGTTTCGAAGAATTGAGTCAATTGCCTAAACTGGGGAGCTACTGAAGATGTATGGAAGAAGAACTAGCGCTGCATGTCCAGAGACTGCTTCATATGGTGTCCTTTTAGATGTGGTACTATACCACTCGAGCGCTTCCAGGAAATCCATAGAAATAGTTGTCCAAATCTGTGTAGAGATGGGCAAGGGTTCGAGCAGTCCCGAAAGGAGGGTTGTTTCACCCTTGTTGACTTGGAAAGTATCACAGTCGACCACCATTCATTGAATTGTCATTTTCAATCCCTACCAAAAGAAGTTACATTGTTCTTGGTCATACGTTTAGAGGAACCCAGAGTGCCCTGCTGATGAAGAAGCATGGAGTTCATAGAAGAGATAGCCCCGTTGAACAGATTGCAACCAATTTGGAACAAGCAGAGAAATAGCTGTAAGAGAAACTGGGTCATCAAATGTGCGAGAAGGAGCATCTGCCACCATATTGTCCTTACCCTTCTGGTAAGTGGTTGCATAGTCATAACCCATGAGTTGGAGAACCCATTTCAGGTGTGCTAGGGAGGAGACCCGTTGTTCCAGGAAAGTTTCCAAACTCTGGAGATCAGTCTTGATGCAGAAATAATTCCCCATTAGGGATGGTTGCCACTTATGTACTACATGCAAAATAGCCATCATGTCATGCTGAGATGTAGATGCGGAAAAATGATTACCGGAAAGGTCTCGTGAAGGCGGCAAGCCCACTGGTGCAACAAAGACACCGACATATCTATCCAAGGAAGTAGTGGAGACCATTGGTGGGTGCATCTGAAGGGAATGGAGCTGAGCAATGACACCATGTGAATTCTTCTTAAGGATCTTTTCCAAGCGATGTGAATTGATGATGCAGAGAGACCCTGGTTGTAAGACCATAAATTTGTGTTGTGTCCCATTGACTGAAAACTGCATCCAAATTTCATCAAAATCCCATAAGATGGGGTCAAGTGTGCGTAACCATTGAATGCCAAAAACTACATCACATCCACCTAAGGAAAAGGAAAACATGTCAGAGCGCAGGTTATAATCTTCCATAGAGATACGCACATTATGACACTTCCCCTTGCAAGGTATGGTGCCCCCATTGGCAACCATGACTTCAAAGTTGGAACAAGGATGGACAAAACAATTAGCCTATTTGGCAATCCGAGGGTCAATGAAGTTATGAGTGCTACCAGAATCAATGAGTATGGTAAGAGGGAGCTTCTTGAAGTATCCCCTGACCCGCATTGTTTGTGGGGTGGTGACGCCAATTACAGCATGGAGAGAGATCTCGGGTGGGTCATCTTGAGATGGGGTGTCAATAGGTGGGTGCTGAATGTCGACCTGAACATCTACTATATCTGGAGCTTCTTCACCAAGTTCTGAGGCAGGTGGAGAATCCACATCCAAGAGATAGAGCTTTTGTTGAACACATCTATGTCCCCGAGTGAATTTCTCATCACAATTATAACAAAGCCCTTTTTCTCGGTGTGCCTGCATCTCTGTTTCAGACAAATGCTTGATAGGAGTTGTTCAAGGAGCAAGCGTGATGGGAGGTCGTTGGGAACCCATATTTTTGAAGGGAACAAAGGTGGGTTTTGAGCGTTGTTGAGCTGCGATCTTGTCCTCTGCCAACTTAGCCAACCCTAGGACTTCCATCATTGTGTTGGGAGAGAACATTTTGACTTCTAAGCGGAGTTGATCCTTGAGACCACTAATAAAACAACTCCTGTAGAATTCATCAGACAATCCTTCTGTGTGATTGGTCAGTTTCTCAAATTATGTCTGATACTCTCTCACTGTGCCAATTTGGTGAAGTTTAGTGAGTGCTCCTGTGAAGTCATCAAAAGCACTAGGACCAAATCGTGGTAAAAGGAGTTGGCAAAAATCTGTCCAGTTTGGCTCGGGATGAGCTTTGATGTACCAGCAGTACCATTGAAGGGATTCCTGTTCCAAATGAAAGGATCCAAGTGGAACTTTCTGGACATCAAAAGTATTATGCAGACTGAAATATTGTTCTGCTCGGTATATCGATCCAGTTGGATCAATACCATTGAAGTGAGGAAAATCAAGCTTCGGCCCATGAAAATTGTTGGACGAAGAGAACCCAGTGGCTGCTGAAGATTCTGGTTGTCGATTATTGTTCATGGTTGAATGCTGAAGATGGAGGCTGAGAATTTTTTCATCCAGATCTTGGAGTTTGGTTTGGATGGCTGCAAGTGCTTCCTCCATGGTTTTTGCTCCCTTGCAACTGACAACCATAACTAGGAATTTTTTTTTTTTGTGGGGGGGGGGGAATGGATAGAAAACAAAAACACAAGCTTATTTAGTAAGGGGAAATTGGGATTTGGGAAAAACTCGGAGGGGTAATTGGGGTTTGACTAGGTTTTCAACACTTTCTGAGGGACAGGGAAGCAAAAAATGGGGATTTCAGAAGCAGAAACTCTATGGTAAAATTTGAAGGCAATCAGGTGAAATTGAAGAAGTTATGGCAAACCCTAAAAATAGACAAATGTGGGATTTCTAGTCTTGGGAAGTGGAATTTGGGATAGGGTCTTCAGTAATGAAATATGCAAAATGGGATTGCAGGGATGTCACTGAAGTTTCAGGGAAAACAGAGTTGAAACAAGTGAGATATGGATAAAAAACAAAATTTTATACGTTTTTTTTTTTTTCCAAAAATGGATCGGCAATAGCGGCACGAAAGGGATCCGCAACAGATGGATCTACAAATGCGCGGAAGGGATCGAAAACGGATGGATCTGAAATGACGACTGGATCTGGAACAACTTTCAGAATAAATCTAAAACAGCTGGATCTGGAGCGGAAGTGATTGGCAACAGTTCAGCTGAAAATAAATATGGACCCCAAGTATGTATGGCTGCCTAATAGTTCAAGTGTTTCACTCAGCCACCAATGCTGTCTGACGGCTTGTGTATTGGGGCAATACCCCTCACTCGATGGCTCAGGTAAAACTGATAACCGCTTTGCCACAAACGACAGCTCTTGGTTTACCTCACGGGTGGGAACTAGTCAATCAAGTAGGGGTCGTTGCCCTTTTCACTGGCAGTTCCTCTCAATGGGCCAGCTACTTTGGGGTTCCTATGGTACTCCTCACAATGAGTTTTAGGGCTTATGCCCAAGTACTTCCCACAGTTAAGCGGACATGGATTATTCCCAAATCCGAAGCTGCAACAGATGCGAAAAAAATTTGGCAGAAATTCCACCCAACGAGCCCAAGAAAGTGCTCTGATACCAGATGTGAAGAACCTGCAATAATTAATTAATGCAAATACACAAGATATCAGAAATAACAAAACTCAGAATCACTTTTATATTGATCACGGGTCACTTCGTGGGGGCAACCTCCTTTGAGCAAGCTCAATACAATTAACTTCACGGTTCCTTCATAGGCCTCAACACACACTTATATACTAATTCTAGGTGCCAATACCATGGGTCAATACCATGTGTCAATACAAACCATGAGCCAATACAAAATATAGATCAACAATTATTACGGGTCAAAACCATGGGCCAATACAAACTATGGATCAACAAAACTATGGGTGACTTACAAAGCATATGTGCCAACAACAATAACACAAACTCTGGATCAACAAATACTACAGGACGACTTACAAAGCATATGCGTCCAACAACAATATACTAACAAAGTAAAGACATGGGTTCCTAACAGAATCCCTACAGGGGGCATATAATTGCAACCGTGCAACAAAACTGGGTTTCAGGAGATCCTACAAGTGTGGCTAGGAAGGTTCCACATGGGAACACTAGCCAAAAGTTATCATTCGAGGAATTTGCAAAGCTGACCCCTATGTGCAAAAATTGCAAAGTCCCTTATTGAGAAAAACCCTAGTTTCCAAAATCGACCTAAAAGATAATTTTGTGCCATGGCCCTAGAGGAGAGGGGAACCCCTGGAAATATCTTGATGTCCTGAAACCAATGGATTCAACGATTCATTGATCTGATCCATGGTCACCATTCTATGCAGTGTTACAACTCGCACCCTAAAGGATTTCAGGGACAAAAGTTGAATCCCTACTGGGGGAATAGAATTCCAACTATGCTATAAAACAGGATTCTGTGAAGTCATGCAAGTGTGTCAAGTTAGGTTCCACATGGGAACACTAGAAACAATTTCTTGGTCGATTAATTTTCAAATTTGACCCCTATGTGCAAGAATTGCAAAGTCCCTTATTGAGAAAAACCCTAGTTTCTAAAATCGACCTAAAAGATTATTTATTTTCCATGGACCTAGAGGAGAGGGGAAACCTTGGCACTATCCCGATGTCCTAGATCCAATAGAGTCAATGGTTTGTTAATCCAATCCATGGTCATCATTATGTGGCCCGTTACAACTCACACTCTAAAGGATTTCAGGGATACACAATGAATCCCTATTGGGGGGAATAGAATTCCAACCGTTCAGCAAGACTGGATTCAGGGAGGTCCTCCAAGTGTTTCTAGGTAGGTTACACATGGGAACACTAGCCACAAGTTCTAAGTCATAGAATTTGAAAATTTAACCCCTATGTGCAAAATTTTCAAAGTCCCTTACTGATCAAAACCTTAATATCCAAAATTGACCTAAAAAATTATCTCTGTGCCATGGGCCCATAGGAGAGGAGAATCCCTCAAAATATCATGATGTCCTGAATCCATTAGATTTGATGGTTCATCGATCCCATCCGTGATCACCACTCTATGGCCCATTATAACTTGCACCCTAAAGGCTTTCAGGGATACCTGTTGAATCCTTACCGGGGGCATAGAATTCCAACCGTGCAACAAAACTGGGTTCCAGGATGTCCTACAAGTGTGTCTAGGTAGGTTCCACATGGGAACACTATCCACATTTTCTCCATCAAGGAACTTGCATAGTTGACCCCTATGTGCAAAACTTGCGAAGTCCCTTATTGAGCAAAACCCTAGTTTCCAAAATCGACCCAAAATATGATCTATTTGCCATGGACCCAGAAGAGAGGGGCACCCCTGGAACTATCCTAATGTCCTAAATCCAACGAGGTCGATGGTTCAGCGATATGATCCATTATCGCCATTCTATGGCCCATTACAACTCGCACCGAGAAGCAGAAATGAGTTCTGTCAGTGCAACCACATAAACAAACAAACACATCTGTGGGAGCTGACAGGACCTTGTTATGCTTATTGGTTTGTATTTTTACCCCCCAATGCAAGAATTCCCGTGTTCCTCTAAGCAAAACCCTATTGTCCTATCCGTCCTAAAAAAAGGTGCCTCTGGCCATGGGACGCTCAACAGTCAGTCACCCGCACCTATAATATGATGCCAAGAATCCAACAGAAGCATTTTCTCCACTATTCAATCGACATTTTTTGTTCTATGTATGTTAGCTAGTAGCTTCATGTATCCATTTATGGACACATGGAAAATTGGAAAAAAATATCCAACCATGCTAAGGGTTGGTGTTGCCCTGGCCGAGTGCATGTGATCCCCGAGTGATTTTGGCAACTTAGATGCCCCTTAGATCCCCTAGGTATGGCCACTCTGACAAATTAGAGAGATTCGTGCAAAAAAAAGGTATTAATTTTCTTTAATATGGTTTATATTTAGTTAATAATTTACAAACTCACTCTTTGCAACTTAAAGACTATTACTTCATAAAAAAAATTAAATTGAAGCTTTATGATTAACTCAAGCAATCATGAGTCGTATATGAGGTCTCTTCCCCAAAATTTGGGGGGGTCATGGGTTCAAATTTCTCGATGCCCTCATCAAGGTTCCATGGTATACTCCACTTCCCATCCATGAAAATGCTTGAAATTTTTTCCATAAAAGTTTCCTTGAAAAAAAATTAAATTGAAAAAAATACAACAAAATAATAAAGATGATTATACTCATATATTGAAAGGGTAATTGTTACCATCCCTTCGAGTTATTAATGAATTGAATTGATACTTTTCATATGTGTCCTCCAATCACATTAAATGAAAAAAGAGTGTGATAATTAACTCATTAGCCAATAATGAAGTTGATCTAGTGATCTACAATGGGGTTCAAGGTAAGCTTGGTGTTTTGCAGATCTCCAAGTTTGGTAGATCCCATTGAGTTCAAAGGGAGATTAAAATTGATGTTCAAATTTTGAGAAAAACCCAAACCTATATGTTCCCATTACCCTTAGGTTTTTTAATAATAACAGAAATAATCTAATTCAAGGTTATATTCTAGCTAGATGTCAAATATAGATTTTGAGACATTCAAGATTTAACATTATCTATAGTTTTATTATCATTTTTATATTATTTTTGAACCTAACATCAAGTGGTGGCATCTTAATGACTTTTAAACTAAAGATTAAGTAGTGATTTTTTAAAGAAAATAATTCAATGTACATATGGTGCAAATATGAAGTAGGGAGGATTATTGAGGATTTTAGCAAGAAGCATGTATAATTTGTTCGATCCTGTAGACTCCAATTTGCGAAATAGTGAAATTGAATAATTGATATTAGTGATTGGTCAATGATAGTTAGTGGCTACAAAATAGGGTTTCTGGGATTTTGAATACAAACTAGGCTCTAGGTTACAAACTAGGGTTTCTACGGTTTAGAATTCAAATTAAGGTTTATGCTACAAACTAGGGTTTATAGGCTTTGTTCTAGGGTTTTTAGGATAGGATTTATAGGCTAGGATACATGTTTAGAATAAAAAATAGGGTTTCTTGTACTCTTGTGCCTATTTGTAGCACAATGGTTTAGATAGAAATGTATGCCCATGAATATATGAAGTTTTTTGGGCATGCATATATAGTTGCAACATGATTTTTTTTGGAATCTTGTGCATATTTGTGCACAATGGTTTGGATTCAAATGGATGCACATGAATGTGCAAACTCAGGTTTTTTGGACTCTTCTACATATTTGTAGCATAATGGTTTGGATTCAAATGGTGATGGAGGTTTGTAAGGATAGAGGTTTGTGCCAATAACTAATTTTACATAATGGTATACAATCTGAACTAGTCTATAATCTTCAAATACATACCCTTTTCTAATTTTTGAGTGGAAAACCTGGTTCAAATATTCTCCTTTGATAACCATTGACCCAATCAGAAAATTATTGGCCTCAGAGACACTTAATGAGACATTGAGGGTCTTCTTCACCTCCATGCAACGTGCCATCGAATAGTCAGTGCGCCATGCATTGTGTCTTCTGGAAACCACTGCGTATATATGCTTTGCAGAAAATATAGTGGCAACATTTGAGTCAAGTAACTAGACACATCTAGTTGTCAAAATTTTCAAAATATTAATTGAACTTGGTTGTACGAGATCTGATATGTGGTCATAGTCTGGTGAAATACTTGATTGGTCCTCCTCCAACTATTATAGTTTTGTAGCTATACATCGACCAATGGGGAGCGATACATGGTCCCAACTCTTAACCTAATCCGTGGATTGACATTTGTCCCATTCACCACCACTACATGGAGAACAAAAACAAGTGAGTTTCCTTGTCCACATTTCAAGTATAGCATTTTCCAACGCTCTAACTAAATGAAATGCATGATTTCCATGGATGGTCTTGCACTCATATAGATATAATCAATCTACATCGACCACCTCCCAAAAATTTCTATGTACATGTGCTTTCTTGGTTAACTGATCTTCCTTCCTTCTTGCTCCCTCCACCATGACAAAATAACACCATGCAACAATGGTCTTTGTATCTTGGATGAGAGATACAGTTGTGAACTTCATTTCTTTCCTACGTAATGCAGTCTTGATGCACACACCTACTCCATCATGTTCACCTTTTCCGTGTCCGGTCTCAAAATAATTCCAAATATGTGGCACCTCGTGCCTTTTGTGGAGCATGTACACAACCATTGTAAGACATAAGCATTTTTTAATTTTCCTGCATAACCGTTCGACCAAATCCAATGGTGTTCCATTTGTATACTATTATCCTTCAAGTGATTATAGAACATTTGAAAAATGTGTTATGCAAAATCCATGTCATGACACCTGCCATCACTTATGTAGAAGTGATACTCCTTCAATATAACCGTATTGTCTTCAGTACTATATACCCCATGTTTATAGGTGATATGGACCATTATGCTAACCTGGTCTGAGTGATAGTATTGACTCTGAATCTCGTTTTGCAGTTAAAGAGTGTAGTTTTCCGCAAAATTGACCAATGATAGGATTAGATGACACTGGCAGCAATGTAGCTGAGCATTCCTACACAAGAGTTTTATGCAATACACGCAAAATATGTGTGTGTGTATGTGTCATAATAATAATCGTACTCAATTTGGTATCGACGACAACATGCATTGCGAGTTGTGCTAATTTTAACATACCATGGTTTTCATTTCTCGAAGGATCTTTGGCCCAAGTTAAGTTCATTATGTTCATGCCGAAATCTCTCATATAATTATGTTTGTGTCATGTGAAGAAAATTTTTAATGTAGGATTGACGATCCCTTCAACGTCTTCTTAATTTTAGTTCATCTTTTCGGTTGGAAGAAGGTTTAGTGCTGTCGTGACAAAAATATTGTACTAGTCCCTTTACCGCATCAATGAACTTCATATCAGAGTGTGGCAACTTGCCAATGAATGCCTAGACATCTATTTGATCAGTTTCAAGTTGTTCCATTCTAACACAATAACTACAGAGTTCTTTTACATTAAAATTAACAAGTTTGGATGTAAGATTAAGAATATGAAAGGACCCTAGTGCTTTTGTTCACGATTAATTATGACAACACATGGTGAGCCGCATTGTGGTCCTTTGAATGAGATTTTTTTCCAATTGTACTAAATGCATCTATTAAAATTTTAAAAATACGAGAACTTGGTTCATAAATGTTTATCATATTTATCCTTAACATTCTCGTAACAACAATCATACTCCTATATTTTAATAATGATAAAAATAATTTACATTTATCTCAATCACATTTAGAATAAAGATAGTTAACAAGTATGTGTTCAGTTTTATATGTAATACTACACTTCGATAGCATACCTCCAAGTGATCCAATGAGAATTTAATCAATTTGTATATGCTTTGGAGTTCTTCAGCATGAAATTCCTAATGGAGATAAGGAGGTTGGAGTTTCATCACCTGGACAATCTGACATTTCAATAGTAGCTTCAAGTCCTTCTCTCTCTTGCTAGCAGTTGGATGGTGGAAATAGGACATCCTCTTGGATGGTCTCAATGACATTGTATTCTTTGAGCATACATTCAACATGCAATGCGTCTCTAACTTCGTCACTTGTATAACTACAAGAGACCAAATCGTCAATTATTTCAGTTTTCCTTGTTGTGCAACTATGTTTTACTCATTGATCAGGGCCATGGGGTTCCTATTCTTCAACTATTGTGGAAATCAAAGGCCCCTCAAGTGAATGCTCAAGCTGTGTTTCCTATTGTGGATTTGTAGGAAGAATCATGGCATCCTATACAACTAGAATTGGGTGAGTGTCCATAGAATGTCTCCAATTTTTCATGCCATTTCTTCTCTTTTCTCTAATCTCTTCGATGATTTCTTCGGGTAGCTTCTTCCTTGCATATTTTATTTTTCGATTGTGTATATTTCCCATGAACATAATGATCAATGATCTATGGGGCTCTTGAATTGGAGATTCTCCAATCTTAGTTTTTTTTCTTTCTCAATTGTGTTATACTCCACAACAATGATCAATGAGATAAATTTCTTTTAATACTCCTCAATTGTAAGAAAATCAATGGTGGAGATGGTCTATGGTGCTTCTCAATTGAGCATTCTCCAAGCTAGGAATTTATATTGCTCAATTGTTTCTATACTCCACCACAATGATCAATGATATGTTTCCCTTGATGCTCCTTAATTGTAATAAAATCAATGGTGGTGATGGTCTATGGAGCTCAATAGGACATTCTCCAAGCTTGGTGTTTTCCTTGCTCAATTGTATCTATACTCCACCACAATTATCAATGAAATATTGCATTTGATTCTCCTAAATTCTAAGAAATTTAATGGTGCAGAATTGGAGATGGTTTTTCTATTGGATTCGTGAACCTTGTACAATGTCTTTGGTGCTCCAAGCAATCCTTATAGCACTTGTGATGGATATGGTGAATGAAATACCCAATCTGTGTGAAAGTTTTTGTAATGGAGAGAGTGCATGCCATGTATATAGAATCCAAAATTCTGCGTAATGTATGTTTCTTCTTGAGTCTATTAGAGTGTCTCTTAGATAGCGATACATGCCATATATACAAGAACAAAATGCATACGTTTTTAGCTCATACAAAATGCGTGCGCATTTTGTACTTATAAAACATGTATGCATTTTGTTCTACTAACGATTATAAACATTTAAGAAGTTGATTCCATGGCTAATAGGTCATTGAATGTCTTCCCACACTCCCTATGTCTTAAGCCCCTAACACCCCTAACACACACCCCCGCTAACTATTTTTAGTTCCCCCTCTCTCACTACCGTACTCCACCTACACCTAACCCCCACCATTTCACAAACCAAATAAAATAAAGTGCAAAAAATAAAAACAAATGTTAATTTCATAAACTAATAGTCTAAAAATAAAAACTTGTACTTCAACATATTTGCTCGTTAATAACAACAATTATATTTTTACATGGAATGTCAAACCAAATGGAACAATCCACTTGTAGGTAGAGAGAAACACACAAGCTTCTCAATTTTTTTTTAATAATCCAAGTTTCAGTAACACATGAAAAACCTTCTCTTACGCACCAAACAAAGGATTCAATACACAAATCTCAGAAGATAAAAATACAAAATTACATTCATAAAGATAAAACAAATAACACATCAACTAAGAGAATGAACAAACATAAAACTGAAACATGAATTTATTTTTTTGTAGAATATAAGGGTCCATCAGAAGACCAATGAACTAAACAAAGAATAATTCCATTATACAATATCACAAAATAGGTTGACCAGATGTTATATTTGCATATTTGGATTTGCAGTTTCTCAAAATATCATTTTACCTCTTCCTAACCCCCACCCCTATGCACACACATAGACATCCCTATGCCTCCCCCTACCACTAACACAACCTCCTCTCTCTCTCTCTCTCTCTCTGCCCCCCCCCTCCACTCCCTAAACCTTACTAACCTCTTCTATTAATCACTTTCTCCCGTAATCCACCAACCCCCAATATCCTAACACCCCCCTCTGTCTCTACCTCTAATCCCTTAAAAATCCCCCTCCTTCTCTACCTCTAACACCTTACCAACCCATAAAGTCTCTCCCTTTACCTCTCTCTCTCTCTCTCTAACCCAAACACTCATATTCTTAACCTATACCCTCTTTCTCCCTAAAAACCTTTCTCATCCCCAAACCCCTAACCCCCCCTCTCTCTCTCTCTTCCCCTTACCATACCCCAATATCTCTTTCTCTATTTCACTCATGCTCCTCACCTATACCTCCCTTTATCCCTAATAACACTTCTCTTCCCCAAACCCCTAACCCTCTCTCTCTCTCTATATATCTATCTCTCTCTGCCCCTTACCATCCCCCAACATCTGACTCTCTCTCTCATGCTCCTCATATATACCCCCCTTTATCAAAAATCACCCTTCTCCTCCCCAAACCTCTCTCTCTCTCCCTCCCCCCCAACTCTTACGAACCCCCTCTCTCACTCTCTCTCTCACTCACCTACTCATCCATCTACACCTAACCCCCACCCACCTATCTCTTCCCCAACCACCTAACACACAAACCTCCCATTGGTTCTCTCTCTCTCTCTCTCTCTCTCTCTCTCTCGTGCGCGCGCACACACATACACACACACACAGAGACACACAATGACACATAACTATGTCTCCCCCTACGACAAGCACCATAACTATGTATCCCCCTACCACTAGCACCCTCCCTGCCCCCTCTCTCTCTCCCCCCATCTCCCCCCTAACTCATACTAACCCCCTCTCTCACTCTCTCCCACTCCTCTACTAATCCACCTACACCTAACCCTGACCCCCCTATATCTCTCTCCCCTCCTATCCCTAACCCTTACGAAACCCTTCTCTCACTCTATTTCTCCCCTACAAGCCCTTCTCTTACTTTCTTTCTCCTAGGCCCTTATCTCACTTTCTTTCTCCCCGTAGGGAGACAGAGTGACATTAGGGTTTAGTAAGGCTTAGGGAGAGGAGGGGAGAGAGAGATAGGGTGGCTCGGGGTAAGGTGTAGGTGGAGTAGTAGGGGAGTGGGAGAGAGTGGGATACGGGGTTAGTATGATTTAGGGGGGAGATGGGGGAGGGAGAGAGAGAGATAGATAGGGGACATGGGGTGTTAGTGGTAGAGGCATATATAGGGATGTTTCATTGTGTGTGTGTGAGAGAGAGAGAGAAAGAGAGGGGGGGTTCGTAAGGTTAGGGATTGGAAAGGAGAGAGAGATAGTGGGGGTTGGGGTTAGGTGTAGGTGGAGTAGTAGGGGTGTGGGAGAGAGTGGGAGAGGGGGTTAGTATGAGTTATGGGTGAGAGAGAGTGAGAAAAGGGGTTAGTAAGGGTTAAGGAGAGGAGGGGACCCTCTCTCTATATAAATCCCCTACCCCCTACACCTAACCCCCTAACACCCCCCTCTCTATATCTCTCCTACTCCCCCTAACACACACACACTCTTTCTCTATCTCTCTCTAACACCTCCACCTATAGCTTACCCCTACCCATCTCTCACTCCCCCAACCTCCGAAAACCCCCCTCTATCTCTACCTCTAACTGCTTAACATTGTTTTATATCTCTACCTCTAATACCACGCCCAAATATATCTCCCTTTACCCCTCTCTCTCTCACTCTATCTCTCCCTCTATCCCCTTAATACCACCCTCTCTTTACCTCTAATCCCTTAAAACCCCACTATCTCTCTACCTCTAACCCCTAACCAACCACCAATGTCTCTCTCTCTCTCTCTCTAACCCCTTAACACCCCTCTCTCACTCTACCTCTAACCCCTTACCACATGTCAATGTCTCTCCCTTCACCTCTCTCTCTCTCTCTAGCCCATTAACACCACCTCCCCACTTTCTTTACCTCTAACCCCTTACCACCCCCCACCCCCCTTTTTCTACCTCTAACCCCTTATTACCCCCCTCCCCCCCCTTCTCTACCTCTAACCCCTCACCACCAAGAATTATTTTTAATGTTATAATCGACAAACAATGAAATTATAGGGTTGCAAATCCCCTCCCCCCTCTCTACCTCTAACTCCTTAACACCAACAATTATTTTTAATGTTATAATTGACAAACAATAAAATTATAGTGTTACATAATGCACACGCGTTTTGTAAATATAAAATGCAAACACATTTTGTTTTGGTGGGCTTTAAACATGGGGGGTTCACTTAGTGAATTTGTTAGATAGCACAATCATTCGCATGATATTAAAGAATATCCTTAATTTCACTAAATATTGGAAAATGCCTCCTAAAATTGTATTGTTGATCCGCCCTCCCAATATTTCTTTCGAATTAAGAAAACCCCTAGTTTCACCATATATTGTAGGTATCCATTTTTATCAACCCATTTTTAATATCCCCTTTATATCATATTATCAAGTTGTAACAAACAAGAACCCTAACACATCTTAGTATAAGCAAACATGATGCTAAATAAAATAATAGTAAAATGCTAATAATGATCCCACCAGGATTGCAGGGGTGACTAATAAATTTGTATCATTGGATAGTGGAAGATCCAATGAAACAGTATTGGGGAAGGAAAAATGTGTAAAAGGAAACCCAATCAAGAGATCAACATAACGAACAATGTAAAATACTGATAATACAGTAGTTAGTGCAATGCTTAGAAAATATGAGAATTGCATATGTTTCACACCATAGCCTGCTAATATACCAATTTTATATCATGTAAATACAATTATAGCCATAGAGAGCTTAGGTTTTCTATAGCTTAATAAATTAAACTCCATAAAAATGCAAAATTGAAACCCATTCGTAGATGGACTCCCGGCATACACAACAAACATCATTGATGTTTGGATACAAATGAACATAGAAAAATTTCTCTTATTTTCCAATAAGTACACCATATGATCATGTGCATAGCTTGAATTTGGGTCATTCACAAGATGCAATTAAGTGCCTCCACTTCCTATACATTTATTCTTGCAATAAAGAGAATTAACAACATTTAGTTACCTTTTCTTGGGTTATATCTAGATTTTTTACCTTTACAGGAGTGGGAAAAATATCCATTGTTAGGTTTCAAGCATGCAATAGTTATAAAGATATATAGATGGTGAAACTTATAGGGTACCATTTCAAGGTAATGATAACACATAGGGTATGCAAATAAGGATTAAATTTTTTACCTTTGTTCAAGTAAGTTCCAATACAATATTAAGATATATTCCTTGTATATAAGAATTCAAACTACAATTATTAATGTGTCAGATATAACTCAATCTAGCAACTATTCCTAATTGGAAATATGAAAATGTTAAATAAGAATAGAAAAAGTTGAAAGAAATAATTAATCAAGAAAGATCGATCTAACTTTTCTTGCTTCCATTGAGCCAAGAAAGATTGATCTCACTTTTCTTGGTTTTGTGGAACAAGGTTTGATTGAATATCAAAACCCACCTAAACCCCAACCTAAAAAATGACTAGTTATATCTTTTACTCAAACACGTACAAAAAATACAATACAATTGTTCAACTCCAGAACTCTTGATTAGCTACATATAATAACTTAAAGATGAAAAAATATAAAATCAATTCAAACCAAGCCTAAATAATCTATTAAATGATGATTTCTCGAGGCCAGTAATCCAAAGAGACTTCCATCAATATTATCATTGGTACACTATTATCATATTTATGCAAAACTTACGATCATACACAATATCAAACAAAATGGAGGGTCATTAATTTTTACATGGGTATGAATTGATCCACATCGCAGTTAGCATTGTTGTCGAATGCTAACATTGACTGCGACAAGTCATCGATGTCGATACAAATTCGACAAGTTTTGACTCGACATGACTTCGACAAACCCAGCAACTACGACAGGTTTCGATTTTGACACAACTCCGATGAGTCTTGAATTCGACATACTGCGACACACTCTGCACCCTCGACATGTTCAACAACCTCACAGTTTGCGACATCGACATGCAGCGTCGACATGCGACTAGCGACTGTCGAACTTCGGCAGATTGTCTCCCTGTCTTCCAGTCGAATGTAACGGTTGAACTGCTAAACCGTTCTAACTTCTTATTTGTAACTAAACATAATGGGAAGGAAGCCAAGTGTCTCATAATTATATATAAGAATGTATAATATTGTAACATACATCAATCGATCTTTTTGCAAGTAATAGAGAAGATCAGTTCACGTTCTTGCATATTGTTTGTGAGTATATTTGTTTATATGTGTAGTGTAATCCTGATTTTTCTCATTCTGCTTATTCATATAGCTTCCACCATAATAGAGCCGACTCATTCAGTCGAACTGTTGTCCGCTTCGTGCTTCCTAGACATGACACGAATCATTGGTATCAGAGAAAGACTCAATTAGAGCATTCAGTTTTTTCGTGCTTAATTTCTATGTATACACTTCTCTCTAAGTTACCTGAATTATGCCAGTTCAAACTTGCTCGCAATCTTAGCAATCCAAGAAGACATTACTTCCATAAACGACAGAAGAAACAGACGCTAGACATGGAGCCGATGAGACAACACTACTTATTGAGAAAGATTTGGCTCGACAATGGACTGAAATTTTTGCCCAGTTTAACGAAATTCTCACGCAATTTGCTTCGACATCCAGAGGATTTTCGACGCGAACTCACTCTGATAAAATCAGCCCCCTCAAAGTGCAAATGAATCTGGGCATACCAAATCTTGAAGGTAAGATTGACGGGGAATCCATCAGCAATTGGGTACAACAATTGGAATCCTATTATGTTGTGAATCAAATCTCAGAAGCCGACAAGTTCACCATTGCATCCTTAAAGATGTCAACATTTGTGCACTGCGGGAGGGAGAACTTCTCGACAAAGATGGAGAAAATCAGGTGTCACGTCCCCACCTGTGGACCCAATTCGAAGAGGGAATATGCTGCCAATCTATGGTGCTTTTCATAAAAACTCATCCCATTCATTTGATTCTTGGCAATAAAAGAGATGTGTGTAGATGGAAAACAAACAAACATGCACAGTGGAAATGAACTCATCTACACACATATTACATGACTGTTATTCAATTCAACACAGTCAAAAAATTAACACATTTGTAGAAGTAATTACATAAGAAAATACTCATCTTGATGTAATGTTGTCCCAACAACTAGCTATGTCACTGCAACGTTCCTCCCAACCGTAGGTCTCTTCCCAACCTGTATTATTTCAACACTTAGAGACCACCCTCTAGCTGGGCATGATATCTACAAGGAAAAGGGAACCCTCAAGCACAGCATAGCCCAAAGCAATGGATACACAACTCAACCCCAACATTCTTTTACACACAATAGCTCAAAACTGGCATGGATACACAATTCAACCATGGATTCATAGAATAGGGTCTATGGGTTTTTCGCAAACGTGGGAACACCAAAAACAGATTGTGGGAAAAGGGAATCAACCCCAGGGAAGAAAACCGATTTCTCCCATAGGTGTATGAGCATTCAGTGGGCCAAAACGGCCTGAATTAAACCCCAAATCATTTTCCCCTTCTTCCCCACTGTTAGCCACTGCAAAAACGACCCTTCCCAGCTAGAAAATGAAGGTAAACACAGGAAAACCATGGAGGGAAATGCCCAGGTAGTTTTAAACTCGTGAGGGAGCAAGACTGCTAGTTGAATAATGGCTTGGGGGAAATTTCATGGCCCTTTACTTTCCCAAGAAGCCAAACACGAATCTCTAGGAAGGGTGGCTTGCCCATACTCGAATTTGGATAGCCATACCTCTCCATTCCCCAAGGCATTAACTACCTCAACCAACTCTTGGGAGAGTAAATGATTGGGTACAAAAGTCAACATGGGTAGTTGAGGGTTCATGGGTTCTCTCATTGACACTTGGCTTGACTCAATTGGCTCAAGGGTTTGAATATCCTCCTCCCAATTCCTTGTAATATCATGGTCCCATCTCTTGTTGCATTGCATAGCTAGTTGTGGGCATTTATATTAATATGCATATTTACAATTCCCATGGTTCACTAGCACATGGGTAGCATAATATCAAATACTTGCCTCTTCTAGATCGAGCATTCACTAGCGGGGCCTTGGCCTTGAGCTCCACGCTAGGAATCATACATAATATGCATACAGTATTTACATCATAGCCCAAAATATTATAAGGTTCAAGATGGGGGACGTGACATTGGGGACCCCATCGAAACATGGAATAAATTCGGCGAGCACATTCGGAATAATTTTACTCATCGAAAAACCTCGAGCAACAGTATAAGAAGTGGCAGCAACTAAGGCAATGGAAAGACCAGTCAATAAAAAGTCACACCAACGAGTTCTATCGACTCATGGCTAAACTTGGCATCCAACAAGAAGATAAATTACTTGTTTTGAAGTATGTTAGAGGATTGTCCTAGTACATTTAGGAGGAGATGGAATTTCTAATTGTCAATACACTTGCAGATGCATTCCACTATGTCGAAAAACTGGAAACAAAGCAAAAAGGGAAAGCATGCTTCACGACAAAGCCGACATCAGGACGACCACCCAACAAAAAGGCACCATCCCACTTCGACAAGTCAAAATAGTATCAGCCAACACTGCCAAAGCGAGACCATGTCAAGAATCCTTTTCAGAGAAGGGAACGTAACAAACAACCACCTACCAGAAAATGGTACGATTACCACCACTCATATTGGCATGATATGTCTAAATGTAAAGCTCGGAAGACATTTTTGGCAATTTTTTTTACCTCTGACGCATTCGAAAAGATGGTGGAAGAATATGATCCAGATGCAACAACCCTTTTGACATCGACCACTCCAGCAACCTCAACTATTGTCGACGAGGAGGAACACGAACGCATGTTCCATACACAGAGATGGGTCCAGAGCAACCCATTGCATCTGATTGTGGACAATGGAAGCCAGAATAATTTTGTTTATGAATATATCTTGAAGAAACTTGGTCTTGTCACCACTCTGCATCCTCAGCCTTACAATATCGTTTGGATGAAGGATGGACAAGAACTATGGATCACTCGACAATGCAAGCTCGCCTACTTCATAAAACCTTTTGAAGATGAATTACTTTGCGACGTGGCACCACTCTTCGTAGCCGATGTCCTGTTTGGGAAACCTTACATCTAGGATAGACATGGATTTTATCCGCCATGACCTCAGAAGGTGATTGTTAGAATCCACAATCGATGGTTCAGCATACCAGAGTGTCAACCTACACCAACAGTTGCATTGATATCTCCCAAATAGATAAAGAATCTCATCAATCATGCTTAGAAATTCGCATTAATCATGATCAAGCCAAAACATTCTTAGAATACTACAGCAATGAGTCGAGTCATCGACCAATGGAGCTCCCGATAGAAGCAGCAAGTCGATCATATTCTCTAGGAGTAACAGAACCTCTTTCAATCTCCTGATGGAGTACCTCAACATTGTCAAGTAAAACACTCCATTGAAATTGTTCCTAGTTCTTCTTTGCCTAACACATCCATTTACATAAGATCCATTCTAAAAAATGAAGAGATTCGCAGACAGATCCAAGAATTAATCGACAAAGGTCATATCCTCCCTAGCTCCTCTCCTTGTGCAAGTCAAGTCATCCTAGTTCCAAAGAAATACGGTACTTGGCGCATGTGCATCGACTAAAAAGCTCTCAACAAAATTTCGGTAAAGAATTGTTACCCTCTGCTGCGGATAGACGAGCTCATCGACTATCTGAAAGGTGCTAAATTAATTACTAATCTCGACCTCAAGTTGGGCTACCATCAGATTCCAATCGAGCCCTCAGATGTGTGGAAAACGGCTTTCAAGGCCAAGGAAGGATTGTTTGAATGGTTAGTCATGCCTTTTGGCTTAACCAATGCACCTGTGACCTTCATGCGACATATGGATAACCTTCTTCGACCTTTCATCAGAAAATAGGTCATTGTCTATCTCGACAATATATTGATTTTCACTCGATCATGGGAAGAACATGTCGGACATATTCGACAAGTCCTTAATACTCTCCAACAACATCGGCTCTATCTGAACATGGACAAGTGCTCTTTTGCAATGACTAGCATCAAATATTTTGGGTATGTAATTAACTTTGCAAGCATTCATGTTGATGAAGACAAAGTATAGATCCTCAAAGGTTGACCCATTCCTAGAATCATTCAATACCTAAGAAGTTTTCTTGGTGTGGCGAATTTCTATCGATGATTCATACTCAGCTTCAGTCACATAGCCTGGCCCTTGAATCAGTTGATGAAGGCAAGTGGGAAAATTGTCTTGCAGTGGACAACAACACATCAAGCAGCTTTTGAACAGCTCAAGCACAAGCTCTGCACTACACCAGTACTTGTGTTACCTGATTTGCATCATCCCTTTGAAATTGAGATAGACGCATCGGACTATGCCTTGGGCGCAGTAATCACTCAGTCTGGTCACCTAGTCGCTTTTCATTCTGAGAATTCTAATGACACGATTAGAAGATACTCGATGTACAAAAAATCGCTTTATGCCATTGTGCAAGCTCTCAAGCAATGGAGGCATTACATACTTGGAAAGGAAACAGTAATTCTCACTGATCACAAGCCTCTACAGTTCGCTTTGATGCAATCAAAGTTGCAGACAAAACGACAAATCAAGTGGATTAATTACCTACATCAATTACAGCTGGTGATTAAGTATCGAAAAGGTAAAGCTAATGCTGCCACTAATTTCCTCAGTCGACCACCCATTACTCTCCTTTTGACAGTGATGCGTATGCAGGGATACGACACGACCACTTGGCCACAATTGTATGAGGACGACAATGAATTCTCAACAATCTACCGACAGTTACAGACTAACAATTCATCGACCTCCTACTACTTCCTGAAAGGAACCTTGCTATACAAGCTCAGACAGCTTTGTGTACCGACCGATGAGCACTGACAACAGCTCATTTGGGATGCGCACTACAGCAAGACTGCAATACACTTTGGAGTAGCAAACACATTTGCTATTCTGCAAAAGTATTTCTTTTGGCGTACACTTAAATCCAACTTCAACAAGTATATTCGATCATGCGTGGTGTGCTCCATTGCTAAACCACCTAATCAACGATAGGGATTGTACACACCTCTGCAAGTTCCTAGTCGACCATGGGAATTTGTTTCTATGGACTAATTGATGGGTTATCCCACTACCAGACATCAGAATGACAGGATATTAGTGGTAGTCGAACGATTTTCCAAGATGGCCATTCTCATACCATGTAAGAAGACCACGATGGCGCAGCAGACTGCTCAACTCTTCTTTACACATGTTTGGAAAGACTTTGGTTTAGCAAAGACCATTGTTTCTAATTGAGATTCCCGATTCGTCAGCATATTTTGGAAGACCCTCTGGAAACTGCTAGACACACAACTCTCATTGTCGGTAGCTTTCCATCCTCAGACCGATAGACAGATGGAAATTGGGAATCGCCTTGTAGTACAACTTCTTCACATGTACAACCACAAGCATCGATGCACATGGGATGAAAGTCTTCCATACATCCAACACACTAAAATCGAGCTCAGCACAACTCTACAAGCAAGAGTCCATTTGAGATCTATTACGGATTTCATCCCTCAGTGCCTAATGACTTGATCAAATCCTCGACACAGTAAACTGACACCGATCCAGCCTGCGAGAAGTTGATAAAGCAGTCAAGTTCAGAGATTAGATATGCGACATCCAGAAGCAACCACAATAAATTTTGCAAAGAGAAAACAAGAAATCTAATGCCTGACATGACAAGCATCGTATTCCTTAGTCATTCCAAATTGGGGATAAGATTTGGTTGCATCTCAGGAAGTAGCGCTTCACAGGTCCTTTCAAGAAGTTAAAACCTTTGCGATATGGTTCGTACAGTATTCTTCGATAGATTGGCGAAATTGATTTCTAGCTCGACATTCCTGCATGCCTGGGTCTACATCCAGTATTTAATGTGGATCTACTTTGACCGTACCATGCACCACTATTGGAACATAACGACTTATTGACAGCAAAACCTGAAAACATCAATCCAGATGTTCAGAAGCCTCTTCCTTGTGACACCATTGTGGGAAGATGAGTAAGCCATACAAGGACGAACACAATTCGCTTGTTTCAGGTTTCCAAAGTTGGCCAACCCCCATCTCAAGGAAAGTGGTACTCTGTTACTGAAATAACCGACAAGTTTCCTCACCTTCGCAAGCAAATAACGGGGACCATTATTTCTTAAGGAAGTAGGTCTAATCCACATCAAAGTTGGCATTGTTATCGAATGCTAACATCGACTGCGACAAGTCCTCGATGTCGATACAACTTTGACAAGTTTCAACTCGACATGACTTTGACAAACCCAGCAACTCTGACAGGTTTCGATTTCGACACAAATCCGACGAGTCTCGAGTTTGACATACTGCGACACACTTCGCACCCTCGACATGTTCAGCAACCTCACAGTTCGCGACATAAACATGCAACGTCTACATGCAACCAACGACTATCGAACTTTGACACATTGTCTCTCTGTCTTCCAGTGGACTCTAACGGTTGAAATATTGAACCATTCTAACTTCTTCTTTGTAACTGAACGTAACGGGAAGGAGCCCAAGCGTCTCAAAATTCTATATAAGCATGTATAATATTGTAACATACATCAATTGATATTTTTGCAAGTAACAGAAAAGATCGGTTCGCATTCCTACATATTGTATGTGCGTATATTTGTTTATCTGTGTAGTGTAATCCTGCTTTTGCTCATTCTGCTTATTCTTATAGTTTCCGCCATAACAGAGCCGACTCATTCAGTAGAACTGTTGTCCCCCTCATGCTTCCTGGAAACGATATGGATCATGAATTGAGACCATGGTCTAGAGGTATGAATCCATCCCACGATTTGGAGGTTATTCCTCAGCCCATCCAAATAAAATAACTCCCAATTTTTATATTAATATGTCAAATTAAAACCCCCTTGACCCCTTAATACGAGGCAATATGTTGTTGAATTTTTTAAGAGTATTCAAACCCCCAATATGAATAGACATGATATGATATTTCCTTGCTAGTGAATCCCCCGTGGCTTTAAAATTTGAATTTAAACAAAATGCATACGTCTTACTTAGCACTATGCCTGAACCTCTACACTAGCTGGCATGACATTCCTATGCCTATGTGTCTGCTTCAAACTTTGCTTCGGCTTTACCTTGCCTATGCCTTGGAGTATGATATACCATGGCTAATTGAGCACTATATCCAATTTTTTCATTATGCCTGTGTTTAGCCACTAGTTACAGTATGCTACACACAATCATTTTTTGATGAAATTTTAGAAACAGATAGCATTTTTTCTGCATATTCCAAATAAGTAATTTTTAAAAAGAATATATATATATATATATATATATATATATATATATATATATATATATATATATTTCTTATTTTTCTTGTGTCATGACTCAACTAAAAAAACACATTGTTAGTGTTTCGTCCATAACTCTTCGGTTTCTCAACAATTTTGAAAAAAAGTTGTATCGTGTACTAAAGGACACCGACCTCTACATGCTATAAAAGTAGCGTTTCGAAATAATTGCATTACAACCTTTAAAGACTACACCCACAATTGGCACACTGTTTTCGAGGTTTGATCACTTAGATAATTAAAAAAAATAAATTATTGTTTTTAGGGAAAAATAGCGGTGCACTAGTACTTGTTGTTCTCTATATGTCTACTAGTTTTCATAAGTTGATTCGATCATTTAGGCACTCAAAGGATGCACCCACAAAAACATATGCCTTATAATTTGTCCAAAAAAATAAAAAAGTGCTTGTTAAAAAAAATCAAACTCCAGATAGCTAAGAACATTTTCAATAAAAAATATATATATATTTGGAAACATCATTCAACTTTATATGTTTCATCTTTTTTACTCATCGTAAGATTCACTGTGCATGTCTCTCAAAAAATCTATGTAAGTTGATGGATGTCTATTTTTTAGTTTTCTATTGCATCTAACATGTCAAAAGAGACTCTCATTAGCATGCACACACCCAAGATTTGATTTGCATTTAAAGTTTCATACAAACCTTTCAATACATCCCAAGTTTCCTTGGACGTTTTACAATCCCTCATGTGAGAAATTATGTTGTCCTTTACCAGCATCCTAACCAACACCTTTGCCTTACTTTCCCATCTATCCCAATTTGGATTGGAGGCAACAAGAATGGGTTTGGCCTCATCCCCACTCACAATTGTCCGCAAATTATAAGCTTCCAACACAGACATTAGCTTAAACTTCCAATTAACGTAATTTTCACCATCTAACCTCTCACATACCAAAATTAATCAAGCGGCACAACAAGTCAATAACCACACTCTAATTTCAACATTATTCCAACAATTAATACCCTATACCTAAAGATACCTTCTCTTTCCTTCATGTCACAAAGGAATGATGCATTTTCTTCCCCATGCGTCACTCCTTTCACACACAAGAAAAATCAAAGTAGAGTAGACCTGCTTCACATGCATCCCATATCGCATATAGCCTCCGGTGCCACACTTTTTTTTAGGGTTGCATAGAATTGGATTAGTTCTAACTTTGGAATAACGAGACACTTTCCTCATTTCATTTGCTTTGTTTACGCTATTGAGCATACACAGTCTCGGGTTTGCTCTAGAGATGGTAATCACGCTCATACAATTTTATTATTATTATCATCTAGATTCTTCTGATTACGGGAGGGCGAAGGAGGTCTGATCCACATCACAGTTGGCATTGTTATTGAATGCTAACATCGACTGCAACAAGTCCTCGATGTCGATACAACTTCTCCAAGTTTCGACTCGACATGACTTCGACAAACCCAGCAACTCCGACAGGTTTCGATTTTGACACAAATCCGACGAGTCTCGACTTTGATATATTGCGACACACTCCGCACCCTCAACATGTTCAACCACCTCACAATTCGTGACATAAACATGCGACCAATGACTATCGAACTTCGACAGATTGTCTCTCTGTCTTCCAGTGGACTCTAACGGTTGAATTGTTGAACCGTTCTAACTTCTTCTTTGTAACTGAACGTAATGGGAAGCAGCCCAAGCGTCTCAGAATTCTATATAAGCATGTTTAATATTGTAACATACATCAATCGATATTTTTTCAATTAATAGAGAAGATCAGTTCGCATTCCTGCATATTGTCTATGCGTATATTTGTTTATCTATGTAGTGTAGTCCTGCTTTTGCTCATTCTACTTATTCTTATAGCTTCTGCCATAACAAAGCCGACTCATTCAGTGGAACTGTTGTCCCCCTCATGCTTCCTAGAAACGACACGGATCATGGATTGAGCCCATGGTCTGGAGGTATGAATCCATCCCAGGATTTGGAGGTTATTTCTCAGCCCATCCAAATAAAATAACTCCCAATTTTTATATTACTATGTCAAATTAAAAACCCCCCTTGACCCCTTAATACGAGGCAATATATTTTTGAAGTTTTTAAGAGTATTCAAACCCCCAATATGAATGGATATGCTATGATATTTCCTTGCTAGTGAATCCCCCGTGGCTTTAAAATTTGAATTTAAACAAAATGCCTACATGTTACTTCGCACTATGCCTGAACCTCTACACTAGCTGGCATGACATTCCTATGCCTATGTGTCTGCTTAGTACTTTGCTTCGGTTTTACCTTGCCTATGCCTTGGAGTATGACATACCATGGCTAATTGAGCATTGTATCCAATTTTTTCATTATGCCTGTGTT
Organism: Larix kaempferi; assembly: GCA_027924585.1. Taxonomy (NCBI): domain Eukaryota; kingdom Viridiplantae; phylum Streptophyta; class Pinopsida; order Pinales; family Pinaceae; genus Larix; species Larix kaempferi. The sequence continues at coordinate 3,629,170 of BSBM01000310.1, read as the reverse complement.
TAGCCACTAGTTATAGTATGCTATACACAATCATTTTTTGATGAAATTTTAGAAACATATAGCATTTTTTCTGCATGTTCCAAATATATAATGTTTAAAAATAATATATATATTTTTTTCTTATTTTTCTTGTGTCATGACTCCATAACTCAAAAAACACATTTTAGTGTTTCATCCATAACTCTTCTGTTTCTCAACCATTTTGAAAAAAAATTGTATGGTGCACTAAAGGACACTGACCTCTACATGCTATAAAAATACCGTTTCGAAATTATTGCATTATGACCTTTAAAGGCTACACCCACAATTGGCACACTGTTTTCGAGGTTCGATCACTTAGATAATTAAAAAAAATATGTCTACTAGTTTTCATAAGTTGATTCCATCCTTTAGGCACTCAAAGGCTGCACCTACAAAAACATATGCCTTATAATTTGTCCAAAAAAATAAAAAAGTGCCTGTTAAAAGAAATCAAAACTCTAGATAGCTAAGAACATTTTCAATAAAAAAAGATTTATATTCAGAAGCATCTTTCAACTTTATACAGTTCATCTTTTTTACTCATCACAAAATTCATTGTTCATGTCTCTCAAAAAATCTATGTAAATTGATGGATGTCTGTTTTTCAGTTTTCTATTACATCGAACATGTCAAAAGAAACTCTCATTAGCATACACACCCAAAATTTGATTTGCATTTAAAGTTTCATACAAACCTTTCAATACATCCCAAGTTTCCTTAGACGTTTTACAATCCCTCATGTGAGGGATAATGCTATCCTTTACAAACATCCTCAACAACACCGTTGCCTTACTTTCTCGTATATCCCAATTTGGAATGGAAGCAACAACAATGGGTTTGGCCTCATCCAGGCTCACAATTGTCCGCAAATTACTAGCATAGATCCATCTTAAACCTATCAAGCACCGAGAGGGATCCAATTTCTTGAGGTGTATTTCTTTTTTTAAATTTAAATTCAAGAAATTTAATCTCTCTTGATTGATAGATCCAGGTTTATGTTTTAATTTTTTATTTTATAAACGAACATCTATTTTTTAATTACTTTTCATAATATTTTATTTTATGAGTCGACATGGATTTTTTTTAAATATTTTCCATAATTTTACTTTTTTTTTACATTTTAATTAATGGCTGACAATACATTTTACTTTTTTACTTTTCATTACATTTTACTTTTTTACTTTTCATTAAATACTTTCTATTACATTTTACTTTTTTTTACATTTTAATTAATGGCCGACAATAATAAAGACAAATGTTTATAGCCTAGGATTCAATTCAAACAAAAATACACGTCTATGTATTATATAGCCTAGGATTTAATTCAAATGAACCTTTTATTAATGGCCGACATAATATTAATTTTTTATTATTATTATCTTAAAAACAAACTTTATTTATTATGGCCGACTATAAGGACAAACACGCTGGGTGCAATAAGCTTCCAACATAGTCATTAGCTTAAACTTCCAATTAACGTAATTTTCACCATCTAACCTTTCACATACTAAAATTAATCAAGCAGCTAAACAAGTCAATAACCACACTCTAATTTCGACATTATTCCAACAATTAATACCCTAGACCTAAAGATACCTTCTGTTTCCTTCATGCCACGAAGGAATGATGCATTTTCTTCCCCACTTGTCACTCCTTTCACACACACAAGAAAAATCAAAGTAGAGTAGACCCGCTTCACATGCATCCCATATCGCATATAGCCTCCAGTGCCACACCTTTTTTTAGGGTAGCAGAGAATTGGATTAGTTCTGACTCTGTAATAACGAGACACTTTACTCATTTCATTTGCTTTGTTTACGCTGTTGAGCATACACGGTCTCGTGTTTGCTCTGCGCTCAAACAATTTTATTATTATTATCATCTAGATTCTTTAGATTATGGGAGGGCGAAGGATTATGGATGCTCCGCTCCTGTGGTTGGTACTAATGATTTGTGTATCGATTTGTGCATTGGAGGCAAACTGCACCAATGTTTCAGGGGATGCCCAACTACTGTTAGCAATCAAACAAACTTACAATTATCTGTCGTTAGTTGACTGGGTCGAACAGTCCATCACGAACTTCTGTAATTGGACTGGTGTCACCTGCGACGGGGAGAATCGACGGAACGTAGTGGCTCTGAATCTTCAAAACATGAGCCTTTCCGGTCCAATTCCACCGGAGATGAGCGAACTCCACCAGTTGGCATCGCTCAACCTTTCCTACAATAGTTTCACAGGTTCCATCCCTTCTTCGCTCTTTGGAGGACCTAATTCCTCGCTGTCCATTCTCTCGCTATCCCACAACCAAATCAGTGGCACCCTTCCCTCCAATCTCTTCAATTCCACTGATATCCAGTATCTCGACTTTTCGTACAACAACCTCGGTGGCTTCATTACTCCTCGGCTTGGACTGCTGTCCAATCTCCACCATCTCAACCTCCGTCAGAACAACTTCGTGGGCCCGATTCCACAGGCTTTATCGAACAGTACAAAGCTTACAGTGCTGGACTTGTGTTTCAATTCCTTATTGAATGGGACTATACCTGCAGAGTTGGGTTTGCTGTCTGGAGTGGAATACCTGTGTTTAGACTTTAACGACTTCACGGGTACCATTCCTGCATCGATTCCCTCCAACTGCACTCAACTGAAGGCGTTAATGATTGGACACAATCGCATGTCCGGTGGAATTCCTGCAGAATTAGGCAAATTGCGCTACCTTGAGACGCTATTCTTAGATCGAGCCAATTTTCAAGGTCCGATACCCAGTGCACTTGGGAATGTTACTAGACTCAGAGTCCTCGACATCCACGGTAACTCTCTGACTGGCACAATCCCCAAATCTCTCGGACAGCTCTATGAAGTACGTGTTTTCGCGATAGGTGACAATTTCCTCAAGGGCTCTCTTCCGCCCGAGCTCGGTAATCTTACAAACGTCCATTTACTGAATGTGACGATTAACTTGCTAACAGGAAGCATACCTCGCGATTATGGCCGCTTAAAATCGCTCACCAGATTCCTAGCATTTGATAACGAGTTGAGTGGAGGTATACCACCGGAGCTAGGAAACTGCTCAAGCTTGGCCCAGATTTGGGTCTCCGGAAATCGTCTCAGTGGGCGTATACCAGAAGAACTTGGCCGCAGTTTGACGCAACTTGCTAGTCTGTCTCTCGACCACAATGACTTTAGCGGTACAATACCAGAGAGCCTGTCCAACTGTACTCACCTGCAAAACCTAAGTCTCGGCTACAACCGGCTTCAAGGTAACATTCCTCCTGCTGTTGCGAATCTAAGGAATATAGTTCAATCCTTTTCTATGCCGCATAATCTGCTTAAAGGCAACATTCCAGCCGAAATCGGAGGTATGATGCTTGTTACAAACATAGATCTGTCAGGGAATCTTCTGAGTGGTCAGATTCCCACGAGTATGGGAAGCTGCGTGGAGGTCCTGCATCTCAACCTTTCGGGTAACCGCCTTGAGGGACAAGTTCCGCTGTGGCTTCAATCCATGATCACTCTTACCGATTTGGATCTTTCCAGCAATCAGTTGTCCGGTTCAATACCACCATACCTCGGCGACATGGTAACTCTCAACTTTATGAATGTCTCCTACAACCGTCTCTCTGGTCCAATTCCAAACAACGGTGTGTTCCGAAATCTTACAGGCGAGTCTTTTCTTGGAAACGAAGGTTTATGCGGGTCGATCCTTGGCATAGCTTGCCCTGCACCTTCGGGCCCTTCCTCATCGTCCAGACTTACCAAAGGCCAGAGATTGGCCATAATCTTCTCCGCTTTGGCTTTTGGTGGGGTCACCGCAGCAGCCTCAGTATTCTGTTCTATCCGTGCCCGAGGAAAGTCGCACAAGGAGCAATCTATGAATTCAGCTGGAATATCAGACAAGGCCAATCCGATAAAATCGATGACCACAACCGAGCTCTACGAGGCTACTGGAGGATTTAGTGCACAGAATATAGTTGGTTCAGGGAAAACAGCAACAGTATATAGGGGTTGTCTCCCTGAGGGAAAAGCGGTCGCCATTAAGAGATTTAAAGACGATACAAGCATTGAGTCATTTCATGGTAATCTAGTCACTGAATTGCGGGCATTAGCTATGACCCGACACCGAAATCTTGTTCGACTGTTGGGTTATTGCATTATCCCTGGAATGGCTTCGTTGGTTATGGAGATGATGCCGAATGGAACCTTGGCGAGGCACATACAAGAGAAAACACTCGAGTGGGAAACTGTTGTCAGTATCGCACAGGGCGTGGCGAATGGATTGCTTTATCTTCACAAAGAGGGTGTAGAACCTATCCTTCATTGTGATCTCAAGCCCTCCAACATCTTGCTTGATTTCGACTTCAAACCTGCAATTGCTGATTTTGGGCTCTCAAGAATTTTGAAATATGGCGACTTGAGTGACGGATTCAGTACCTCCAACATTAGGGGCTCCATCGGTTACATGGCACCAGGTACACTGAAGAAAATTGACCCTATCACTTGTGTTTGTATAATCTATTAATTCTGATTGTAGGAGTTCGATCCTTGATGTGTTTGTCTTGTATGTTACAGAGTATGCAGGTGGTTCGAGAATCACCTCAATGGCTGACGTATACAGCTATGGAATCCTCATTCTGGAGATGGTGAGCGGTCGGAGCCCAACATGTGAGATGTTTTTGCATGGAACAACCACACTTCGACAGTTCGTGGCAGATGCAATTGCCGATGGCAATCCCTTGAGAGCTGTCGCTCCTCAGTTTTTCCAAGGAGGCGCGTCCAATGATTGCTCGATGAAAGATGAAATGATTAAAGTCCTGCGCTTGGGGATGGCTTGCAGCTCAGACACACCTCAAAATAGACCAACCATGAGAGAAGTGGTACACATGTTAAGTGCATTGTATTCAATTGCAGTGCCAGAAAGAGAGGATTTTCCATCGCCTAGTTCCTGAAAGGAGGACTCTTCATCGAATCCGATCACATCCTCCTCGTATGACTGATGGACTTTGCATATCAACACAGCGAATATTAACTGTAGAACAGCGCAGCAATAACTGCTACATGGAGTGGTGCATCCTCCATTGGATCTAAATACCTCAGAGTCAACTCGTATATCCCAATCACGCATTACTTGTGATTTGGATAGTGTCTCTAGCAAGGGTTGCAATAATCTTTTAGTTCAAGAAGCTTGGTTAGAATGAGTGCAATTAGGAATTAGGATGTTTTTGACTTTGTTTTCATAAAAATAATCTTAAGAATCTTAGGTTTCCTGACATGAGTTTCATGGTTAAAAATAAATAAATAAATTAAATTAAGAAATCTTGTTGTTGGATAGACAAGTCTAACGATATTTTATTAGGAAAAAGGTAGGTTGCAAAAAGCTTTCATGACAATTTATGTGTTTATTTGTAATGTTCAAGTGTTAAAGCTTTGTATCTCACTTGGTATGTATATTTAATTTTTTTTTGTATTTTTTTAAATATTTATTAAAAATATATGTATATTATACTAAGGTGTTTATATCTTAGAATTTGGGCTGGATTATTATTTATGTTTTTCCTAAATTAAAGGAGTATGGGACAAGTGTACTATCTAGATTGATTTTATGGACATAGTTCAAAATTCTAAATAAACAATTGTTGGAAATATCATAATTAATGAGCTGATAGCGTATGAAAATCATTCATAGAAGATTAGGTTAAGAGATATAGAGATAGAGATAAGTAAAGAAGAGGAGAAGTAAATCCGCGAAATGTTTCAAGAGCCCAAGCTCTGTGTGAATGTGAAAGATTGAAGTAAAACTCATCTCTTTGTAATTGCGGCAGAGTTACTATGTTTTACAGTGGTAATGTATAAGTATTTAGTTATATGCATTCATTCTCAAGAATGTTGTTTTATGCATGACCACACATCTATTTCATATTGACCTATGTGAATGATTGTTTACATTTAGGTGTAGTAAAATAAATCAAAATTTCCAAGTATTTCATTGTGGTGAATGACCTAGTTTAACATGCAGTAACTTCATCATATGTTTCATTCTTATGTTTTAAGAAAAAATGCTTTAATATAAAGTTTGGTTAAGATTGGGTTGTGCGCAGTTAGATAAGTATACAAAGTTAATCGGGTAGTTAATCTTTGTAAAAGTTAAAGAGGTGTGAAAAGTAATTTGCATAGACAAAGTCAAGTTCCGCAAAGTTAGATAAGTGCGCATTTATGCCAACATTCAACTGCGCAGTAGAAAGTGAAAATGTAAAAGGTGAATCGAGTCTCTTAGCAAAAGAAAAAGAAAAGTTTTATTTATCATTTACGCACTTAATTCTTCTTAAGTGTGTGGTGCCCCTTTTCCATTCATCGTTTACGGAAAGTAGAAAGTGCATTTACATAAGGGAAAAGTGATTAAGAATGGGTTCCACTTCGGGTAATTTGCAAACCCCAATATTTTCTGGTAAAAATTATGAATATTGGTCTCTAACTATGAAGGCTTTGTTTAGAGGTCAAGATGTATGGGAAATAGTCTACACTGGCTATGTAGAACCAGCAGCTATGTAGAACCAGCAGATGCAGCAGCATACAACAATATCACACAAGCTGAGAAGGATGTCTAAGGGAACAGAGGAAGAAAGACGAAAAGGCATTGTTTCACATACATCAAGCAACACATGAGTCCATACTCCCAAGAGTAGCAACAGCGCAGTCAACTAAGGAATCGTGGGACACACTGCAAACTTCCTATCAAGGTTTGAACAAGGTAAAGACTATGAAACTTCATATTCTTGGAAGAGATTTTGAATCTATGTCAATGAAAAATACAGAGTCAGTCGAATCATTCTATACTCGTGCTATTGGTCTAGTTAATCAAATAAAGTCTCATGGAGAAACTTTAACTGACCAAAGAGTTGTTGAAAAAGTTCATAGAGTTCTTCCAAAGAAATTTGAATCTTTGGTTGTAACCCTGGAGGAAAATAAAGATCTATCCGCATTTACTATTGATAAGTTGCAAGCCTCATTACTCAATCATGAACATATAATCAGTGGTTCAAAAACATCACTGGAGGTGCATTCGCAGCATAGTCATCCATAAGCCATGGTAGAGGCAAAGAAAGATCAAACTCGAGAGGCAGAGGAGGACGCAGTAGCAGCCCTGCGCATGTCATTGGTAGAGGTCAGAATCAGACCCCCACTCAGCCAAGTCGACAAAGGTATGATAAATAAAAAATTCAATATCATTACTGTAAGAAGTATGGACACTTCGCATATGAATGCAGGAAGAAGCAGTATGACCAAGGAAAGCAAGGTGAAGCTCAGTCAAGCAACAACAACACTTCGAACAACACATTGTTCTTAGCATGTGCATCTCCGCTGGAATGCATTGTTGTCCAAGAAAGTCCAAATGACATATGGTATTTAGACTTAGGCTGTAGCAATCATATGACTGGTAATTTAAATCTATTTTCTAGTCTAGATAAATCAGTTCAAACTGATGTCACACTTGGAAACAATATCCAAGTCTTGTTTTGGGTAAGGGTACTGTTGATATTCTAACCAAACAGGGGGAGCCGAAATATATGCTTGATGTGTATTATGTTCAAAGTTTGAAGCATGACCTGATGAGCATAAGACAGCTGATGGAAAAAGGTTACAGAGTTCACATGGTAGGAAAGCGTTGTGTGATCAAGGATAGATATCCAAGCAATCAATTAATAGAAGATGTACAGATGACAAGCAATCGCTTGTTTCCTTTGAGGATAAGACCCATCATAAGAGGAAAAACAATTCAAGTTGTTTATGAAAGACAGAATGAAAATTCTAGAACTGCGCTGAGCGCAGAAAGCAAAGAAGCAGAAATTCATTGCGTAGCGGAAGATAAGAACAGCGCAATGCAAACTGCGTTTCAGACAGAACACTAGTACAAAATGAGAAATTTGTGACTATGTGACTAAAGAAGTTAGTCACCATAGTTTTTTCAAGTGATTTATTGCCGAATATGACCAATTTTGAGTTACCAAACTATAAACGACTAAATTAAATGACTAATTTAGTCACAGGTAAAAAAATATGACTAGATAATAAGTGGCATAGTTAAAAATGACTAACGTAAACAACCAATTTAGTCACAGAATAAAAATGACTAGCTACAAGAATATAAATTAGTTGTTTATGTTAGTCATTTTTAATTGTGTCACTTCGGCAATGGAAAATTGAAATTGTGTGGTGGGACAATTGTGTTAGGGGTCATACTATGCCTATGGTCATATCGACACAAGCATAGTGGTTAATAGTTAAGCTCATGTCATGTGAAGGGTTCTATGGTAATAGGTCAACTATGTCAAGTACATAATCAAAAGTAAATGTATGTTCAGGGCGTTATGGTGTTAATGGGTGATTAATTTGTTAGGCATAATAGTGTGCTTGAGGTCATCATGGTTATGGGTTACACTATACTAGAGTGTTCTAAGCATGTTTAGGTGCAAAGTGTACTATGGAGGGATGATCGCATAACATATATAGTGGATAAAGGAAAAAGTGTGTTTAGGGACATAAGATTAGGGATCTAGGTGTTTTCATGTCAAGGGTACAATCAAGAACATATGTTGGAGGAAAAATCCAATTATAGGTAGATTTTTCTTATAGAAAATTTATCCCATTGATTTTTTATAATTTTATAGTAGTTTTCTTAGCATAAGCTTGTATCATATATTAGATCATTTCCAACAAAAATAACGTTTATAGCATATTTCAAACAATGAATTCATTTAATTTATTATACTATTATATCAAAAAGGTATTGATTGGATTACGTCCATTGCATTCCTTTGGGAATGAAAAGGTTATCTGAAAATAAAAGGACATATCTTGTAGATGTTAATATCCTTATGTGATTATATGATGATGAAAATATTGACGACGATGATGATGATGGAAATGGTGATGAAAATGACAATGATCATCATCCTCAATTTCATCATCATCCTGATCAATACAATAATTTTCATAATCATCAACTATCCTTTGAGAGAAATCGATCCTTTTACCCTAGTTTACTACTAGTCCCAGATGGGGAGGCATATGAAGAGGCTTGAAACCTTCATCAATGATGGATCCCAAGTTTCAAAGTGTATTTAACATATCCTCACTACAAGTTAATGTATTCAACATCCCCAATTAGGAACTATTGATGTAATAGATATGTTTTCCGATTACAATTGTTAAGAGTATGTTAGTAACGATCGTAAGGGTTATGATTCATATATAATGCTTATGGTAAAATATGTGTAATGGATTAATATTATGGTTAATATGTGTATGATCATATATATTAGTTATAAGTTATATTTTGTGTGACGTGGGACAATTGTACTGCTAATTGGGGTCATAGTAACACCATATTGCTTAATATTTAAGTTGAAGTGCCCTAAGTTACTAGATCATGGTCATGTACCTGTTAAAGGTAAATGCATGTAAATGGTGTTATTGTATTAATGTGTTAGTCATCATAATTTGAGGTCATAGTGGTTATGCATTATAATGTACTAGCGTGTTCTAAGTGTATGTAGGTACAAAGTGTACTATGGAGGGATAATTGTATCAAAGACCGTCATGGATAGACGTAAAAGTGTGTCCAGGTTCATAAGTATAGAGATCTAGGTGTTTGCATGTTATGCATACAATAAAGAACATATATTGGTAGAAAATACATTTATAGGTAGACTTATTTTAGAACCTTTATCTCATTGATTTTTTATCATAAACTTATAATATCATATATTAGATAATTTTCAACATGAATAATAATATTTATGTCATTTTCCAAACAATGAATTGAGTTCCATTGGTACTATACAAGAAAAATGTGATTGGATTACAATGCATTTTGGAATTAAAAAGAGATCATAAAGAGTTCAAAGACATATCTTGAAGATGTTAATATCCAAATTTGATTATTCTATGTAGGTGAAAATATTGATCATGATGATTAAAACCATGATGATGATGATGATGCCAGTGATGATCATTATCATTGTCAACATTGTCACAATCATCAATATTACAGTCATCATCGACTATCCTTGGTGAGAAATCAGTCATTTTATCCCAGATAGTTACTAGTCCACGAAGGCATATTAGGTGGCTTGAAAACATAATCAATGATGTCTCCAAAGTTTCAAAGTGTATTTTACATAGATTCACAAGTTAATTTATTCAACATCCCTAATTAAAAACTATTCATGTGATAGATATGTTTTTGGCCAATTTCAATGGTTAATATTATGTTAGTAATGATCATAAGGACATGGGGGTAGTGGTCAAATTTGACGGGATGGTCTTAATTTTTTTTGGAAGGGCATGTAACCATGTAACCCTTCGATGAAAAATTATAAAAATAATTGCACTAATTTAAGGGGAAAGTGTAAATTAAGTAACCCTCCAATAATAAAAGATGTAAAAATAAATAGTGTCCTTAAAAAAAATATAATTAAAAAAGAATCAAATAACAACTACATAGGTTACTTAACCAAACTTGAAAAGTTACATGTTTAAAATGCAACAGACTAGATTGTCAACCATAGTTGAAAAGTTTCTTGGTAAAAGAAGGAAAAAAAACTAATAAATACTACCTCTTTAAATATTTGTCATACCTTCTCTATTAGGTTAAAAGAAAAAAAAAATTAAGGACTTTAGCCAATTTTCAATTTTTGATATAATTCATATGGTTCAAATGCCAAATAAAGATAGTTAAAATGCTATTTATAAGACGCTTGAAGCACAAAGTCAGTGGCTAATTTTTATTTGGATTTCGTTCTAGGATAGAGAGATGCAAATGCCACAAGTTGTGTACGTTTATATTCATTATTTCGACCAATTAAACTATCGTACAATGGAAAAATGCTACTTTAAACCAGGGTTATTTTTAAGGATTCTAATAATATACCTAGGTATAGTATTCTAGGCGATAATTTTGGACTGAAAAAATCATATCTTAGATAGGTAGGAGAAAATTAAATATCAAACATACAATTTACTACTAAAAAATGTAAATTTTGGCAAATATTATAATAAAAACACATATTTTATGTAAATATAGGTGATATTAGAGTGTAAAACTGACCAAATAACGAATTTATTTTTTGAAAAAAAGCCCCCAAAATAGTCAATTGGAGAAATTCCGCCCCTAAAAATTACCCCGCTTTAAACCAGCTAAAACTTAATTGGCTGCATTTCAAATTTAGATAGATGCAAATGACACAAATGTTGTAAGTTTTTATTCATCATTTTAAATAGCTAAACCATATTATGTAATCGGAAAAAGCTATGCTAAAAAATCTCAATCCTTATATTGGATAATTACTAATCATGATGGGCATCCTTTCTCTCGACTGAATTTACAACTGAAAATCGGTTGCCTCACATTACCTTGCAGTTGCACAATATATGGGCTCGATGCAGTTTTGTCTTCAAACTGAAAGATGTATCAAGGATCAAGATCAATCTTGATTCTTACATAGATCTTCGCCCCGACACCTCCACCATTCTTACATAAGTCATCCATTGTGAAGTTGCACTACCTTTCTCTCTCCCCATTATGGACCCACTTGTAATATGAATATCCCAATCTACTTACTACCACTACTTTCTAAGTGACATCCTTTCCTTCCTTTAAAGATCACTATTTCCGAATAATATTGGGATGAATGCAAATAGGCAGGACTTGACAACATGCACAAATCAGATTCTTTCAGATAGACGCTTGCCACAATACTTACTACCACTCAAACAACATAGAAACTTATGCTGCGGATGGACCCAGCACTGTGACAAGCACTGGAGGGCGTAGTATGGCAAGTGAGGATCTGGATGATGTAACTCCAAGTGTTGTGTTTTCCCAACTGGTGAATCCACAAGGCAGGTAATTGAATGGGTAGGTAGTACATTCATGTTTCTGCATTGGTCATAGTACGTGCAACCACCAAGTTGCAAAAAACTTGCAGCAATAGTCAGGTAATCGAGAAGGGTCAAATTTAATTCAAGAAGGGTCGAACCGCAGGACTGAAATATATGATAATGCTTCGAGCTAAAGGTAAAAAATGTTGCTGACCTGACTACTATAACTTTGCAAACCAACAGCTGGAGCTACAATACTCGAACTGGTGCCTCCAACTCGATCACAAGAGGAATTTCTATGGGAAAAACGGCCAAGTGGATGGTATGTCAAAAATGTTGCATGCAACTGCCCCTCTGGCACTCGATAAATTGGATACTAGGCTACTGCAAACTTGTCAAACACGATGAAAGATAAAAATTCAACAATAACGTGATAAAGTTAGATATTAAAATAAAATTTTATGTATTTTAGCTGAAAAATGCATGCAATCCTATAAATTGTTAGTCCGTAGATGGTTTTCAATGCTCAGATATTCTGATCCAGAGGAGATACAAAATCCTGCAGATGTTCCTTTGCATAATCTATTTTGTCTTACCACGAAGCTGGATGAAGATCGCCCATCTTCAGGGAATTCAAAATGCACGGGTCACTGGAATGCTGGGAACTTGAATCTACACCACTCCTGGTCAACTCCTTGATCCTGAAGCACATAATGAATAGTAATGTAAACTAACAGAAGTGGAGGAGACAAAATCCATATAGAATAAGTATTTTTGCTTGATATACATACTTTTCAAACATTGGTCTGCATTGATGTGGTTGCTCACACTCATAAAATTCAAACAGTAAGTAGATATTGTCTGAGGTTGCATTACAACTGCAAACATGTTTTTCATAATGTCCACACAAATCTGAACTTGAGCCCAAATACTCTGGTATAGTTGAATCATCTGCTATGATAGGATTTGGAAAAAGAGTTGAAAGTATAGGAAGGTTTCCGTACATAGTGTTCCTAATCATTTCTGCACTATTCTATACATCCATGCAATGTGTTGGTGAGGCTCTTGACAAGCCAAATAATTGCATCCTTGATAAATAGGGCACAAAGTAGGCACGAAACAGAACTCCATCAATTCCCAACCTTGCTGAATGTTGTAGATCCTAGGCCCTTACTTCTAGACCATAGTTACCAGGTTCCTCATACCACTGCCAAATATTTTTCAATGGAATTTCTGGGATATGGCAGTTACATATTAAACTTGTATTTAGTGTTCCCCTATCAGAGTTGCAAGTTTTTCATATTAGGGACTTGCAGAACAACAGGAGACACAACATCTAATAAAACCTTCTCAAACTCAGCTATGGTATTGCCAATCGACCATGCAATATGTTCTGACATCATTTGATACTCATATGATGAATCAATAGACTTTAAAACGGATTGAGCCTGCTTGTTTGATTAATCATGCAAGCATGAGTCATTCCCAATCCCCATGCAAGTAGCATCAGAAACTAATCTAGTTTCTAAAACTGCACGCTCTGTATGGTCACTATTAGTTGTATCAGTTTCCTTTAGTGCCTTAAATAGATATCCCAATATCTTTGATTGCGTATGTGATTGACTGTCCCTAATTTCCATTTCAGGCACATTTGTCTTGGCACTAGACTCTCTAATTTGAGAGTCATCTGAAGAAGCATGACTCAAACCAGATGAATCATCTTCCTTGTTTCTAACTTCATCAGCCACTCTACAAATTACCGTACTGCCATGGGAGTCAGCTACAACTTTATCAGTTGCAGAGGCCTTCCCACTTTTTGATTCAACTGGAACTCATTTTTGTGCAACCTGTTGAGAGTTGCGATGTCTCTCATTGTTTCTTTCACAAGAAAGCCCTTTTCCTGTGATTGAAAAAGCCTTGGCTTTCAAAGGGAGATTTGTTTGCTGCTTTTTATGCCGCATCTCTTGGCCTACTGATTTAGATATTCTTGGTGTGGAATGAGAAATTATTCTAGTTTCCTCGATCTCAAGATTTGCACTCTTAGATCAATTTGATTGCTGTGAGGTATCCACTTCTTCCTTCTAATAAAAAGGTTTACTGCCATCCATAGTAGAGGAGCTAGGTTTCCTTTTCCATATGGTCTTCCTTGTCTTTGTCATTTCAGATTTGCAGTAAGTGTTACTGTTTACATTTCTTTGGTTATTCCTATCTCTAGACCCACTCTAACCTGCAAATGAAGTAACTCCCACATTCACAGATAGATGTATTTGGTTTTTTTCAGTGCTTACTTGATTAGAGTAATTGCCAATTGTATGACTACGTACATGTTCTTCAGATTTCACTTTCAGAAAGTGTAAGAGTTGGTTGCAAATTCTATCAATTATCCCAGATTGTGGAATGAATGGTTCCTCAATTTGAGAATTTAAAATTGAATTCTTCCATACAGTAATGGATATATGCTTCTCTGCGTGTTGGTCTTTGATACAAGCATTCGTTTCCAAGCTTTCACATTTACAGTCTCCTATGCTTAGTAAAGCAGAGCATGTCTTAAAAGAATCATGCGAACATAAATCACGACTGGGAAGATGTTGCCTGATTCTTTCCTTCAGTACTTTTGGATCATTATCTAGTTCACTATGAGTTGTAACAGAGTTTATCTGACAAGTATTAATATCCACATATTGAGGATTACAATTAAAACTTTCAGATTTATAGTCTCCCACCCTTAGTAAAGAATCACCAAGACATAAATGATTGGGAAAGGTTATTCTACTCCTTGCCTCAAATATGTCTGCATTGTTAGTCAGTTGACTGAGAGTTGTAAGAGAATTTATCTGGCAAGTATTTATATCAACATCATTTCCAGAATTACCATTAAAATTATCCGCACATGAGTTTGGAGCACTGAAGACATCACAGGCTAAGACGGGTCCACATTGGGTGACCAACAAACTCTCAGCTATACAAGACCTAAATAAATTGAACCCTGGAGATCCTTCTTTGTTAGCCACTGATATTGCACCACTGTGACTGCTCTTCACATATTCTGAACCATTCTTAACTTCTGTTTGCTTAATATATGATTCAGATGAATTGATATCTAGCTCAAATAAATTACTTATCCATGAATTGTTTGAGCAAAATGAACAAGTAAACTGCTATGACATGGGAGCATATTTTCCTAAGATAGCAACACCCCTCACCTCCTTTTCACCAAGGGAAGCAATTTTCTTAAACCATTGTTGCAACCCAAATACAAGTTTCACTTTTAATACACTTAATGAACCTAATGACTATTGATAGGTGACAAAGCAACAAAACTCGTATGCATGTTGTATTGGCAACGTCAAATTATTTCTAAAGTAATAGTCATTGAATTTATTAGTTTTACTTTTTACCATGTTCTAATCATAATATAATTCCAACCTCATTAAATATATAAGGATGGATGTGAGAACATAATCATGATCATCTACAAACATATTAATTATTATAAAAAAATTTAGTTTATCTGTTAATCTTTTATGTTTTAGATATTGATTAGATAAGGTTTTAAAACTTTTTCCAAGCTTTGAGTGTTTTTTCATTTAATAAAATTATAAATAAATTTAATTTTTTTTATTCATTACTTCCTATAAAATAATTTTTTTTCTTTATTTTAAGAGTTTTAAAAAATATATATTATTTTAAAATTAAATGTAACAAAACTTTTCAAAATATTTTATGGTAGAACTAAAATATTCCATAAATACTAAAAATACATTAAAAAAATTGCAAATATTTTATAACCAACATAAATTTATTTTGGTTGATAGATATGAGTTTAAGTTTTAATTTTTTATTTTATAGGGGATATCCATTTTTTTTTATTCCTTTTCATAATTTTATATTTTATGCGCCCACTTTGATTTTTTAATTACTTTTCATAATTTTTTATGAGCAGGCATGAATATTTTGAATTTCTTTTTGTGTTATGTTATGTTACATTATGTGAAAACATCTTCTCTCCTCTAGGGGTTATAACACACCTTACTCCTCTAGATACAACCAGCCTAGATCCAAATCCTAGGCTCTATCAAGTGCTGAGAGGGATCAATTTCCCCAGGTGCAAATCTTACTCCTCTAGATACAACATAATATATAGTAAGTTTATTAAATTACATTTTATTACTTTAGAAAACGTTACATCCGTTACAAGATCTCCCTCATACTATTAGTTTTTACATTTTATTACTTTCAAAAACGTTACATGTTCCACACACTATTACTTTTTACATTTTATTACTTTCGACAAAGTTACATGTTACATCCCTTACAATATCTCCCTCATACTATTACTTTTTACATTTTATTACTTTTGAAAACGTTACATGTGACATCCATTACAATATCTCCCTCATAGTATTACTTTTTACATTTTATTACTTTCGACAAACGTTGATCTCTCTCATAGTATTACTTTTTACATTTTATTACTTTTGACAAATGTTACATGTTACATGCGTTACAAGATCTTCCCCATACTAAACTGTAAAGCGCCTACGAACCCAATAAAGAAATAAAAATAACATAACAACATTACAATATTACTTAAAAGTGACATTAAAAAATAATCAAATAATACAATTGAACAAAAATCAAAAGTTTAAAAATAGACATCACCATAATTATTTCTGAAGTAACCGATATTGAATGAAAGATACAAAGGAGTAAATTGATAAAAATATTATAGTGTTTTTACGTTAATTTTAAGAAAAATGTTTTAAAAATAAATAATAATAAGAACTTCTTTATCATTATTATTTTTATTTTTCTAATTAATTTATTTTCTTTCCAACTACCACCTACAAGAAATACAAATACATTATTTTTTAATTTCAAAAAATACAAATACATTGTTTCTTAATTTAAATAAATAGTGTATTATCTTTTGACTACCATAAAGAAGAATGCTAGATTAAAAAGAAAAATCCTATTAAATACTTTGTTTCTTATTTCTTTGTCTTCTAAATCATTTAGTTTCTTTTCAACTACCACTCACAAGACATTACTCACGAGAAATACAAATACGTTGTTGTTTCTTAATTTTAAGAAATAGTTTATTTCCGTACACAAGAATGCTATTAAATATGTTGTTTTGATTGGTTTATTGGAGAATGTGAATATCTTATATTTTTTTCTTTTCAATTATAATTTATAATAAATAAAAAGGTTGTTTAAAATTTTTAAAAATAGTCTATCTGTAGTTAAGGTTTTTTTTTTCATATGAAAAAAACATCTTTTTATTAAAGAAAAAATATGTGTTAAAATGAAAAAAAAAACATCTTTTTATTAAAGAAAAAATATGTGTTAAAATACAACCGTCATACAAGAGAGAAATCGAAAGGACTTCTCTAATCATAAAGCATAATCATAATCATAATCATTACCCTTTGAAAATTCAAAATAAACAACTCCTCTAAGCAGTGCTCATCCAACTACCTAGAAGAAAAACTCAAAAGTGTAAAAATTTGAAAACAGAAACCTGAAAGCGATGCTCCAAAAACAGATTCTTGTTCCACCCGTGAAAAACCAACTGATCATTATAGTGAACCAAGTGATAATTATAGTGAATCCAGGGCCAAGGACCCATCCGAAACCATTGAGTGACCTCGAAATTCTTTGAAACACAAATGTCCAGAAGGTATACCCAATGCCAGCTTTGATAATCCATCTGCCACACACTGTTATGACAAAGATAAATATGATTGAAAACTGTAGAGGAGAATGAAGAAATCAGTAAACTGATCCTCTGGCAGGAGTGCTGGAGTGTTAATGAGCCCAAACAGGACTGCTCTGAGACCAATTGATGATACATTAAGAGTCACCAAGAATACAAATTTTGTCAAGATCTAAATGCCTGGCAAAACATAATAAACCCCATAATACCATTAAAATATAATAAACCCCATAAGGTCAATAACTCTGTTCTAGTAATGTTGTCAAGATTTAAATACCTCGCAAAACATAATAAACCCCACAACGCTAGTAACTTTGTTCTATTAATGTTGTCAAGATTTAAATACCTCGCAAAACATAATAAACCCCATAACGCGAAAACATAATAAACCCGCCAACCATGAACATCAAGTGGTAATAATGCAAAGTAAGATTTAAATACAGGTAAAAAGGATAAAAACATTCCTCCTACTCATCTGCTCACAATTTATTTTTTCGAAAAGTTTTTTCTTTACAGAATAAACTATGACAAGAATATTATCAAATAGCTGTACGTGAAAAGAGCATCCTCCTTCAGTAGCTATACGTGAAAAGAGCATCTCCAATCAATCAACTACGTCTCCTGACAACCAAAGATAAATTATCTGCACACACAACACTTATCAGTACGATGCTACCCGCAAATGATCCATGTCCACCCATTGATCTCATGGAACTATTTATAAGGAGATGGTCTCGTAGGACAAGCTCCAATCTGTCATTCCGGTAGTGTTGCAAACGTCTATCTTTCCGGTCGTATTGTAAACGTGTGGAGGATAGCAATTAATTTATCATCCACAGGGAGTCGCACATCCCAACAATGAGGCTGTTCTTGGTAAGTTTCTTCCCATCCCAGGAGTCGCACATCCCAACAATGAGGCTGTTCTCATCTAGAATTTTCAGGACTGAAGCTGGTGAGTCTAATACTGTTTGTTTTGTTGAAAACGTGTTTACAAATCAAGTAATTTTTATCGCGCTTATTCGTTGTTGAATTGTTGATAACAGTGGCGGGCACAAATAAAGTTGCAGAGATGCAATTGAAGTTCTGAGAGAGAAACTTCCGAGCGTTCAAGTACCCGAGGCAGTAACAGCAAGTATGTCTCCGCTCACACAAGAGGAGGTGAGCGAAACTTGCGTCTCCATGCCACTCAATTCTGTAACTCAGCGAATTTACTGTACTGATTGTAATTTTGAATCAGGTGATTTTGATTCAGGTAATATGAATCATTTGTTTTTCTCTGCCAAGGTGTTGAGGGAAGGCGGAGAAATAACAATGGAAGAGATTTACAGTCCCTGGAAGGCATTTTTACCCCGTAATTTATCACAGCTGATCCCGTTTACTGCCGTGGCACTTTCAGACGTGGTCTCTTCCTTTGGGATCTCTGAGAGCTCAAATATGACGCAGAACATGAACAGTACGCTGGTTTCGTGCGAGGATAATCCCGTGCAGGGCGAGATGAAGACGTGCACCACGTCAATAGAGGACATGATAGAGTTTGTGCTCTCTAAATTGGGGTCTTCTGATATGTTTCGGTCATCTTTGCATATCCATAGACTCTGTAATCGATATATGTTCCGGTCATCTTTGCATATTGATAAGTTAATTAAGTTTTTAAACAAGCGTTTTGTATGGTAATCTTCAATCTTATTTAAATACAAATAACAATACTAACTGAAGCTGGAGGCCTTGCTTCAGATGGCTTGGATTAATTAAATAGCAATAATTACATAAGAGAAACCCTGTTTTGGAGAGACTTCTTTTGTCTCAATAATTGCTCCTTCTAGATATTTCTATTGTCTTCATCTTCTAATAAACATTATAGCACTTTAATATGTGTTTTAATACTCTCTTAATGCTTATTAGAGATAACAATAGTGTTGCTTTGTCATAGCTATTTGTCTTCATTTGGGTCTTCTTTCCATTTTTATTCCCACTTTGGTCATGTCTTCATCTTGAGTCATCAATCGAGTCTTTATCGTCACTCAATCAATAAGGTCGCTAGCTTGGTCTTTAATCTTCATGGTATTGTCATGAGCTTTCTTCATTATCATGATTTATCTCCGAACTTTCGACTGACAAACAATCCACTTTGTATACTTCAATTATTACTTTCTACAAATCTATCATTTTCCATAAACTAAAATATGAGGTAAGTTTTAAATATAAAAGCATAAAATTTCTTTGTCTCCTTGTATTATATAAGTATACTTCTAATTCCCACCTATACAATGTTTACTTTTATAAAAATACAATAATTTCAAAGAAATTCACCTCTCTAATCATTCTTTATAATGTGAATAAATTTGTAAGCCTTTCATACTTTTGCTTTACATGAACCTTCACAATAAAATTTCCTATATTCCTCTTTGATTTTCCACCTTGAAATAAAAATCACTCAAGATGTAACAACCCTCCTTTTTACCCCATCTTCTTTTGTAAATGAAAGTGTAATTATGTAACTGGCCAAGAGCTCAAGGCCATGGCCCCACGAGTGAAATTTGTAAGATTTACTTTCTAAGCTGCAAGGTAATGATACCCAGTTATGACATGCGTTAGTTGCAATGGCATGCTGGAAAAGCATAAATCTTATCATTAAAATTAATTATTAGAGGTACCTACAAAAGTTTTCAGAATTAGGTGTAAAAAGATGAAACGTAGAAAAACGGATCATCTTTCGGAATATATAACTTTTATTTATGTAAAAGGGGTATAACCACCCCAAAATGTCATTGTTTTAAGATTGGTACGCTATTTTTTCTCTAAAACATAATGCATATATTTTTGTTGGTCCATCGGTTTGTTATGTAAATTGTCAATTTACGAGGAAAAAAATATGTAGAGGCATAGGAAACATACGAATATTGTGCAGTGCTATTTTTCCAAAATTTTAAAAGTTAATTTTATATTTTTTTGTAAATTACGAAAGTCAGTGAAGCCTTCAAACAACATGGTCGAGTTTTAGTGCACCATATCATGGTCTGAACATTAAAAAAACTCTTTTTTTTTTTAGCTTGTAGATATTTTTGTACTCTTGTGTGGGTTCTTTTCCGTTCTCGAAATAGGTAAGCCAATCGAAAGTTATAGGCCAAATAAACGACCTATGTTTTTTACAAATTTGACATGAGTGCAGTTAAAAATGAATTAAAAATAGAAAAAAAAATAACAAATCTATTCAAAACCTATATAGTTATAATCTGCAGACAGATCTCGACAAGTGTGTGCAATTTCATCAGTAGTGCACAAGTGGATCATATGCGGAACTAAGCATGAAAAACATGAAGTTACAGAAATTGGCATGTTCTGCCATAAATCAGACTGAGCCTCAAGGTTTGGAAATCCGAAGCTAATACCAAACCTGCAAGGGTGCCAAAAAAAATTTGAATTCAAACACACGTGTGCAAAAATGTGTACACGCGTAGATGCGCGCACTTGTAGAAGAACGCACGCGTAGAGGCGCGCACACATTGCTATGTGTGCACATCTAGATGCGCACGTGCATTATAGCACACGCGCGTTGTGTTTTACACCTTAATTTTTATCTATCTCTCCATACCCTCCTCCCCTCTCTATAATCCCACCCCCTTCTCTTCCTATCTAGCCAATCCCCCCCCTCTATTCCACTCTACCCAATCCCTCCTCCCTTCCTCATCTCTCTCTTCTCTCTTTCACCACAAGGGTTAGGAGATATATTATTACACAAAATCAATAACTCGCATTCTCCTCATGTACATATAAATATTCATCCTTGTAACCATAAATCCATGACCCCCGTATCTCAATCTGCAAACCCTTGACCATTATGCCCTAGCCACGTCTGCAATCCCTAGTTCCCAATATAACTAATTATCATAACTCTTGGCCCACTGTAATCCTAAATACTAACACGTAATGATATATATCCCTTAACCTCTATAAACCTAACCACATAATCCTAATATCTAAAGTGTCTATTCAAATAAAAATTAAACCCTAACCCTTATAACCTCTAACTCTCATCAAACCTAAACTCTGTC